>CM028135.1:23102500-23530000 GCA_016271365.2 Neoceratodus forsteri | reverse complement strand
TGTGTGGTCGCGCTCTGATATACGCATGCCTTGGTATGTATTGTGATGCACGAAGCCACAGGCTAAGTGCGTTCAACCACCCAAGGCATGCATATATCAGACCATGACCGCACATCCTACAATGGGTTATCTAGCGTATGAAATGGTTTTGAAGGGGGTGAAAGTGCAGGCATGCGGTCATGCTCTGATATACGCACGGTCATGTGATGTGTTTCAGCCAACCAGCAGAGAGCATTTTTCATACCCATTATATATATTAGTAGCCGGTAGTGCCACTATAGTTAGGGTTGAGTACCCCATTTAAGGTTAAATCTGAAATTTGGCAGCGTAATAACTTTGCAACCGTACAACGGATTTGCCTGAAATTTTGAATGCACGGTCTGGTACCATACATCACTGGATCTGCCAAGTTGCGTTACAGTCGAATGTACGGATGTAGAGCTACAGAGCACCAAAAAATGCATAAATTACACATTTTGCGTGTTTCTTTGCTCGTGCCTACAGATCACACTGTTTGCGCGATTGGTCCAAAAACTTTAGGGAGCATGCAGCTGGGATCCCCAATGTGTCTTTCGAAGATTTTGTGAAAAAATATTAAACAGTTCAAAAGTTATTCAAAAAACACTGACTCCCATTATAGTCAATGGGAAAAGTTAAATTATGCGACAGTGTCGCAAATGCAGTTTTTACTGTTGCAAATGATGCTTTTGCTTTCGTGATTCAGCCATTTTTTTTCAGTTAGTGGTCAGAAAAATATCTGGCACTTAAATTTGTGACCCTCTAGGGATACAATTCTTATTGTGTTCACCTAGTCGAGTCCTGGATGCTAGCCATGTCTTTTTTGGGGGGATAAAACACCCCAGAAATATGTTTTTTAAATTTTTGTAAAAAGTAGTGTCTCAAAGTACTTTAGCAAATGTGACACTTTCGTGATTTTTTTTTTTGCAAAAGTGTCATGATTTGCGAAAGTAATTTGCGACAATATGGCCAAAACAATAGGAAATCCTTCCCACCCTGCTGCAAAACAACAGTTTGGTCTTTTGATGAAATTTGCAGGGAAGAAAGCCAACATCCCACATATGTGCCTTTTGGTGGTTTGGTGCCAAAATATTACTGGGCTGCAAAGTTATGGCAGTCCAAAGTTGACGATTTTTCCCACAGGATAACATTACGGCGTCCGCTGTGCCTTTCGGGTTCTGTATCTCAAAAACGGTTCAAGATATGGACTTTACATTGCAAAAATGCTTAGCCCCCCATGGGGGGAGGGGGGGAGCTAAGCACAAAACTAGCCAGGAAAATCATAAATAATATGAGATTTTAATTTTTTTTCTACATTGTAGGGTTCCTGAGATATAAGCAATTTAGTATTCCAAGTGCTAATTTTGTGTTCCGAGGGCCACTATTGTGCCCACATTCTTTGTATTCACTGTGCTTGTGGATGCACCTGTTTGGGACCGAAAGCATGTGCGTTTGCTTTACTGTTAGCGTTAGCATTAGCATTTGCGTTTATGTTTTCGCTTGCATTTCCATTACTGTTTGCATTAGCGTTTCTGTTTGCGTCACCGTGTCCATTACTGTTTGCGTTTCTGTTTGTGCTTGCATTTGTGTTACCTTTTATGTTACTGTTAAGATTTGCGTCACCGTTGGTGTTACCATTTGCATTTGCATCACTATTTGCGTTTCCGTTAGCGTTTCTGTTTGCGTCACCATGTGCGTTACCGTTTGCATTTCCGTTTGCACTTTCATTTGCATTACTGTTTCCTTTTGTGTTTCTGTTTGCGTTAACGTTACCATTTTCATTCTCATTACCATTTGCATTTGCGTTTCCCTTACCATTAGCGCTTGCATTTGCGCATGCATTTCCGTTATTGTTTACGTTAAAATTTCCGTTTGCATCACCATTACCGTTACTGTTTGCATTTGTGTTTGCATTACTGTTTGTGTCAATGTTTCCGTTAGCGTCACTGTTACCACTCATGTTACCACTTCACTTTGCATTTCCATCAACGTTAGCATTATGGTTAGCATTACCATTTGCGTTTAAGTTTGCGCTTGCATTTCCATTAACGTTTCGGTTACCGGTTCCATTTGCATCACCATTACTGTTTGCATTTGCGCTTGTGTTTCCATTACCATTTGCGTTTCCGTTTCTGTCACTGTTACCGTTACCACTTCACTTTGTATTTCCGTCAACGTTAGTGTTATGGTTAGAGTTACCGTTTCCGTTACCGTTTGCATTAGCGTTTCCGTTACCTTTGCATTAGCGCTTCCGTTTGCATTACCTTGACCATTACTGTTTGTGTTTCCGTTTCAGCTTGTGTTTGCGTACCCAATTGCATTTACATTTGCGTCACCATTAGCGTTACTGTTAGTGCTTCGCTTTGCGTTTCTGTTAACGTTAGTGGTATGGTTAACGTTACCGTTTGTGTTTACATTTGTGCTTGTGTTTCTGTTACTGTTTGCATTAGTGTTTTCGTTTGCGTTACTGTTACCATTTGCATTTGCTTTTCTGCTTGCATTTGCTTCACCGTTTACATTTGTGCTTAAGTTTGCGTCAACATTAGTGTTATTGTTACCGCTTCGCGTTTCCATTAAAGTTAACGCTACCATTACCATTTTGGTTTGCACTTGCGTTTGCACTACCGTTTACATTTGCGTTTCTGTCACCATTTGCATTATGGTTTGTGTTTGCACTTGCGTTTCCGTTATCATTTGTGTTTCCATTTTCGTTTGCGTCACCATTACTGTTAGCATTTGTGGTTATGTTACAGTTACCATTACCGTTTCCATTTGCGTCACCGTTACCATTTGCATTACCAGTTACATTTGCATTTCTGTTTGCATTACTGCAAGAATTACCGTTTGCATTTGAGTTCACATTTCTTTTGGTGTTACAGTTACCATTAGTGTATGCATTTCACCCACCGTTACAGTTAGCGTTACCATTACTGTTACGGTTATTACGCAGACATGGGCAGCATGGTGGGCCCCGTGCTCCCACCACTACATTCCATTCACTATTTATATTGCACATTCTCAAAGAAGAAAATTCATGGCAAAAACTCATATAATGCATCAGTTAGGGTTGTTCACAGCGACAAAAGCGGAAATTTGGTGTTGAGTTACCACCTTTCACCCCACACCTACCAACAGGCATCGGGGTGTGCGTTGGGGTCGTCGGTCCTAACTCTCATCCCATTCTCCTATACTGCTCTGCCTCAGCTTATTTACACATGGTGTGTGGAGGATGGGGGGGGTCTCAATCCTAACATCTCTTTGCCATACTTTTGTCGCTTTAACCCTAACTGATGCATTAACAAAGTTTTTTGCAATGAATTTCCTTACTTTTTGAGAAAGTATAATGTAACTGGTAACTGGCATGTGCTGGTGAAAGTGCGGACCCTCCGAGCCTTGCACCCCCTTCAAGCTGCCCATTTTTGCATAATGATATGTGCATGTGGGAACGTGGGCCCTCTAGGCCCTGCGCTCCCACTTACACAGAACAACAGAGCCTACAGTAGCCCTATAGGGCTGAAAAGGAACCCTTGCAACACTAATTTGCCAATATCTCAGTAACCATAGCAGCTATGAAAAAAAATTCCACGGCAGTTGTAATCACGACTTCGAAACCTCCACTTATGCTTAGGTCACATTAAGGTGACCTAAGCTGCCCAGAGCAAAAAGTCCGTATCTCGCATCGTTTCTGAGATATGGGCACTGAAAGGCACTATGGGTGTTGCAATGTTATTCTGTGGGAAATTTCTCAACTTCGGAATGTCATAACTGTGTAACTGATGCAATGTTTTACACCAAACCAGCATACATAACATCTGTGGGACATCCCCTTTGCACCCTGCAAATTTCAAGCCAAAAGTCCTTACAATTGCTTAGCAGTGAACTGGCAAAGTTTTACAAATCCTTGTTCGTGAACTGTCAAAATCCCCATTCGTGAGCCGAATCCCGGTTCGCAAGGTAACAAAATCTCTGTTCGCGAGGCGATCCATGTTCGTGAGATACGGCCACCTGGTCTTCATCTCATGAATGGGGATTTTGATAGCTCATGAATGGGGATCGGCTCATGAACAGGGATTTTGACAGCTCACGAATGGGGATTCCCTGTTTGTGAGATAGAGCCATCTGGTCCTGATCTCACGAACAAGGATTTTGTCACCTCACAAACAAGAATTTCTCATGAACAGGGATTTTGACACCTCACGAATGGGGATTTTGACACCTTATGAACAAGGATTTTTTTTATGATCCTTGTTCGTGAGGTGTCAGAATCCTCGTTCGTGAGCCAATCTCTGTCTCATGAAGTGTCAAAACCCCATTCGAAGCTGATCCATGTTCATGAGATATGGCCATCTGGTCCTTATATCAGGAATGGGGATTTTGACAGCTCATCAACAGGGATCGGCTCACGAACGGGGGTTTGGACACTTCACGAACAGGGATTGGAAGTGAGTCACGAACGGGGATTTTCAAATAAAAAAACAGCCATTTTTTTAATAAACTGATGGAAACCAAACACTTGGTTTTGTAGAGGGCATCGCCCTGAACAAAATTCATACATTTGTTTTCACAAAATGCATCCGTGGTGCAAATAACATTTTGTTTTGGGCTGAAAGTGAAAACAAAATGGTGGCTCACAAATGGTTTTTTTTTTCTCACAAATGGGGATTTAATGAATCCAGATTCCTGAGCTTTCAAAATCCCCATTCATGAGCCGAAATCCTTGTTCACAGCTGTGCATCTATCCAAAAGACTGAACTGAGCATGCTCAGAACCCAAATTTTCAAAATTGAATAACTTTGAATCAGAATAATATTTTTTCACCAAACCAATGCAGGCTTATTCCACAGGGTAAGCTCATTCTACCCTGACAATTTCAGGCTAAAATCCAAAATGGTGTGGGTGCAGGACGAGGAGGAAAATTCAGGAAAAATTGACAGAAAAAAGCGAAAAACACTTTTTTCCCTATGCGCCGTGCAAAATTCACACATCCGATCGAAACGAAACTTGGCATATCATGAGAGCTACCCCACAAGACAGTGCATGCCAAATTTCATGCAAATCGCTTGAATAGTTGCAAGGTTATTAACATGCAAAATTTGGAGTTTAACATTAAACTGCCTACTCAACCCTAACTAAAGGGGTATGACCGTGCTCTATAATATATGCATATATGTGTGTGTATGTATATATATATAGTATATATATATATATATATATATATATATGTGCATATGTGTGTGTGTGTATATATATATATATATATATATATATTCTTTACAAAAAACATGAAAACTAATACAGCATTTGATTCAGGCTAAGCAACAAAGTACAGAAATGTGGCTTTGGGAACAACCCTAAACCCCACATCGCCACCCTAAAAGCAAATCAGTGGTGGAGTCTTTCTGGTGTTGTCAACCCTAAAGATCACCCCATTATGTGTGTGTATTTCTGGAGAGTGTAGAATGGGGTGAGCTTTAGGAAGTCTGGAAGACTTGCCTCGATTTGCTTTATGGGCGGCATTGGGTTTTAGGGTTGGAAACCCTAAAGCCAAATTTCCATACTTTTGTCGCTTTAACCTGAACCCTAAATGTTGTATTAACACAGTTTTTTCAAAGAATTTCCTTACTTTCTGAGATAGTATAATAATATTCTTTTCTTCCTGTGGCTGTGCAGGGCCCATGGCCCTGCGCTCCCATTCCTCCATAGATGTGTATATGTATGTTTGTGGGGAAGCACAGGGCCCCATTTGTAAGACAACAGCAACCAAGTTGTCAACATGGCCTTTATATTACCCCCACCTTATCAATCTGATACTAAAAATTGTCAAATCCCCACCAAAACATCATTCTGCTTTACCGCAGCATAATTCCATGGCAGTGGCATGAGAAGACATTTTGGGCAAGATTTGAAAAATGACAGCTGTCACATTCATGAGGTGGTGTAAAGAAATGGCTATGCTGATAATCTGGGTTTAAAATATTGAAAATTAACAAAGTTACAAGCAAGAGTAGCGAAATGTCAAAAGATGCACACAACTTGACCATTTTAGCATATTTTAACCCAAAATTTTCAACATACCCTTCTTATGACCCCATCTCATGAACAAGTATGGTAAACATTTTGAAATCCTGCCCAAAATGTGATTTCGCCAACCGACTGCGAAATCGCCTTTCAGGCAGGATTTGTGATATGACACCCCCATTGTTCATGAGCAGTGGTCTCAAAAAGGGTATGCTGAAAATGTGGTGTCCAAATATGAAAAAATGGCAAATTTAGGCAACAAAGTTGAAAATCCCATTGGAATACACTGATTTTCCATACAAAGAAAGATATTTTTTGTGAGTCATTATACGAAACAAAATCTTTTGCATACAACACCCATATGAAAAAAGAATTTCAATGTTAAAAAAACACATTTTAAGGGAATTTCTTGACCTGTAAAGTGCAGAATGCAGCTAAGGGGTGCCCGATAAACAAGCTACATGTGTTGGTTCCTCCCCAGAGTATCATTTTTGGGGGTTTACAAATTTGAATTTCTCAGGCAAAACTGAAAACGATATGGCAGCCATATGAAAAAGGATTTTCTTCAAACAAAAAAGGATGATGTCATATGAAGAAAAATTGTTTTCATTTCATGCAGCTATTTTTTTTGGTGCTTACTAAGCATGCTCAGAACCAAGCATTCAAAATTTCAAAATTAAATAACTTTGGAATGGATTAATATTGTTTCACCAAATAAGCAAATGGCAAGTCTGTGGGTCAGACGTTTTTACCCTATAAATTTCAGACCAAAATTCCAAACGGTCTGGACAAAAGCCAAGTTGACAGAAAACCCATTAAAACCAATAGGAAAACAATTCTGAAAAATTCACTTTTTGCACTATCTGTATCTCGGAATCCACACATCCGACCAGAACAAAACTTGGCACTTCAAGAGATCTACGCCATAGCTGGCCCAGTAGTGCAGAGGGTTGAGGCACTGGCACCTTACCTCGCACTACGCCGTCGAACCGGGTTCGGGAATGACCTCGGGTCACTGGGGCTCTGGCTTGTGGGGGTGGGTTGGAGTGGGATTGAGCCACGGCTCTCCCCTCCAAAGGGGTGGATTCCTGCCCGTCCATAATCCCGCTCCCACCAGGTGGAGGCCTGGTGGGCGTGTAGGCAGTACAGTGTGGTAACAAAACATCAGGGGAGGAGTGGAAGGGGCCACTGGATCCTGGTGTGTACGTGCACCTCCACGCATGTACATACATGTGTATGCCATGACCCCAGGGCGCGATAGAAGAAATTGAAAATAAATAAAAATGGAAATGGGAAAAAGAGAGATTTACACCATGAGACTGTGCATATAAAATTTCATGCTGATCTGTTTAACAGTTGCAAAGTTATTAAAGTGCAAATTTTAAGGATTAACATTGAAGTGCCCGTACAACCCTAAATATAGGGACACGACTGCGCCCCTATGTGTGCGTATGTGTATGTGTGTATATATATATATATATATATATATAGATAAGAGAGAGAGAGAGAGAGAGAGAGAATAAGTGTGAGGTGCCTACTAGTAAGGAAGTATGAGCGTTTTTCGCATCTCCTCATAGTAGTAATTGCTTCTATTAGATTTTTTTAGTTATTAAAAATAAAACATGTGTAGGAGTTAATATGGAGTTTTTCACACATTCAGTTGTGTGATAATATGTAAACCTCAAGAGCAAGCTCGAGAGGTTTTACTATTATCACACAATGAGGGTGTGTGAAAAAACTCCATTTCTACCCCTACACATGTTTTATTTTTTATAATAACTGGCACTAAAAAAAGAATTCAGTAGAAGAATTACCACTACGAGGAGACACGAGGCAAAAACGCTCATACTTCCTTACTATATAAGTATATACACACACACATATATATATGCTTTATATTATACATCAATGGACTAATGGGAAAAGGCACAATTATTTTTCCTCTTATACCTACCCAGTTAATCAATTATGGGCCATAAAGAAGCCAATTAAGTGCTACAACTTAACCTACAAACAATGTAATTATATATTAACACGTCACAGACACACTACACAGCACCTTATTACAACCTTCCTAAAACATGTAACAGCCACTTTATTAACATGTAACAGCCACCCTACATACCTCACTACCTGTCACAAATACAGCCTTCTGTAAAGTACCACAAATACACAAAATCTACCTACAGTACGTGACCTGCCCTAGCCGAGAACCCTGTAACTAACCAAACACTTGTCTCCAACCACCGTTACCTAATAGCCATGCTCCAGCTCACATGTTAGCCCTTCGATCTGTCACCTCCACGCTGCTACTGTTTCGTGATGCCGATGCCGGCTCCTGACCATTGCATGACACGGTGCCAAGTTGCTCTCAACCACAGACTGTATGCCACTCATGACCACACATGTAAGGCCTTACTAGAAGTATCCTGAAAGCAAACTAAAGGACTGACCACTCCAGACATGACTCCTTTTAAAAGAAGTCCCTACACTGTGGAAGAACTGTACATTCGCATATCCTTCCACACCAAAACACCATTACACTATGGGGGAAAAAAAAATAGGACAAAATGCAAATGCAAAACCCGGAAATGATTTAAAAAAATGATATCAAGTTAAATAAAAAATTATCATCCCCATGTATTATATAAAGTAAAGTAAATGATGGTAAGTGTACCATAGGGAAAGCTGCCATTTCGAAGGGCTAATTTGCCTAATAAATCTACTTGCTCTTTGGGCCCGCGGGTTATTTAAGTAATTATGACCAAACTGCTGGCGATTTCCTGTGGATTAGCAACTGGCTGGAGGGGAGGGCCAGCTCCCACCAGCGGGCCATGAATCCCCAGGAAATAACAGGCTGTGATGTCATTACTGTGGTTATAAATCTAACCATATCAGTTAGTGGAAAAAACTGCCCTTTTTTTTAAATAAAGTTTATAAATGCACGTGCCACTCAACGCTATACCGGGCAATTCTAAAGGATTAACGCTAGGGTTACCACCTTTTAAAAAGCCCAAAGTGGGACATTTCTTACTGAAACATGATTTTTTGCAGGACAATATGTAGTCTCGACCAATGCAACAAACTTGTATTGTTTAAATAATCAGAATTAAGACTAAGTGTTGTATTTTTTTTAGCTGTTTTTAGTGTTTCATGCCATTTTAAGGTATTTTAGTTAAGGTATTATGTTGTTTTGCAGCATTTAGAGGAAAGTCGGAAAATATTTTTTTCTGCTATAATGTCAGGACATGTAGTATTTTTCATGTTTTTTGCAGGACACAGCTGCCCAAATCATGACTGTCCTATGAAAATAGGGACAGGTGGTAACCCTAATTAACACCTAGTACGGCTGCTAATTAGAGTGCCTGTTTGTCCTATGAATAATTAATTAGAATTATAATGAGCTAATTAACCCTCCTGGTGATAATTTTTACTATACACCACAGTTGCCCATGATTTATTATCTGTATTTATGTAATCCCTGTAATTTCTGTAGCTTGACTTTGAAGAAAATTACTGTATAAATAAAAAGTAAAAAAAAAAAAAAGTAAACATAATACCACAGTGCCCCTTTTCATCGTTTATCTTCCAAAGTACCCTTTTCTCTGCTGCAGTACTCCACCAGTCATCCTCTAACCACTCAGCAAGACATGAAAGAGGGTACCTTCCTGGAAAACACCAGAAGTGTCCCATGAGCAATAGAGAGCACATTGTGAGATATATTTTTATTTATTTATTTACTGTTAACTGGGTAAGGTGTACTGAGACAGAGGTCCCCTTTTTAAACATGCCATATCTCAAATGTAAAACATAGTAATACAGTAACAAATACAAAATACATGAGTGTGGAGACTACAGAACTAGAACTGGCAGATACGGTAACAGGAAAGACAATAGATCAGTTTCAGATGCATTTGCATTCAGATATAGAAATTAGGTGGTTTGGTACCCCAGACTTGGACTGTGCATAGTTTGACTTAGCTTGTCTCGTTTTGAATACAGGGGGGGAAAGCTTATTCCATGGCCAGAGACCCTGGCTGAAGAAGGCTGTTTCTCCAGTTTTCGTTTTGGTTCTCGGTAAGATAAGCAGGTTGGTGCTACAGTAGCGGAATGCCAACTGTAGTTGCCATTAGAAGTTTGTAACACATTATATTATGCATCACTGGCTCGTTTCTGTTAAATATATTAAAAAGTAGTTTATACCACGCATAGCTCCATCTTTCCTCTGTGTGTTTTGGAAGGGCGCAGGATGCCCAAGTGGACACATATTGTACAGCGGTGTGTAAATGCCGTACATTTAACACAAATTTTCAAATACTACACTGCTGCATATGCTACTTAGCTTATTTAATTTTTTGGAGAGGCCTCCATTCTTACCATTAGCGCCATATGGCGTCAGAACCATCCATTGCTTAACCGGACCCAAAATGGCGGCACCAGATAGAATGAGTTAAGACTACTGGTTCGTTTTTCAGCAGTTGGAGTAGGGTGGGGGGTGGCAGCGGCTTCCCTAGCCACTTTTGTTATACAGCTTTTAACTCTGCAGAGTGCACTTTGTTTTTTGTGTGCGTTTTTATCGTATTTGTTGTTTTCACAATTTGGCCAGTGAAAGACATTTGTGGGCCAAAGGGAAGTCCCATGGATTTGTAGACCTTAGTATTATCCAAGAGTACTCCTTCTAAACAATGGATACTACTTTTGTTTCCGTGCTGATGCCTTGAGATGAAAAACATTGTTCGTGTTTCTGTTTAATTTAGCAGTACTTTGTTACGGGGTGTTCAGCCACGATGTAGGTCATAAACTTTTTGTAATTTGATTTATACTTCAAAGTTTTGTGCCACTGGTCTAAATGACAGTATCAGCAGTGTAGAGGTGTATGGAAACACCACTGAAGATATCTGGTAAGTCATTTATGTACAGTATTAATAACAGACGGTCTGTTCCTGACCTTCGTGGGACCCCTGCTGTAACCTTGACCGGGACTGAAAAACACGTCTTACATTTGACACTTAGGGTTCTGTCACTAACATAATCCTGAACCATTCTCATGCTATGGACAGGGCTGTCTTTAGGGTTTTGTGGGCCCCCAGCAGAATTAGTGAAGTCATGGCCCCCCCCACTTGGTCCACCTTTATCCCACGTGTTTGACTGTAGCCCATGCATGAACCATTTTATTTTTAGTATAACCAGTGGTATATTTTAATTTTCTTTTTTTTTTTTTTTTACGGGTAGCCAGTAGTGTTAGTCCATAAGGCAATTCTTCCCATCTCATCCATTGCTGTCCATCTTCTTCTTCTTATTGACTGGGTCATAGCCTGGTGAGGCGTTTCATGACATCATAACGTGGATGCTCAGAGTCATGGCTCACTGTTTCAAATATTAAATTAAGCATTATAGAGTGCTCATTGTAAGACCACATTCACTTGTAGTGCTCAGAGAACTGTCCGCGACTAGAAAATCACTTTTTGTGATGCAGCTTGGAAAAATACAAACTCGTACATGCACGAGTTTACAGGTGCTTCAGCGCCATGTTACAGGTGCATGCACTGGAATAGCGGACCACCTGAGATTCAGTGGGGGGCAGTAAATACTCAACATATTGCAAAAAAAGGTAGAACATTTAACATCTAGCAGTCACTGGGTATAATGAATGGTACAAAAATGTGTGCAGCTGTAGTTTTGGAAACAGGGAAAATCAGGTAACAGCTGACAGCGTCCTTGTAACTATTATATTAAAGAGGAACGTTCAGCTCCCCATACGAACAGCAGCCAGATGTGCATGTCCTGCTTTACTAAAATACAATGACAGTGTAATTTTTTAATCTACTTAATAGTCTGCATTACACACCTTTATCTGGTTGATCCTGCAATGCCCTGCTGGCCATTACTGGCACCTAATGCTCCCACCATCCCTTGCGTCCAGCTCTCTGATGATGTGCATGACAGGCTAAGCCACAGGGGACAGCTATATGCATTTAAGCAATCAGTAACTTCTGTCCCATTATTCAGTGCACATTTGCACTCAGATAGCCGGTAACGATCACCAAGGAACATGCTTTCCTCAGTTGATCGGTACTGGCAATATGAGCATGAATATGCTCTGAATAAAGGGTTAGAAGTCACTAAGTGCTAAAAGGCATATAGGTGTCCTCCGCGGCTTAGCCCATCATAGCTGTCATAAACTCATCAGAGTTCTGGCTGCAGGGGACTCTGGGAGCATCAGGTGCCAGCAATGGCTGGCAGGGGGTCACATGATCACCCAGATAAATACAGTACGTATATAGCAGACTAGGTAGTAGATTAAAAATGACACTCTAGTTGCGTTTTAGTAAATCGGGACTTATAGGTCTCACTGCTGTTCATCTGGGGAGCTGAGAGTTCCTCTATAAAAAATGTAGACGCCAGGGTTTGTGCTCCCTTTAAGCAGTTCATAACTGTCAGTTACTTCAGTCTGCCTGGAGCAGAACAGGTGGTTTGTATTCTGGGGCTGCCAGATTGTGTCAGAGGTGTTGGCTTTGGTGGCATTTAAACTGTTTAGTTTGTGCATATAAGGGAGAGAGATCAACAAAGAAAGTTTTCAGGTTGTTGGCAATTTGCTTTGTAAATGACTGTTGAACGCTTAGCCAGTTTGGATGTAGGGAAAATAATTTTATTTCCAAGTAGTTCATTTATGGATTGCCAAAATATTGTATTACTTTAGATTATTGGTCTGCTGTTTTTTTTGTTTTGTTTTTTTAAATTGGCCTTTGTTGTTTCATGGTGTTCTGTTAGCCCACCAATATAGGTGGAAACCACCTGCCTTGCATTTTTTTCCATGACCTGTTCTTTCCTAGAAATGGGGACAAAGATCAGGTGAATTAGTCTATGACTGTACCTTTGAAGTATGCTGCTTCTTAAAAGGTTCAGACGTGTCACTCCCTGCTGGAAAACTGGTTGCAGAAAACCAGGGACACTGTTTACATAGGGCTAAGCTTGAGCGGCAGCCAGTCCACCGCACTGTACCTAGTTCAGCTAAAAAGTCTTTCATATTGAACAGAGCATAGCATCTATCACATAAAATTGTTGGTGGTTCATTTTGCCACACCACTTTCCAGTACTTTAGGTTACCAGCAACTTGGGCCAGCCTGGTGGCACGGCCGTAGCACTACCATTTGCCACACTGGTGACTCGTGTTGGGGAACAAGAGTGGGTGATCAGGGGGTGGCGGGGGGGGAGGCTTGAACATCTCAAGGGCCGCTGTCTTCCCGAGGGGAGGAGAGGAGAGGACAATGGAGGGCAGATGGTGTTTCCACTGCATGACCGCCGACTGGTGGAGCTCGACGGGCAGCCCGATTAGGAGCACCAGGAGTGGGGGGGCAGCTGCTGCCATGTATGTATGCCACCCCACACGTGTGCAGCCATTTCATTGTACGCCGGCACCCTGGGGAGGACATCAGGTTCCAGGAGGTGAATGTCGGACATGAAGTCGGCACTGACATGGCCACCCACCACATTATGGTCCCGGGTAAGTGATGCAAAGCCTTTAAGTCTTTGAGAAGGTTGGTGGTGGGGCTGGGGGGGGGTTCTGCTGGGCGAGACTGGAACAAGAAAGAGCTTTGTGGGGGAAAAAAAAAAGATTGTCAGCACCTTAACCCTGGAGACAGTGTATCAACTCTATGGCACTTTCTTCTTTCTCTTTCCAGGGACCTAGTATTATGTAGCCCCCCCCCCCAACCTAAAATGTATTGAATTTTGTCCTGTTGTCCTGTAAATATACTGGACTGATTCCTGACCTGCTACAGCCTCATGGGAAAGCCAGGATTGTTTTACTCATAAACTGCTGGCCATGGAGTGTCTAAACAAGTCAGCCTTAATAAATATGAGTTTTTTTTAAATACTCCATTGCAAATGTCTTCACTTAAAGTCAAGAAACAGCTTAAAGCTAAGGCCAAAACGAGAGAATGAACGCTCCAAATGAGCTGATCTGACAGGTCCACTTTATTTCAGATGTGCCTCTGAGCTATTTGTGAGAATGTTTTTGTGAAACACAAGTTGATACAGCAGTTAAATTGGGTGTGGGGGGAGGTTCTGGCAGAGGTTCAAATTGCATTATGCACAAGAAATAAAAATCCGCCTCAGTCTTGTAGGCAGTGGGCTACACTTTAGAAAAAAGTAGGGGTTCATTAAGGGGAAACATTAACCACCATTGGAACTATGCCTCTGGGCTATTTTGACTCGCAGGTTACAGGAAAAACTTTCAGTGGTCTTTCCGACCTTTTCTGATCGGAAATGTTAGACACGGTGTAACCACTTCTCCCAATTACAGTATTTAAATAAATTCTGTTTATGCATGCAGACAAAAATGAAAGTCTAGTTTTTCAGGCAGTGAGCCTGCAAATCAGATATCTGAAAATCGCTGCTTGTGTCGCTTCTGTTTTCGTCTCAGATTGGCCAAACACTCAGTTGTCCTTTCCTTTATCCAGGCTATAATGTCCCTACCTCTTCACACTCCACTCCCCCTCCTCAGTCTGCCTTTTCACTCTGCCCAGCTGACTTCACTCCTTCACTGTCCATCCCTGCAAAACCTCTGTCTGACATATTGCTCTGTCTACCTCCCCTTCCTCTGCATCAATGTCCCTGCTCATGTCTGGATGCAGGGATAGGTGCTCAAGGCTGACGTAATCTATTTTTCGGTCAGGAACTGGGTACTTGGCAAGTAAGTGATAAGTGTCAGAGGGTGTGGGGATACCATGGGCATTTGATATCAGGCTTTATAACACAATAAAGTGTGGGTATCCCCAAACACCCCACATCCTGAAGGGTCAAGGTCCAGGTGATATTCAACGGGGATGTGCCATGGTGCAGCACTGTTGAATATGGCACGGTCAGCGCACATACTGTGCATGGCGCAGTGGCACTGTGCCTGTGCAAGCCACAGATAGGGAGCACGGGGATGCACCAGCGCAAGTGCCGTTGCGCTATGCGCATCACCCGTGATATTCAGCAGGGTGCATGCAGATGAGGCCATAATATATTCAAGGCGCAAATGGGGCCATTTGCATGTCATTATGGCCCCATTTGCATGCCTTGCGCAGGGCAGCCCGGAGACTTGCGCCTGGCACCCTGCACAGCATGATGTGTGCAGTGGGAATCCCAGGGCATCCCCCGTCCCGTTGCCACAATTGCGCAATATATGTGTAAAACTAAAAACCAGGGATGGTTCTATTTACAGATACCGGGACTCGGTGGAGGGGGTTCCACATGACCACTAGGTTTCAGTGTGTGCTTGAGACAGTGTTCTGGTTGGTGGTGGCGGGAGTTGCTCTACTGCGGGGCTCAACTTTGAGCCCCTTACAGCCAATGTAGGGTTGCGCCAGCATATGTGCCGCATATCCCGGCTAAATATCAGGATGTGCCGCACATGGGCATGCCCCCGCATCTGCACCCCCACAATTACATTGTGCCCTCGCTCATTGGGATGCAGCATTGCCGGGCAGCTCTTTCAATATCCCACTGGGGTGCAATGCGGATTGTGTCAGCGCAACTCCTTTGAATATCTGGGCCAATATGAAAATAGTCCTTACACAGGAGCATTACTAACTTTTTGCGCTTAAGAGGGCTCTGTTGGTTGATAAATATATGGCTGTGGAATGCTATCAGCCAATCAGATGTAAGAATTTTCCTAGACTAGTAGATAGTTGTGCACGTTAATCTGCATAGTGAATCAAGGAGTCCGTTTTATGCAGATTATTCAGTTTGTCTGGGGGAGAATGTCACTCAATGTTACAACTTTAACATTCCTAGCTTTTCCATTGGAAAGACTTTGGGTAAAGGCTCCTTAAAGTATCTAAACATCTCAGTTTATCCTCTGGTCTGCTTTGCCACTGCCCTTCCAGCTGGGATACTATGTCTTCAGTTGTGTATGTGACATGACAATCGGTCAGTTATTATCACTTGTTCAGTATTCTACTAGAGTTGTTTACAACTGAGGAAAAAAACAGAAACATAGAGGACAGTGTATGAGCACTCATACACAACAAGGATATTTTTCACTCGAGAGATTTCCGTGATAACAGGACACCTTAAGAGCACAGCTTAAGAGGTCTCATTACCACGGAAATCTCGAGAGTGAAAAATATCCTTGTCACGTATAAGTGCTCATGCACTGTCTTTTATAATGTATGGACACTCATAATTTCAAGTCAGTGTCCTTACTTTTGCACTTTCATAGCACCACTTGCTTCCAGGGCCAGCTCTCGCCACCGTGGCCGTTTCCTGATGAGCGGAGGTTACCGGAACGCACATGCGTCAGTGTGTTCCAAATTGTTGTGCTGCCGTGATTACCTATCTAGTACAGCACAACAACATCATGACGCACTCAGTGTAGCAGAACGACACTGCTCTAGGAATGGATTTCCATGCAGAACAATGTTTTGCCATACAATATATATCACTTGAATCTAAATTCATAAATTGTTCCTAATTGTGTCTGAGAAATGTGAGCGATTCTCCAACAATCTGCCAGCAGCTGGTGTTCTTCACACTCGGAATAAGCCTTTTATTTTTGCATCTGAGAGGCCAAGTCTGTTTAACTGTTTTTGATGGTAAGCAACAGTCGTAGGATGGTGGCACAAAATTGGCAATAACAGTTGATTTTAGACAAGACTTACTAGGTTTTCAGCAACTGAAGTCTGTTAGACTACCAAGAAGGTTGTTGTGCTTCCCCGAAGAACTACCAAAATGAATAATTTTTATCTTTGTTTTAACATATGTGAAAAATCTATCTGGGATTTGGGTTATGAAGCATGTTGTCATTCATTTCTCATCAACAACCTCACACCAAGGTGTACCCCCTGCCACCCCCTCATGTATTCATGGTGTGTTATGCACTACATGTGATCGTTGATATTGTGCTTGAGTTTTGTTCACTGTTACGTAATGTCAGGAAGGACTTGAGGTTTCCTTGCTAACTAGGTTTTAATGAGAGGGTACGCCATTGAAGTAATGAACCGAAATATGACATGCAGTCAAATGGCAGCTCCTCATGAGCTGTTCTGAAGCAAGTCACGATAGGATGGATGAAACTGCAGAGGATATAAATCGAACAGCCGTTTTGATCTGAAGACTGCCTACTAGCACCGTGATGTATTCCCACTGGAAGCATCCTGAAAAGACACATAACAACCACTTTGTCGATACTGTCTTGAATGGATCATTGTAACAGGACAAAAATGTCATTGTTCATATCCGTTGAGCTCCATTAAGAGAGCCTGTTGATTTCCAAGCACCCAAAAACATCAATGACGGCCACTCTGGGATTTTCTTAAAGGATTGTTTTTGATTTCTCCAGCACTGCCAAACATTAATGTGCCACCAGTTAAATGTGGTCAGTCATTAAGGCCGCAATTTACTGCAGACCTGAGATGGAATCTCAGCGTAACATAAAATAAATTACGGTGTGAAAAAATATTAAGACCAAAGAAAACTGCACTTTGTTGCAAGGCAAAAGGGTGTAACCATAACGAATGTATCTCTCTCTCTCTCTCTCTATATATATATATATATATATAAATATATAGATAGATATATATACTCAAGAGGGGTCATCATGTGACTCTCCAATCATTTGCATGTTAGCCCATAGACATAGTATCGGTCACTTGCATATGGTGGTATGAAAGCCCCTATTTTTCCATGTGATGTCCCCTTTAGGTGTGTGTGTATATATTTATATATATATATATATATATATATATATATATCTGTAACCCCTAGATGGCGCTATCCCAGGGGCTACTACCCCTGCCTGATTTGCCACTAACAGGTTAAGGGGCCCGGATCCAATGGCGGGTGCCTCCACCCAGAGGTCAGGGTTTGCAATAGTTAAACTAACTTGGTCACAGCCCTCTGGGACACTGCAACCCTTCTTCCCACTAGTGGCCCACACAATATATCAGAATTACCTTCACAGTATACACTTACCCCAGGTCTGGTTCCGCACTGGGACCTCCTGTGAAATGAGATACAGTGCAACAATCACAGTACAGTACTTTAACATAGACAAATACCTCAGGCAGGCTGCATCTGTATCCCGATCGCAATTACTGCACAATACCCGGGAGAACACACAGCAGATTCAGTTCCTGACAGACAGAGTGCAATTTTCAGCAATTCCTCCAGTCTTCTACAGGGTGAGCCTGGTTTCTACTCTTCAGAGATCCTTTGATTCTTTTCACAGGACGATTCAGTCCTACCAAGCTGTTACACAAGCTGCAGACCGAACTCTGGGCCTTACACACGCTTTTTTGACTAAACTGCACACTGAAAAAGCACAGGGCTCCTTCCTTCTTCACTGCCAAAGCTCAACTGAAACTCCAACCGACAAAACTGGCACTTTCTTTGAGTTCCTCCCAGTTCTTGACTGGATTGGCTGTCACTCACAATAGACTGCTGCTGTTGGTCCAAAAAGGCACTGAAGTCTAAACTACATCTCCCAGAGTCACTGCTCATACAATCCTCTTGTGGCTGGCTCAGATTATGAGTCCAAGTTCTGATTCGTCAAGGCACCATTTTAGAGCTAGCTTACCCCACACTGATTGGTCCAGTTCAGCAGTTCAAAACTAGAATGGGAACTAGCAGACACACTTCTGACTGCAAAGAAAGCAGGTTAGACAAACTGTAATTTCATTATTACTCTAAATAATTTCTGGCAAACAGTTACATCTTTCAGATAGGTTCCTTTGCACTCCTAGTGACTGCAAAATGAAGTGAATTGGCAGCAGCTCGAGTGGTACTCAGAGAAGCACACAGTCCCCATATAACTAATTATGTCTGCAAGCAGACAGCTCTTAAAGAGAGACAGTACCAGAGGCT
Organism: Neoceratodus forsteri; assembly: GCA_016271365.2. Taxonomy (NCBI): domain Eukaryota; kingdom Metazoa; phylum Chordata; order Ceratodontiformes; family Ceratodontidae; genus Neoceratodus; species Neoceratodus forsteri. Next base: position 23,511,112 of record CM028135.1, on the reverse strand, counting down.
CTAAAACACTCACTGATAAATGGCTTAAATGCCAAACACCATTCAGGCTTGGAGCATTCAAGCAAGCTCCTGAAGTCTTTTGGGAACCCCCATTTGCAGGGGGTTACACCCTTCCTGTTTGGGAAAGCTTGACGTCCAGGCTGCAAGTAATTCTACAAGTTTCAACTGCAACCATATACATTTGCATTAGGTTCTACATGTAATCATCAGTCAATATATCATTTTACCAAGAACACATTCTGAAACATTGCAGTACGTCCACTTTACACAGTATTACATACACATTGTACCATAACTCAAGTTATTACCTCTTGTACATGAAACCTGAAGAGAGGGGCCTTCCCTATCAGTTACCTTGGGGCTGGATGGGGCAAGGGCACCATACTTAGAGGGCAAACACAAGTAACTTGAGTTAGCACTGATGCTCAGTTTGGGCAATGAGCTCGGGACACATACACTCCTTTATGGACAACATTAAGAGGCAAGTCCACAGGCCTCCCAAGTGAATCATAACTGAGGTGCACCACAGGCTTTACAGCTCGACCAGTCTTTCTAGGGGAACTGTTATAGTCTCTGCACTCTGAGCCTCATTTTCAGCATTGTCCTCACTTGTCAGGGAGTCTCCATGGGGTTAGAGAGGCTAGAACTTGGGGCACTTTCAGCTCCAGGAGTTACAGTTTCTGAGTCCACAACATTTGGCCTCGCATGGAGAGCTTTCGGACACTGGCAGTGGACTGTCAGGGCACTCAAAATACTCTTCTTGTTCGGGTGTATCACCAGTCTGCCCCAATCTATCATTTTCCTCCCCTGAAAGCTCAAACAGTTCAACCATGCACAATGATTCCATTTCATCTGATCTGATGCTTTGTGTAACCCCTAGATGGCGCTATCCCAGGGGCTACTACCCCTGCCTGATTTGCCACTAACAGGTTGAGGGGCCTGGATCCAATGGCGGGTGCCTCCACCCAGAGGTCAGGGTTTGCAATAGTTAAACTAACTTGGTCACAGCCCTCTGGGACACTGCAACCCCCCTTTCTTCCCACTAGTGGCCCACCACAATATATCAGAATTACCTTCACAGTATACACTTACCCCAGGTCTGGTTCCGGCACTGGGACCTCCTGTGAAATGAGATACAGTGCAACAATCACAGTACAGTACTTTAACATAGACAAATACCTCAGGCAGTATAACTTTGCTGAAACAAGCAGCTCTGATTTATTTAGGAGGATATAACAAGGACAGGGGGAAATCAGGTTAATTAGCTTATCACTCTAATAATCTACCTATGGCTCTGTGCACAGGCCTATCCCTATCAGTTACTGTCCCTGGGTACCCAAGCCCTAGTGGCTAGTCCAACCGGTGGCAGCTGGTAGGGCCCTTTCACACAGAGAAAGGAGAATTAAACAGTCAGCAGTACAGTAATTCCATTTGGATTTAATGTGGCAATTCAACAGGAGCAACCCTGAATTAGTACTCACGACCTCCAAATAAGATAGGGTCCTTCAATGTCAGCAGGGCTCACTTGAGGTACACAAACCTCTTCACACATCCATATAAAAGAAAGTACTTATACCAGGCAGGCTGCATCTGTATCCCGATCGCAATTACTGCACAATACCCGGAGAACACACAGCAGATTCAGTTCCTGACAGACCGAGTGCAATTTTCAGCAATTCTTCCAGTCTTCTACAGGGTGAGCCTGGTTTCTACTCTTCAGAGATCCTTTGATTCTTTTCACAGGACGGATTCAGTCCTAACAAGGTTACACAAGCTGCAGACCGGAACTCTGGGCCTTACACGTTTTTTGACTAAAACTGCACACTGAAAAGCACAGGGCTCCTTCCTTCTTCACTGCCAAAGCTCAACTGAACTCCAACTGACGAAACGGCACTTCCTTTGAGTTCCTCCCAGTTCTTGACTGGATTGGCTGTCACAATAGACTGCTGCTGTTGGTCCAAAAAGGCACTGAAGTCTAAACTACATCTCCCAGAGTCACTGCCCATACAATCCTCTTGTGGCTGGCTCAGATTATGAGTCAAGTTCTGATTCGTCCAAGGCATCATTTAGAGCTAGCTTACCCCACACTGATTGGTCCAGTTCAGCAGTTCAAAACTAGAATGGGGAACTAGCAGACACACTTCTGACTGCAAAGAAAGCAGGTTAGACAAACTGTAATTTCATTATTACTCTAAATAATTTCTGGCAAACAGTTACATCTTTCAGATAGGTTCCTTTGCACTCCTAGTGACTGCAAAATGAAGTGAATTGGCAGCAGCTCGAGTGGTACTCAGAGAAGCACACAGTCCCCATACAACTAATTATGTCTGCAAGCAGACAGCTCTTAAAGAGACAGTACCAGAGGCTCTAAAAACACTCACTGATAAATGGCTTAAATGCCAAACACCATTCAGGCTTGGAGCATTCAAGCAAGCTCCTGAAGTCTTTTGGGAACCCCCATTTGCAGGGGTTACACCCTTCCTGGCCTGGGAAAGCTTGACGTCCGTCAAGCAAGTACCTCATAAGTTTCAACTGCAACCATATACATTTGCATTAGGCTCAATACATGTAATCATCAGTCAATATATCATTTTACCAAGAACACATTTCTGAAACATTGCAGTACGTCCACTCTTAACACAGTATTACATACACATTGTACCATAACTCAAGTTATACCTCTTGTACATGAAACCTGAAGAGAGGGGCCCTTCCCTATCAGTTACCTTGGGGCTGGATGGGGCAAGGGCACCATACTTAGAGGGCAACACAAGTAACTTGGAGTTAGCACTGATGCTCAGTTTGGGCAATGAGCTGGGACACATACACTCCTTTATGGACAACATTGAGAGGCAAGTCCACAGGCCTCCCAAGTGAATCATAACTGAGGTGCACCCAGGCTTTACAGCTCGACCAGTCTTTCTAGGGGAACTGTTATAGTCTCTGCACCTGAGCCTCATTTTCAGCATTGTCCTCACTTGTCAGGAGTCTCCATGGGGGTAGAGAGGCTAGAACCTGGGGCACTTTCAGCTCCAGGAGTTACAGTTTCTGAGTCCACAACATTTGGCTCGCATGGAGAGCTTTCGACACTGGCAGTGGACTGTCAGGCACTCAAAATACTCTTCTTGTTCGGTGTATCACCAGTCTGCCCCTAATCTATCATTTTCCTCCCTGAAAGCTCAAACAGTTCAACCATGCACAATGATTCCATTTCATCTGATCTGATGCTTTGCACTTCACTTTCTGGGAGCATTGGCTCCAGGGATGAAGCTGGGGGCTTAGACAGTCCAGAAGGCCCAGCTTTGTCTCCAGTATTGACTAGGGGGATTGCCCCGAAACAATTGACTCAGTTCGTAAGAAGGATAGTATTCAAAGTCACTCTCACTTTCTTCCGATATGGACTGACAGTCATGCTCAACTGGGACTTGTGGAGGGGAACACTTTAACTTTGCTTCTGTAGGTGCAGACTTTCTTGATCTTTTCTTAGCAGCTCTAGTCACTGGTCCAGAGGGGCATCTTCTAGGGGCTCAGACTCAATTAAGATTTGTCCAATGGGCAGTAAATGATTTCTATGCATTGTTTTTACATCTTTGAATTATTCTCAGGCCTTACTTTGTACACTGGCAGATCATCTAGTTTGCCCACTACAATGTGAGGGAGATGGTGCCATCTGTCAGCAATCTTGTGCTTGCCATGCAGTCCCAGATTTCTTAGCACACCCGATCTCCTCCTGGAGTTCCTGTGCTTTCACCTTTTATCATACCTTTCTTTGTTGGCCAGATTTCTTTGGCAGCCATGGTTTGAGCCAGTTGGTACGCATGAGTTAGCTGGGCTTTAACTTTGCAAATACTGTAAATAGTTGCTCGCTTGAACCCCATCAGGAGAGACCCCAAAACACACATCTACCGGCAGTCGAGCTTCTCTTCCAAACATCAGGCGGTAGGGGGAGAATCCAGTGGCATCACTTTTGGTGCAGTTATAAGCATGTACCAGGGTGCTAATTTGTTGGCTCCATCTAGGCTTGTCCTTTGGGTGTAGGGTGCCTAGCATATCTAGCAAAGTGCGGTTGAAACGTTCAGGCTGTGGGTCCCCTGGGGGTGGTAAGGAGTGGTTCTGGACTGCACTCCCCACAGAGAAAGCATCTCTTTGATCAGACGACTCTCAAAGTCTCCCTTGATCAGAATGGATTCTTTGTGAGCCCCATAGTGAACAAAAAGTTTTCTACAAGTACTTTGGCTACAGTGGATGCTTTCTGGTCTTTGGTGGGGAAAGCTTGGCATATCTCGTGAAATGGTCAGTGACCACCAGCACATTACTGATATTTCTTTGATCTGACTCCAAACTTAGAAAATCAATACAGACCAGCTCCATGGGTGCACTGGTGGTTATGTTAACAAGGGGCAGCCCTCTGGGGCAAAAGCTTTCCTCTGTAAGCAGCGACTACAAGTTCGAATGTGTTGCTCCACATCAGCCCCCATCTTAGGCCAATAGAATCTGGATCTCACCAAGTCAAGTGTTCTGTCTATACCAAGGTGCCCCATGTGGTTGTGCAAGGACCTCAATACTGAGTCTCGAAAGGCAGTGGGCAGCACTAGTTGTTGTTTGTCTACTTGTCCCCTCTGTCTACTGTTTCTCTGTATAACAGTTTATTGATCAGTTTCAACTTAGGACCTTCTTTGTATAACAGTGCAGTTCTCAAATCAGTGGAGCGTCATTTGGACACATCTTTTCCTGCATAGAGGGCTTCTAAAGCTGCTTTGATCATGGGATCGCGGGATTGAGCCACTGAATACTGTCATTGTCCAGCTGAGGCAGTGCACCAATGTCTATTGCAGAAAGTGGCAATAAGCAGCAGGTATGCAATTTCAGAGGCTCCCAAGCAATCCACCATGCAGTCCACTGCGTCCGTGGACATTTGTTCCTCCCTGTCAAACTTCCGCAGAGTGCCCGAATGTCAGGTTCTGCCAGTGGACCCAATCATTCTGGGGAACAGGCCTCGGGAGAGAGCATCAGCATCTATGTGGTTCAGACCTGCTCGGTATTCGAGCATAGTCATATGTAGATAATGCAGAAAGCCACCTATGGCCAGTGGCATCAACTTAGCTGAGGTCTGCACATAGGTCAAAGGATTATTGTCAGTTTTACTAGTATTTTAGCCCCATACAAGTACTCATGGAATTGGTCAACAATAGCCCACTTCAAAGCTGGTGAACTCTAACTTATGTACAGGATAGTTCTTTTCGGATGGGGTCAGGCTTCTACTGGCAAAGGCCACTGGTCTCAGGCCATTCTCGTGCTCTTGGTACAACACAGCCCCAACCCTTGCAAGCTAGCATCAGTGTGCAGGACGTAAGGTTTTCTTGGATCGGCATAGGCCAGCACTGGAGCATGGGTAAGTTGATATATGATCTCATGAAAAGCAGTCTCACAATCAGGAGTCCAGCGGGCCCCAAATACTTCACTCGGATGAAAATACACCTCTTTCAGTCTTGAGGATGCTGACTTTGGTATTTTTGTGGGTTGGGGATACCCTTGAGTAAGGTTAAGTAAAGGGCGGATCACTCTTGAATAGTCCTTGATGAAGCTCGATAATAACCACAGAATCCCAGGAATCTTTGCAGTTCTTTAGATTTTTGGGCTGTGGCCAGGTGGTCAAGGCCTCAACTTTACTTGGGTCGGTCTCTATTCCTCGTGGATACTATGTGTCCCACATACTTTACTGATGTTTGAAAAATTGACACTTATCAATGGACAGTTTAAGGCCAAAGTCCTCCAGTCGGTCCAATACCTTAAATAATCTGCTCTCATGTTCCTCCAGTGAGCTGCCAAACACAATAACATCATCTAGGTATACCAGGCACTCTAGTAAGTTCATGTCCCCCACTGCACGCTCCATCAATCGTTGAAAAGTGGCTGGGGGCACCTGAAATCCCTTGAGGCATCCTCATGAATTCATAGAAGCCAAGCGGACAGATAAAGGCTGTCTTTTCACGGTCCTCTGGGGCCATCGGGATCTGATAGTACCCACTGCGGAGATCCAGCACAGAGAACCACTTGCTCCGCGTGTAGGCAGTCCAAAGCATCCTGAATGCGGGCATTGTGTACTGATCAGGATAGTCCGCCGTTTAAGGTGACATAATCCACACACATCCTTACTGTTCCATTCTTTTCCTCACTACCACAATGGGAAGCATAAGGGCTTCTGGATTCTTGTATTACACCAGCAGCTAACATCTCTTGCAGATGCCGTCTCCCACATCATCTATGTCAGCAGGTGCCAGGCGTCGAGACCTCTCACAAAATGGTCTTCGTCATGCAGCGGATATTGTGCTCCAGCTCCTTGCACGCATCCTCATCCCATTCCTTTAAAGAAAACACCTGGTTCTCTCTGGGCAAGCTTCTCACTGATCTTCACTTTCCATTCAGCTGGCAGCGGGAGTCGCGAAATCAAACAAGTCAGGCGTTACTCTGTCATTCTTCCTTGAACTCTTGCTGTTGGGTAGCACTGCAGTGTCTGCACAATGCACATTAGCCAGGATGCAACCTCTGTTTACTCGAATGTCTCTTTCAGACACATTATGAACTTGGACCATTACCCTTCTGGCATAAGCATGGGCTCTAGCAGGCAAAATACTAGGCTTGACCAGCAGTCCCTCTGGCAATTTTCCATCGCCTGGTGCATCCAACATTAATATTTTATTCTTAACATCCTTTCTGATACGGACCTCTCCTGTAAGGTACACTGGGCATTTGGCGCCAGGATCAGAGACTCAGGATCCTTCTTCCATACAATTCCGCCGGTTCCTCTGGTTCTGTTTTTCAGCATCTCTGTGCCTCATAGGCCTTCTTAATTAAAGCCGAACTCTTAAAGCTCTACTAGTCTTTGACCCCTGTTTTCATAACACAACTGTGCCAGCCTTCCGACATATGAGCATTTGTTCCAATCAACAAAGGGACACCATCATACAGTCCAGTGGGGGACACACTAAGGCTAGGGTCTCTACTTGTTCGGCCACTCCAGCCACGGAGGTGGGGAAAGACACAAATTGGATATACCCGGAATAGGGTAGGCCTTCTCACTTAACCCCCATACATGCAGTCCTTCTAATGGTTGTAAGGGTATGTCTGACAAATGCTTCTGATACCAATCTTGGAACATAATTGTCACTTGGGAGCCACTGTTCTAATATAGTCTTGTAGACACTCTGCTCACCTTTACAGTGGTCTCCATGGAGGGACCCACTATTCTGGACCAGTCTGGAGGCGGTAGTGGGGGGCCTGGGCAACTGACCTTGCCACAAAAGGACGTGAATTAGCATTTTTGGTGCCCTCACTGGGATCATGTCGTGCACCTCTTAACCACTGATTTCTTCTCCGAGCTCTCCTTGTAGCCTATATGCAACTTTGTCAGTGTCTTTTGGGACTGGCATTCCCTTTCATGTGCCCATCTTTCCCACAATTATAGCAAAACATACTTTCTGGAGTTTGAGCTGGCCGAGGCGCCACACTGGGAGCCAGGGGGGGTATTACTAACTGGAAACCTTGGTGCCATCTCTGTCTGCGGCGTGATAAGCATTTGGAGACATCTCCTCGTTTCTCCACTTCCATGGTCAAGGAATCGAGTTCGAGCTGTTATCAGCAGGAGATACATGGTGGGTACCCACCCCATAGCAGATGCAGTCGATATTAGGTCAGGGCCTGCATTTGCAGGCGTGGCCTTCATAAGGGACTGTTTTTAATTCTCGATCTCTCTCAACAGTTCGCCTCCATTGTGACAATATCTTTTCCTTGTCAGAGCACTCATTGACTGCCAACCTCTGCCCTGAACTTCACTTGATGGGTCACCCTCAGTCACTCGGTCGTAGCTGCGCTATTGGTGCAGGTCCCTCCCGAGGTCGTCTTTTCTCAACTCCTCGAATTTCTCTCATTAACTCATCATGGAGGTGGGGATTCCAGTCGATCTGCCAGGTGTAACTGAAGCAACAGCAGTTCTGAGAAGGGGCACTTAAGGATCCTGTTCAACCTGGTTCGTCCAGTTCAATCGCTGGCAAACTACCTTTCTGAGGCATTCTTGCAACAATTTTTCCAGCCGAGATACATACACAGACAACAACTCCCTTGGTACTGTTGCAGCATCTCTTACTCTCCACCATAGGTCCTCATCAGAATCTGGGCTCCCATACAATTCTCCAAGGCCTCAAGATAGGCCTGTGCAGTCGCTTCAGGGTTACTGGCCCGTTTAGCACGGATGGTAGCCAGGGCAGGACCCGGAGGCTCACTAACCCTCTTCGCTTTCACCTTCCGAGCATTGCCATTCTAGCACTTGGGGCAACATAGTCTATCCAGGTCTCCCAGTCATCCTCCCCTTGGGGGGTGGGAGGTGCCAGAGAAGATCTCAACCTTCGTAAGAGTCGTGACTAATGGCAGGTGCAGAAATAGGAGTCTGCATTGGTTCAGCCACCATTACGGGCACTGGAGCAGGAGAGGGTGTTGGGGAGGAACACCCCAGGTGGAAAGAATAGTTTCTTCAAGTCCTCCACAGTTTTCCCTCTCCCAGCAACCATTCAGCAAATTTCTCCTCAAAAGTTTCAGATAGTGGTGGGGCTGATCCTTCCGGTCTTTACTGTCCTTAGTTATCACTCTCCAAGCAGTGAGGGCTCCTCTGGGGTAATGGTCTGTGGCACTTTGGAGCTATCTATGGGATCCTTAAGCTCTACTAGGGCCAGGAAAGTGTGGGTGAGCAGATTAGCATGCCGACCCACCACCACAGGGTTTTGTAAACCTTCCACCTTGGAAAGTACTCCTGCACAGTGTCCTGTATTGATGCAGGGGATGTCCAGGATAAGCATAGCATTTTGGGGTCGATCTCCTCCCAGTACACCACTCCACCAGCCGGTGCACAGCCACTTCTGTCGGGGTACCCATTTTTTTTCTTAACAGTGGTTCGTAAATATGGCCACTAGAGGACACACAATCCCAGCGGTGAGCCTCCAAGATGTAACCCTAGATGGCGCTATCCCAGGGCTACTACCCCTGCCTGATTTGCCACTAACAGGTTGAGGGCCTGGATCCAATGGCGGTGCCTCCACCCAGAGGTCAGGGTTTGCAATAGTTAAACTAACTTGGTCACAGCCCTCTGGGACACTGCAACCCCTTTCTTCCCACTAGTGGCCCACACAATATATCAGAATTACCTTCACAGTATACACTTACCCCAGGTCTGGTTCCGGCACTGGGACCTCCTGTGAAATGAGATCAGTGCAACAATCACAGTACAGTACTTTAACATAGACAAATACCTCAGGTAGTATAACTTTGCTGAAACAAGCAGCTCTGATTTATTTAGGAGGATATAACAAGGACAGGGAATCAGGTTAATTAGCTTATCACTCTAATAATCTATTTCATGGCTCTGTGCACAGGCCTATCCCTATCAGTTACTGTCCCTGGGTACCCAAGCCCTAGTGGCTAGTCCAAACCGTGGCAGCTGGTAGGGGCCTTCTCACAGAGAAAAGGAGAATTAAACAGTCAGCAGTACAGTAATTCCATTTGGATTTAATGTGGCAATTCAACAGGGAGCAACCCTGAATTAGTACTCACGACCTCCAAATAAGATAGGGTCCTTCAATGTCAGCAGGGCTCACTTGAGGTACACAAACCTCTTCACACATCCATATAAAAGAAAGTACTATACCAGGCAGGCTGCATCTGTATCCCGATCGTAATTACTGCACAATACCGGGAGAACACACAGCAGATTCAGTTCCTGACAGACCGAGTGCAATTTTCAGCAATTCTTCCAGTCTTCTACAGGGTGAGCCTGGTTTCTACTTCAGAGATCCTTTTGATTCTTTTCACAGGACGGATTCATTCTAACAAGCTGTTACACGCTGCAGACCGGAACTCTGGGCTTACACACGTTTTGACTAAAACTGCACACTGAAAAGCACAGGGCTCCTTCCTTCTTCACTGCCAAAGCTCAACTGAACTCCAACTGACGAAACCGGCACTTCCTTGGAGTTCCTCCCAGTTCTTGACTGGATTGGCTGTCACCACAATAGACTGCTGCTGTTGGTCCAAAAAGGCACTGAAGTCTAAACTTCATCTCCCAGAGTCACTGCCCATACAATCCTCTTGTGGCTGGCTCAGATTATGAGTCCAAGTTCTGATTCGTCTAAGGCATCATTTTAGAGCTAGCTTACCCACACTGATTGGTCCAGTTCAGCAGTTCAAAACTAGAATGGGAACTAGAAGACACACTTCTGACTGCAAAGAAAGCAGGTTAGACAAACTGTAATTTCATTATTACTCTAAATAATTTCTGGCAAACAGTTACATCTTTCAGATAGGTTCCTTTGCACTCCTAGTGACTGCAAAAATGAAGTGAATTGGCAGCAGCTCGGTGGTACTCAGAGAAGCACACAGTCCCCCCGCATGGAAGCTAATTATGTCTGCCAAGCAGACAGCTCTTAAAGAGACAGTACCAGAGGCTCTAAAAACACTCACTGATAAATGGCTTAAATGCCAAACACCATTCAGGCTTGGAGCATTCAAGCAAGCTCCTGGAAGTCTTTTGGGAACCCCCATTTGCAGGGGGGTTACATTTGCACTTCACTTTCTGGGAGCATTGGCTCCAGGGACGAAGCTGGGGGCTTGGACAGTCCAGAAGGCCCAGCTTCATCTCCAGTATTGACTAGGGGATTGCCCCGAAACAATTGACTCAGTTCGTAGAAGGATAGTATTCAAAGTCACTCACTTTCTTCTGATATGGACTGACAGTCATGCTCAACTGGGACTTGTGCAGGGAACACTTTAACTCTGCTTCTGTAGGTGCAGACTTCCTTGGTCTTTTCTTAGCAGCTCTAGTCACTGGTCCAGAGGGGCATCTTCTAGGGGCTCAGACTCAATTAAGATTTGTCCAATGGGCAGTAAATGATTTCTATGCATTGTTTTACATCTTTTGAATTATTCTCAGGCCTTACTTTGTACACTGGCAGATCATCTAGTTTGCCCACTACAATGTGAGGGAGATGAGCATCTGTCAGCAATCTTGTGCTTGCCATGCAGTCCCAGATTTTTAGCACACCGATCTCCCTCCTGGAGTTCCTGTGCTTTCACCTTTTATCATACCTTTCTTTGTTGGCCAGATTTCTTTTGGCAGCCATGGTTTGAGCCAGTTGAGTACGCATGAGTTAGCTGGGCCTTTAACTTTGCACATACTGTAAATAGTTGTCAGCTTGAACCCCATCAGGAGAGACCCCAAACACACATCTACTGGTAGTCGAGCTTCTCTTCCAAACATCAGGCGGTAGGGGAGAATCCAGTGGCATCACTTTTGGTGCAGTTATAAGCATGTACCAGGGTGCTAATTTGTTGGCTCCATCTAGGCTTGTCCTTTTTGGTGAGGGTGCCTAAGCATATCTAGCAAAGTGCGGTTGAAACGTTCAGGCTGTGGGTCCCCTGGGGTGGTAAGGAGTGGTTCTGGCTTTCGCACTCCCACGAGAAAGCATCTCTTTGATCAGGCGACTCTCAAAGTCTCTCCCTTGATCAGAATGGATTCTTTGTGGAGCCCCATAGTGAACAAAAAGTTTTCTACAAGTACTTTGGCCACAGTGGATGCTTTCTGGTCTTTGGTGGGAAAGCTTGGGCCTATCTCGTGGTGAAATGGTCAGTGACCACCAGCACATTACTGATATTTCTTTGATCTGACTCCAAACTCAGAAAATCAATACAGACCAGCTCCATGGGTGCACTGGTGGTGATGTTAACAAGGGGCAGCCCTCTGGGGCAAAGCTTTCCTCTGTAAGCAGCGACTACAAGTTCGAATGTGTTGCTCACATCAGCCCCCATCTTAGGCCAATAGAATCTGGATCTCACCAAGTCAAGTGTTCTGTCTATACCAAGGTGCCCCATGTGGTTGTGCAAGGACCTCAGTACTGAGTCTCGAGGCAGTGGGCAGCACTAGTTGTTGTTTGTCTACTTGTCCCCTCTGTCTACTGTTTCTCTGTATAACAGTTTATTGATCAGTTTCAACTTAGGACCTTCTTTGTATAACAGTGCAGTTCTCAAATCAGTGGAGTGTAATTTGGACACATCTTTTCCTGCATAGAGGGCTTCTAAAGCTGCTTTGATCATGGGATCGCGGGATTGAGCCCGCCGAATACTGTCATTGTCCAGCTGAGGCAGTGCACCAATGTCTATTGCAGAAAAGTGGCAATAAGCAGCAGGTATGCAATTCTCAGAGGCTCCCAAGCAATCCACCATGCAGTCCACTGCGTCCGTGGACATTTGTTCCTCCCTGTCAAACTTCCGGCAGAGTGCCGAATGTCAGGTTCTGCCAATCGGACCCAATCATTCTGGGGAACAGGCCTCCGGGAGAGAGCATCAGCATCTATGTGGTTCAGACCTGCTCGGTATTCGAGAGCATAGTCATATGTAGATAATGCAGAAAGCCACCTATGGCCAGTGGCATCCAACTTAGCTGAGGTCTGCACATAGGTCAAAGGATTATTGTCAGTTTTTACTAGTATTTTAGCCCCATACAAGTACTCATGGAATTGGTCAACAATAGCCCACTTCAAAGCTAGGAACTCTAACTTATGTACAGGATAGTTCTTTTCGGATGGGGTCAGGCTTCTACTGGCAAAGGCCACTGGTCTCAGGCCATTCTCGTGCTCTTGGTACAACACAGCCCCCAACCCTTGCAAGCTAGCATCAGTGTGCAGGATGTAAGGTTTTCTTGGATCGGCATAGGCCAGCACTGGAGCATGGGTAAGTTGATATATGATCTCATGAAAAGCAGTCTCACAATCAGGAGTCCAGCGGGCCCCAAATACTTCACTCGGATGAAAATACACTCTTTCAGTCTTGAGGGACACTTGACTTTTGGTATTTTTTGTGGGTTGGGGGATACCCTTGAGTAAGGTTAAGTAAAGGCGGATCACTCTTGAATAGTCCTTGATGAAAGTAATAACCACAGAATCCCAGGAATCTTTGCAGTTCTTTTTAGATTTTGGGCTGTGGCCAGGTGGTCAAGGCCTCAACTTTACTTGGTTCGGTCTCTATTCCTCGGTGGATACTATGTGTCCCACATACTTTACTGATGTTTGAAAGAATTGACACTTATCAATGGACAGTTTAAGGCCAAAGTCCTCCAGTCGGTCCAATACCTTAAATAATCTGCTCTCATGTTCCTCCAGTGAGCTGCCAAACACAATAACATCATCTAGGTATACCAGGCACTCTAGTAAGTTCATGTCCCCACTGCACGCTCCATCAATCGTTGAAAAGTGGCTGGGGCACCTGAAATCCTTGAGGCATCCTCATGAATTCATAGAAGCCAGCGGACAGATAAAGGCCGTCTTCTCACGGTCCTCTGGGGCCATCGGATCTGGTAGTACCCACTGCGGAGATCCAGCACAGAGAACCACTTGCTCCCGTTTAGGCAGTCCAAAGCATCCTGAATGCGGGCATTGTGTACTGATCAGGGATAGTCCGCGGTTTAAGGTGCGATAATCCACACACATCCTTACTGTTCCATTCTTTTCCTCACTACCACAATGGGGAAGATAAGGGCTTCTGGATTCTTGTATTACACCAGCAGCTAACATCTCTTGCAGATGCCGTCTCATATCATCTATGTCAGCAGGTGCCAGGCGTCGAGACCTCTCACGAAATGGTCTTTCGTCATGCAGCGGATATTGTGCTCAGCTCCTTGCACGCATCCTACATCCCATTCCTTTAAAGAAAACACCTGGTCTCTCTGGGCAAGCTTCTCACTGATCCTCACTTTCCATTCAGCTGGCAGCGGGGAGTCGCCGAAATCAAACAAGTCAGGCATTACTCTGTCATTCTTCCTTGAACTCTTGCTGCTGGGTAGCACTGCAGTGTCTGCACAATGCACATTAGCCAGGATGCAACCTCTGTTTACTCGAATGTCTCTTTCAGACACATTATGAACTTGGACCATTACCCTTCTGGCATAAGCATGGGCTCTAGCGGGCAAAATACTAGGCTTGACCAGCAGTCCCTCTGGCAATTTTCCATCGCCTGTGCATCCAACATTAATATTTTATTCTTAACATCCTTTCTGATACGGACCTCTCCTGTAAGGTACACTGGGCATTTGGCGCCAGGATCAGAGACTCAGGATCCTTCTTCCATACAATTCCGACCGGTTCCTCTGGTTCTGTTTTTCAGCATCTCTCTGTGCCTCATAGGCCTTCTTAATTAAAGCCGAACTCTTAAAGCTCTACTAGTCTTTGACCCCTGTTTTCATAACACAACTGTGCCAGCCTTCCAACATATGAGCATTTGTTCCAATCAACAAAGGACACCATCATACAGTCCAGTGGGGGACACACTAAGGCTAGGGTCTCTACTTGTTCGCCACTCCAGCCACGGAGGTGGGAAAGCACGCCAAATTCGGATATACCGGAATAGGGTAGGCCTTCTCACTTAACTCCCATACATGCAGTCCTTCTAATGGTTGTAGGGCAGTCGTCTGACAAATGCTTCTGATACCAATCCTGGAACATAATTGTCACTTGGGAGCCACTGTCTAATACAGCTCTTGTAGACACTCCATTCACCTTTATAGTGGTCTCCATGGAGGACCCACTATTCTGGACCAGTCTGGAGAGGCGGTAGTGGGGGCCTGGGCAACTGACCTTGCCACAAAGGGCGTGAATTAGCATTTTTGGTGCCCTCACTGGGATCATATCGTGCACCTCTTAACCACTGATTTCTTCTCCGAAGCTCTCCTTGTAGCCTATATGCAACTTTGTCAGTGTCTTTTGGGGACTGGCATTCCCTTTTCATGTGCCCATCTTTCACAATTATAGCAAAACATACTTTTGGAGTTTGAGCTGGCCGGGCGCCACACTGGGAGCCAGGGCGGGAGTATACTAACTGGAAACCTGGGTGCCATCTCTGTCTGCGGCGTGATAAGCATTTGGAGACATCTCGTCAGTTTCTCCACTTCCATGGTCAAGGAATTGAGTTTGAGCTGTTATCAGCAGGAGATACATGGGTGGGTACCCCACCCCATAGCATGCAGTCGGATATAGGTCAGGGCCCGTACTTGCAGGCGTGGCCTTCATAAAGGACTGTTTTTGAATCCCGGATCTCTCTCAACAGTTCGCCCCATTGTGGCATATCTTTTCCTTGTCAGAGCACTCATTGACTGTCAACCTCTGCCCTGAACTTCACTTGATGGGTCACCTCAGTCACTCGGTCGTAGCCACAGCTGTTGGTGCAGGTACCTCCGAGGTCGCCTTTTCTCAACTCCTCGAATTCTCTCATTAACTCATCATAGGAGGGTGGGGATTCCAGTCGATTTGCCAGGCGAACTGAAGCAACAGCAGTTCTGAGAAGGGGCAGACTTAAGATTCTGTCCAGTCTGGTTCGGTCCAGTTCAATCGCTGGCAAACTACTCCTTTCTGAGGCATTCTTGCAACAATTTTTCCAGCCGAGAGACATACACAGACAACAACTCCCTTGGTACTGTTGTGCATTTCTTACTCTCCACCATAGGTCCTCATCAGAATCTGGGCTCCCATACACATTCTCCAAGGCCTCAAGATAGGCCTGTGCAGTCGCTTCAGGGTTACTGGCCCGTTTAGCATGGATGGTAGCCAGGGCAGGACCTCGGAGGCTCTCAATCACCCTCTTCGCCGCCTTCCGAGTATTGCCATTCTAGCACTTGGGGGCAACATAGTCTATCCAGGTCTCCCAGTCATCCTCCCCTTGGGGGGTGGGGAGGGTGCCAGAGAAGATCCTCAACCTTCGGTAAGAGTCGTGACTAATGGCAGGTGCAGAAATAGGAGTCTGCATTGGTTCAGCCACCATTACGGGCACTGGAGCAGGAGAGGGTGTTGGGGGAGGAACACCCCCAGGTGGCAAGAATAGTTTCTTCAAGTCCTCCACAGTTTTCCTCTCCCAGCAACCATTCAGCAAATTTCTCCTCAAAAGTTTCAGATAGTGGTGGGGCTGATTCCCCCCCGGGTCTTTACTGTCCTTAGTTATCACTCTCCAAGCAGTGAGGGCTCCCTCTGGGGTAATGGTCTGTGGCACCTTGGAGCTATCTAAGGGATCCTTAAACTCTACTAGGGCCAGGAAAGTGTGGGTGAGCAGATTAGCATGCCGACCCACCACCACAGGGTTTTGTAAACCTTCCACCTTGGAAAGTACTCCTGCACAGTGTCCGTATTGATACCCAGGGGATGTCCAGGATAAGCATAGCATTTTGGGGTCGATCTCCTCCCAGTACACCTCTCCACCAGCCGGTGCACAGCCACTTCTGTCGGGGTACCCATTTTTTCTTAACAGTGGTTAGTAAATATGGCCACTAGAGGACACACAATCCCAGCGGTGAGCCTCCAAGATGTAACCCCTAGATGGCGCTATCCAGGGGCTACTACCCTGCCTGATTTGCCACTAACAGGTTAAGGGCCCGGATCCAATGGTCGGGTGCCTCCACCCAGAGGTCAGGGTTTGCAATAGTTAAACTAACTTGGTCACAGCCCTCTGGGACACTGCAACCCCCCTTTCTTCCCACTAGTGGCCCACACAATATATCAGAATTACCTTCACAGTATACACTTACCCCCAGGTCTGGTTCCGGCACTGGGACCTCCTGTGAAATGAGATACAGTGCAACAATCACAGTACAGTACTTTAACATAGACAAATACCTCAGGCAGGCTGCATCTGTATCCCGATCGCAATTACTGCACAATACCCGGGAGAACACACAGCAGATTCAGTTCCTGACAGACAGAGTGCATTTTCAGCAATTCCTCCAGTCTTCTACAGGGTGAGCCTGGTTTCTACTCTTCAGAGATCCTTTGATTCTTTTCACAGGACAGATTCAGTCCTAACAAGCTGTTACACAAGCTGCAGACCGGAACTCTGGGCCTTACACACGTTTTTGACTAAAACTGCACACTGAAAAGCAGCACAGGGCTCCTTCCTTCTTCACTGCCAAAGCTCAACTGAAACTCCAACCGACAAACCGGCACTTCCTTGAGTTCCTCCGTTCTTGACTGGATTGGCTGTCACCACAATAGACTGCTGCTGTTGGTCCAAAAAGGCACTGAAGTCTAAACTACATCTCCCAGAGTCACTGCCCATACAATCCTCTTGTGGCTGGCTCAGATTATGAGTCCAAGTTCTGATTCGTCCAAGGCACCATTTTAGAGCTAGCTTACCCCACACTGATTGGTCCAGTTCAGCAGTTCAAAACTAGAATGGGGAACTAGCAGACACAGTTCTGACTGCAAAGAAAGCAGGTTAGACAAACTGTAATTTCATTATTACTCTAAATAATTTCTGGCAAACAGTTACATCTTTCAGATAGGTTCCCTTTGCACTCCTAGTGACTGCAAAAATGAAGTGAATTGGCAGCAGCTCGAGTGGTACTCAGAGAAGCACACAGTCCCCCCATATAAACTAATTATGTCTGCAAGCAGACAGCTCTAAAGAGACAGTACCAGAGGCTCTAAAACACTCACTGATAAATGGCTTAAATGCCAAACACCATTCAGGCTTGGAGCATTCAAGCAAGCTCCTGGAAGTCTTTTGGGAACCCCCATTTGCAGGGGGGTTACATATATATATATATATACACACACACACACACACACATATATATATATATATACACTATATATATATATATATATATATAGTATATATTCACTGCAATAAAAACTTTGTTAATGCACCATTAGGGTTGAAGTGTCAAAAGTAGGGAAATACAACCTTAGGGTTACCAAGCCTAAGATTCCACTCCCACTGTGGATGGAGGAACAGGCATGAGGGGAACTCAAAGTTCCCAACTCTTACACCCCACCCTGTCACTCAGCTTCCAACCCTAATTCCCCACCCTCAGCCTGCTTGGAGGAACAGGTGTGATGGGTGTACCTTGCCGTTTTAAACCCCAGTGCTCACCTCATTCCAAGATTAAGTAAGATAAGATGGGTGCAGAATAACTGAATGGGGTGAGCATTAGGGTTCGAAATGCCAAGGCACACCCAACACACCTGTTCCTGCATGCAGGGTGGGGGTGGGGTATTAGGGTTGGAAAACAAGGAAGGGGGTGGGGTGTAGGGGTTAGGAACCTTAAGTTCTCCTCATGCCTGTTCCTCCATGCACAGTGGACGTGGAGTTTCAGGCTTGAGAACCCTAAGGTCATATTTCCCTACTTTTGACACTTCAACCCTAATGGTGCATTAACAAAGTTTTTTGCAATGAATTTCCTTACTTTTTCAGATAGTTTATTTGTATCCTTATCCCTCTCTCCATAACTGTCTTTATGTCACAGTAGGAGCACAGGGCTATTCAGGCCCTGCACTCCCATACTGCGTCAAAATCCTTACTTTAGTGAGGCAGCAGAGGGTCCTTTGGACCCTGTGCATCCATCCTTCCTGAGGTGTGTGTGACCAAATTATCAGCATTACCATCTTATTACCCCAGCACATGTAGCCGGTACACAAAATTTGGAAATCTGTGCCAAAACATAATTCTGCACAAGTAGAACACCATTCCTTGCCACAGGTGGAAACACACATTTTGGACAGGATTTGAAAAACGACAACTGTGACATACATAAGCTCAGGTAATAAAAAGGCTATGTTGAAAATCTGGGGTCAAAATATGTAAGATTTCTGCAGTTATGAGCATGTGTACCGAAATTGCAATGAATGGGCATACATTTGTCATTTTTTCATATTTTGGCCCCAAATTTTGAACATGGTCTTCTTATCACCCCACCTCATGAACCCCATAGGTGAAATGTTGATATCCGTGGGAAAACACCATTCTGTGCCACAAGTGAGAAAACACATTTCGGGCAGGATATGAAAAATGACAGCTGTACTGTTCATGAGGTGGTGTGAAAAAAGGCTATATTTAAAAGCTGGAGTGAAAATACTGAAAATGACCCAAGTTATGCGGCGTGTAGAAAAATTTCCAGCAACTGCGTGGCTGGAATCGACATTTTTAGGAGTTTTTTATCAAATTTTCAACATGGTTTTTAGGACTTCTACCTCATGAACACTTCCACTGCCATTTTGTTCATTGGTCCTGAAAGGTAATTTCAGACAGCAAATGCACCATGGTGCGCAGCAGGTGCCAAAACACGTTTTGGTCAGGAAGTGAAAAATGACAGCTGTACTGTTCGTGAGGTGGTGTGAGAAGATGGCAATGATGAAAATTTGGAGTGAAAATATTAAAAATTGCCTAAGTTACTGAGCGTGTGTAGAAAGATTTCACCGATCGAGAATTTGGGATGGGCTTGAACATGGGCTTTATGGAACTCCACCTCATGAACACTGGTACTGTCATTTCATTACTTGGTCCAAAAAGGTGATTCCGCACAGTGACAGCAAAATCACGTTTCAGGACCGAGTAACGAAATGACAGTGTCAGTGCTCATGAGGTGGGGTCCCCAAAAGCCCATGTTAAATATTTGGTGCAAAAATACCTAAAAATGCCTGAGATATCAACGTAAGTTCAAAAAGCCATTGACAGCCATTATATGGCACTTATCTTGATTCTTTAGTTCATGGTTCAGCTTTGAAGAGTGCAGACGCATCCCGATCCACAGAAGATGACAGTGGATGACCTGTGGTGGTAAGTATAGGGCAAGGGGGGCCATGGGGTGCTGGGTGCTCAGTGGAAGGGTTGGGATGGGGGAGGGACTCATGGGAGACGACATGGGATCGTTTTCTTTTTTCCAGGGGAAAAAGAAAGACGTCGGGGGACTGTTTTCTTTTTTGCAGGGAGAAAAGTAGAAGTACACTCTTTTGGGACACTGGGGGTGGGCTCTCCAGTGTCCAACAATGCTGGGGGGGAGCAGCACATTATGGAAAGGGACACTGGGAGTGTGCTCCCAGTGCCCTTCACACGAGGGCTGCGTACAGTGCCAACAGGGGGATTGGACACACCTCTGTCAGCAAATATATATAAAAAACAAACTTTTTGGGGACACTGGGAGTGGGATCCTCAGTGTTCCACACCGCCAGGGGGCTTACATTATTGACAGGGGACTGGAAACCCTGCTGTCGGCAAATTAAGAAATTAAAATTAAGCATGGGAATGGGAGGATGAGGGGGTGCCGGTAGACACCAGGGATATGGCAAATAATGCATGGGTAGGGGATGCCAGTAGACAACTAGGCTCCCTGCAACTCTATGAACCCTGCCTGCAAAAACAAGCTACCTCCCCATGAAAACAAGTGTGTTTTCACACGACACATCTATTTTTTCCCATAGTAAATAATGGCAAAATAAAAAATGGAATAACTTTTGAATGGATTAATATTTTTTCACCAGACCTTCAAAAGGCACATCTGTGAAGCAAAGGCTTTCAACCCTGAAAATTTCAGACCACAACCAAAAGAGATTTCTGAGAAACAGCTGTCGAAAGAAATAAAAAAAAATTCAAATTTTGTGTTTTTCCCCACTCTGTATTTCAAAAAACCACAAAAGGGATTCACACAAAATTTGGCACATCAAGAGATCTGCTCCTAACTTCAAAGTATGCCAAATTTCGTGCAAATCCCTTAAACGGTTACAAAGTTATTAAAGTACATAATTTCAGGTTTAACATTAAACTGCCTGGTCAACCCTAATATACTGGTGCTATCGTGCTAGTATAATATATACATAAGATCTCTGTGGATGTAACTTAATTTACATTGAAAACGGAGAGTTAAGCAAGAATCAATGTTTTAACCATTCCGTTGTTTTCAGGCATGATCTATAAAGAAATGAGTAGGCAAACTGGTGTGAAAAGAAAATCGTAAATCAAATTAATTATTCATGAGCCTAATGAGGCTCCTGATTGGCTACTGGATTGGTCATTAATGTCTTAGAAATAACCAATCCAGCTGCCAGTTGACGCTGTGCGACACGCATGTCTCGTGCCACTCAGCTTTAAAATTGAATTGCAGTGTTGCCGGCCCAATAGTGCAGAGAGCTGAGCACTGGTGCCTTACCTCATGTTATGCCAGTGACTCAGGTTCGGGAATGACCTCAGATCACCGGGGTGCTGACTTGGGGGCTGGAGCAGTATTGAGCCATGGCTCTCCCCTCCAATGGGATGGGTGCCTGCCCATCCATAGTCCTGCTTCCACCAGGTGGAGGTCCGGTGGGCGTATAGGTGGTAACAGGTGGCGACAAAAGTCAGGGGAAGGGTGGAAGGGGCCACTGGATCCTGGCGTGTACATGCACCTCCATGCACGTACATGCATGTGTACGCCATGGCCCTGGAGGTAGTAGGGAATAAAGAATAATAATTAAAAAAAATTGAATTGTGGTAAAAATAAATGGGGAAAAAAGAAAGTTGCTATTGCGATTAGACTTATCACAATAACAACCTTGAGGCCAGTCATTTCCTTGGATTAATGACTGGCTGGAGGGAGGTGAACCTCGGCTGCACCTCGGGCCACCCATCTCACCAACTGGTCATTAATCCTTTGGAAATGACTGGTTTCTCTGTCATTATTGTCTAAGTACACTTCTACACAGAGGGCAGGATTTTCAAAGCGTGGTGCAGGGCTTGCCTTCAGCCCTGTGCCACGGCACTTAGGTTCTGGCAGTGCACTAAACCCTTTGCTGCAACTGCACCCAATTTTGCAATCTTGGGCACATTTGAGACAGTTTCCATGAATTACGGTCACTTGCTCCATAAAAACGGCCCCCAGGATTGCTGCAAGTTAGACCAGAAAAAGATAGAAAATCCCATTAGATCGCCGCAAACCCCATGCACTGTATCGTCGGCACACGGGAGCTTGCAGTGGATCTAAGGCTTTTGAAAATCCTACCCAGAGATTTTATAGGCCTACCTGCTGGTCCGTTACTGTTGTTAGGTGCATTGCCTATATGAATGGACGCCTCCACTAAGGATTTATAGTTAGTAATATAGGGGCCTTTCATTTGAGTTATTTGATAAGCTTCATGTTGCAGTTGGGGTGGCTTGCAAGCAGTGTATTCAGTGAAGGACAGTGAAGCTTAATGATTAGAAGAACACAGACATTTGAAACGGGAGATCGCCAGCTTGAATAACACCACAGCTCCTGACTCACTGCACAGGCCTGGCTTCCCAGTGCAGCGGCTTTACCAGCTAGAAAACTATGTAAAAGCAGGATTCCATGGAAAACAAGGCGCTGCATTTCAGTTTTGCTCACTGGGCAAGTACACTTTTTGGGGGAAGGGGGGAATTAAAAAATCTGAACAGCAGTGAGTTCAAATGGTATTTCAGGGGTTCGAAATTAAGTTTTGTAGTCCCTAGCCAGCAGCGGTAGGGACTGGGAAAATCCACTAGTCCCACAGACATTTCCACTGGCCCAGCTGGCGTACATGTTGAAATATCACCTACTCCAGTACAAGCCCACAGGGCTAGTTAAAGGAAAATCTTACTAGCCCGATACAAAATCTACCAGCATTTGGCTAGGCTGGTACAAATTTCTATCCCCTGTGTTCTAAATTTTCTTTTTTTTTCTCTGGGGTGGAAAAGAGCTCACTCGTGGCATGGTGGTGCCCTACTCCAAAGTCAAAGCTTTTCATGGAAGTAGAGACAGCACTCACCTCCCACCTGTGGTGACCAGCATCACACAAAGATTTGTCAATTTTTGATCATCTGAACATATTCTCTTCAAGAGTGTGCAGACAGTTGCTATTCAGAGTGCAAAAACGGACAAGCCACAGGCTGATGCTGAAGCATCAACTGACCCTGTTTCGTGCTGATGCAACAGCACTTTTGTCAGAGAATAAGAGCACATGCATACGTGAAGCACATTAGGAGCCAGTGGAAGCCACTCTGCTGTGTTTTTTTGCTCTACTTGAACATGAATTAATATGTTTGCACGAGCTCTCCTGTGGCCAGTGTGCTTCTGAGGAGCTTTCAAGCAAGATGTGATGTAATAGGTGATGGGTGCCAATTTTGATTTCATACCATATGGTCTTTCTCCCCTCCACTGATGTTCAGGTTTGCAGCTTCCAAACCACCCCCGCTCACATTACTGTGTCCCTCTAAAAGCAGATGATGATAACCAAGGGAGGTTGTAGCAACATGTGAGCAGCCCTGTAAGTACAACCATGTGCTTGAGAATGGCCTGCCAGGACATTTGCATAGTGGTCTTTCTTCCCAAGTGGCCGCAATGGCCTTAACGCTTCAGGGAAAAGGTGTAGGACCATTACAGACATTGCATGGACACAAGGCAGTCTTTTGACCGCTTAGTGCCACCTATTGTGACTGAGAATGGTGCTTCAGATGTTGCATCTCAGGCTGTAATACGTGAACAGACTGCAAAATGAAGCTGACAGATACTTCTTGAGTGCCTTTCCACAGGCTCAAAGCACTTCAGAGCAATAACAAAAAAGCAATCAACCACTCATATTTACATAGTTTCATAAAATATTGCATTAAATATAAATTCAGCTGATGAATGCATTCGTGTGATTACTGCAGAAAGAGGGACCAGCTGGTCAAATTGCCAGGCCTTTAAAGAGCCCCTGACCCAACTGAGACAGCTCTGGAAAATGTAGTATTTAGACACAATTCAGCTTATATTTCACATTGTTCTGTAAGCGTCACCCTTATTCCTATGTTATTGAGGACGTTTGCATGGAAGCAGGATTTTCAACCCTATCTGGACTGGCTGATTATGTACACCTGACATCCCATTTTGTTAATGACATCACAGTCTGTGGCTGTGGAGATAATTATGGTGTCATAAACAGGAGATTATGATGTCCAGTGTAGACAAGCTGTCAAAGCAAATGAAATCTACGGGACAGAGATCTTGTTTTCATGTAACTTCCCTCAGTAATAAAAAATAAAGGGGGGGGGGCATAATTGCAGACAGTGTATGAAACAGAAACTGAATTGTGCCTAAATCTTACTTTCGGCATTTTTTCAACTGTGACAGGGGCTCTTTAAAAGGTCCCTATTTTCATGGCTTGTAGTATAGCCTAGAGGTTAGAGCATGCTTGGTACATCCAGCAGACCTGGGTTTGATTCCCACAACCTCCACTTGCACCCTGTGTGACCTGAGCAAATAACTTTACTACCCTGTGCTCTTCGGTCACTCCTGTAAGTGGTTCTTGTGTCCAGTTACCAAAAAAGGGGGGACTTAAATATCCCAATCGAGGGAACATAGCTGATCAACATTGGGAGAGCATTCCACAGTGTTAGGACTACAGTTGCAAAAGCACAGTCCCTGGCTCATCTTAGTCTTGAGGTTGGAACTCTGTGCAGCCCCAGGGTATCTGGATGCAAATTTCTTCCACTGCTAAGTCCTCCTAGAGAGAGTCACTGCTAATGGTTCACGAATGTAGGGAGGTCCCAGCCTGTTCAGGGCCTTAAATGCTAACAGTAACACCTTAAAGTCAGAGTGCCCCCTAACAGGTAGCCAGTACAATTCAAGGGGGATTTAAAGAAATATGCTCCCATCTTAAAGTAGATATAAGAAACCTTTCTGCTGCATTCTGCATCAGCTGCAGGAGATGCAAGACACTTCTAGGCAATTCCATGGTTGTGCTTATTGCAGTAGTCGTGGCATGAGTTAACAAAAGCTTGCACCAGGGTTCTCAAATTACCCTGATTAAGCTATGGGCAAAACCTGGCAATATTATTCATTTGGTAGAAGCCACTTGGGACCACCACTGACGTTTGAGGGTTTAGCATCAGTTTTCTGTCCAGAGCCACACCCAGGTTGCGTACCATCCATTTTCCCTCAAGATGTGTCCCGCCAAATGTGGGTAACCATAAATGATCCTTGAAGGATGATACGTGGTAACTCAGGCCCAAAAGTAGCAACTTGGTCTTGTTAGGATTTAATTGTAACCAGTTGATGGCAATGGGTGGGAACAAAGAAAAGGTACAGCTGCGTGCTGTCTGTATAGCAGTGAAAACTCGATCCTTACATTTGGATCATGTGTCCTTGAGGTAAAATGAGTACCGTGAATCACAACAGGGACAAAATCAATCCCTGCGATACACCAAACTCAGTGGAGAACAGGGAAGATTGATAAACACTGAACACAACTGTCTGTTAGTGCTCTTTAAGGAAGAACAAAACCAGTCATGGATTGTTCTGGCCAAACCAAAAAAATGGCATCCGGCAATTTGATAAGCTGCTCATGATCTTCAGTATCAAATGACAATGCATAATGCAGAACTACAAAATGTTGCTCTCCAAGATCCTTTGGTAGAAAGAGAGAATTCATTACTAATACCAGCCCAGTCCCAGTACCGTGTGACGCCCGAAAACAAAATTGGAGTTGCTCATTGAGATTATATTCTGCCTTATTCCCCATTAGCTGTGATGTCACTGCTTTCTAGATTAACTTGCTGAAAAAGAACAGGTTAGAGATCAGTCTGTAGACTGAAAAAATGTCAAGACCCAAAGAAGACTTCTTCAGAAGTGGCCTAATTGTGGCTCCTTTAAGGTGCTGGAAGGAGACCCTCGCTTCAACGGACACTGGCACCAACTACAGTAACTCCACTTCCCACACCCACATGGAGGCATTAAGAATTCCCAAAACATCTAGTTGATTGCAAAACAACTCAGAAATAATGGTTTCTCTGACTCCAGAAGTGGTCTTTTACCAGGAAGGGGGATGGGTGCCATCAAATTCAACAGGACGGTGCTGTCATCTGACCAGACCATGGAACTGACCAGAAGATTTTTGGCAGTATCTATCCCACGAAGAACAAGAAGTCAAGGGTATAAATTAAAATATATGTAAATATACAGTAACAAAGAAATCAGATTACTTTAAAAAAAATAAGAACAGAGGAAGGCAGCGGCTGAAAACAAAATGATAAAGCCATGGGAAAAATATTTTTTTGCAAACTGACAAGGTTGAAAGTTCACTTGGTCCCATGTAATTAGCCAGGAAGAAATTACTGTCTAATTTAAAAGTAGATGCAGAGCATCAAATGCATCCTGTTGAAAGGCAGCAGGACACAAAAGCTGTTAACCTTGTGTCAGCCTTTCAGTGCATCTATTTTATGTCTGAGAAGGAGGAGGCCTGTTTAAGGCACAGCATACAAGTCATCACGATGTGTCAAGTAAGGACATTTCTAAAGCGCAAAGTAAGTGTTTTGTTTTTTCGTCTGGAAGACAATAAGCAGCTTCAGGGCTAGTCTGGCAGCAGATTGAATTGTTGTTGGATTATTTATTGGCAAAAAGGATGCTATTACGACCACAAGTTTTTTTGTTACATTTTTTCATTCTGAACTGTTACCGGGCCCAATGTTTTGACTTGTTTTGAATCACGAAAGATTTAGCAACACCTCAAACGTAATAGCAGAAATATTGGGTAAAAGCTTAAGACTGCCAGGCTGATTTAGATAAAACGTCCTGCTCTTTAAACAACATTCAGGATGCGAACAGAGCATTCTTAATAAGTACAGTCTGTACCAGTAGTTGTCCTTTAGGAAGTTATAACTAGTTTGTAACGATTCAACAAATCTGCACTGAAATTTACTTGTATGTAATTGCCTCTTAAAACCAAATTTAAAAAAGTTGATAGTTCCATTTATTGAAGGGGGGCATTTTTTTTTGTTATCATTTACCCTCCCGTTTCCCTTTTTTCATGACCATTCACAGGCTCCTTCCTGTCAGCCTCACAGCTACTGGCCTTGCACCACACAAAGACTACCCAGGCCCACATCACCCCACGGAGAAAAAGATCCTCCACAGGGCAGGCCCCATGGTAGGGAGGGCTTCTTCAGCTGCTGTCTTAGACTGGCACTAGTTTCACATGGCCTGGGGCAGGAATGGTGGGAGAGTGTTGTGCAACACAATCTGGGGTGTGCGGTATGTGTGCATATAGTGGTATTTTCCAACAACCAGCGTATTATAACTTGTTTCTTGTCCCTTCCACCTTCATCAGCCGCTTCCTGCAGCACCGCCGTGGTAGGTTAGAGTGGAAAACATCACATGATTACTCTTGAAGTCTAGTTACATCCTAAGACCTCAACAGATGGTGCTTCTGCAGAGAGAAGGCTGCAACCAGTTCCCCCAGAGTCTGAAAGTGTTACCTCTACAGTAGCGCAAAAAAATACAGCTGACACCACTGAGCTAGCTAGAAGTCTTCATTTGTTTATTTTTTTTCACTTTTAATAGTATTCTGCCAATCAGCTGATTTTGAACAATATTTTGGACACCAAGGCATCTATGAACCCTTCATGGCTGTCCCTTATTCCTTTGGGTACTAGGACCATAAATTGATTATAGGGTATACACAAGCATATGATGGGTCTCCTTTATTTTATTTTTTTTTTTTTTTAGAGAGGTTTTTATGGTGTGTTTTTTGGTAGGCTTTCTCTCACTTGTCCCCGCCCGAAGCCCCACATGGCTGTACATGCGTGTGGAGACATGCACGCACACCAGAAGCCAACTGAGCCCCGTCTGCCTACCCATACTGCCGCACCCTCCACACCCACACTACCTCCACTGACCTCCACCCAGTGGAGGTGGAACTATGAGGACGATAACCCTTTACCACCCCTTGTGCTGGCACCCTGACGACCTGAGGTCGTGCTTGAACCTGGGTCGCCAGTGTAGCACAAGGTAAGGTGTCCAGTGCCTCAGCCCTCAGCACCACCGGGCCAGATGATGGGTCTTCTTTAAAAACTGAAGTAGTAATATTTCACATAGACTGTAGTTGTGTATGCAGTGGGCATTTTCAGTGATAAGCAGGTGACCTTTTTTAGGCACCAAAGCTGTAGGCCTAAGTGCCTTACGGTATGGTAAAGCTAGTTTCTTACTTTGAGTCCAAGGTAAGGATCTTTCAGTGTGTGCTGTGTGGTTTGCCTGTGTGGATTGTGTTCACCTTATAAGCTGAATTCCTGCACTTCTGGAATGGACTTCACCCTGTGGGTATCCCTAGCAGTACTGCATGGGATTCCTCTTCCTCATGCTTTTCCATATCCTTGTCTTATAGATATCACTCAACCTAACCATGTTATTCAAAGTGTGTGCATAACATACCCACTGCATGAAGAATAAGACATAACAGAGTGGTTGTTATAACATGTTATACTAAGAAAAATATCCTCGCAGCCAATCAGAATGCAGAGCCACTGTCTCATTATTCTGCTATAACCAGACAGCAGGCTCGGTAAACACACTGTATACTTATCCCTGTGGTCTGATTGTCTACGACTAACAGTACAGCCCATCTGTGAGAAACCACTGAACGTAGATGGTTGTCTAACAGACGCACTATAGCATTAGAGAGTAAGACAGTGATTTTGGCACTCTAATTCAAAAACCTTTTTTTTTCTTAGTTTTTCCGTTTTTTTTCAGTACAATAGCAGTAACAGATACAGTGGCCATGGGAGTTAATATATTCCTGGTCCAGGTATTACCTTGTAAACCCTGATCACTACACTGCTATCACTTAAGTAACATGCTGCATAGTGAACAAATTATCACACGCTAGCAATAAGGCGTGATAGGGTGTGGGTTAGGCTGAGATATCTGTCTGCCCAAGAGCGTAGTGTGAAGTGGAGGGCCCTACCACCCTGGAAGGGCAGATCTTCTTTGAGGATATCTCCCTCCATTGAGCCACGTCATGGAACTGTAATCATTGGTGTCAGGACTACCTGGACATTGCTTGCTAGCTGGGGCCACCCATGTTGATGCGCCTCGTTGGTGCCTATATTATATGGGCATCCCCACCGTGCCTCAGTTCTTTCTCCAACCGTCAACTGCTCATCAGTCTGCCGCTGTTGAAGAATGCTGTTGAACTTGCAAGTATTCACTAACGCTATTACTTCTCACAAGTTTATTTTAAAACTTTCTTTTATGCAGCCACCAAAAGACAAAGAACAGTTGTTCTAGGGACATGGATATGTTGTTCATCCACACTCATTGGCAGGTATCCTTGCCGCTTTAAATCTTGCCGGAAGGTCTTCAAGCTTGCTCCTCCCACCCACCCGGGTGGTATAACTCTCGGCTCCGCCCCATGACGCCAGATCTTCCTTACCGCTTGGAAGCTCAGGTTCCCTCCTTAACGCTCTGCGTTTGAGACTGGTTCCTATTTCTCCGTTTGCGGATTTAAAAATAAATTTTGCGAAAAAGACTTCAGTCTTCGATCCCTCGCGGCTGCGATGGACAAATCGACTCCCGGATTTCGGAGATACCCATGCGGGCAGAAGATGTCTCGGATGGATCCACACTCCACATGTGTCTACTGCTTAGGCCTTGAGCACGACCCGCAGGCTTGCGACCTGTGCTCATCTTTCTCGGCCTACGTCCTCGAAGACCGTGCTGCCCGATTGCAACTGGGCCGTCCCGAGAAGCGTTTCCCACGGTGAAGTCAAGGAGGCCCGGTTGGCGGTGTCAGCGGCTGGTCTGGCGGATCAGCTCGAGCGGATGGTCGCTTTGCGAGGAGGCGGCTCGGCCGTATCTTTCCCGGCCGCGGCATTTATCCCGCCTTCTGGGCTCTTCTTACAGCTTCCTTTAAGGAGCTTTGTCTGTCCCTCTCCACTAAAGGAGAAGGCCCTCGTCTCAGGACCTTATTCTCGGTCCAAAAAGAGGACAGGGTAAATCCCTCCGTCGGCGCTCTTGGGAGCGGGAAAGGTCCTCTCCCCGGTCATCGACTGTCGGCTTCGCGCCGATCACCGCTTCGCCACTGGCCTCACGGTGTCCCCTGCCAGGTCAGTTGACCGAGACTCCACCGATGAAGTCGAGATTTTCTCGACCTGCTGGATGGGCTGTCGCCTTTAGCAGCCGAGATTCCCTCTCCCGGTTCCCCGGGGAGTTGAGATCCGTGGGCTCGCCTGTGCCTCCGGTTCCGGAGCCTCGGATGGACCATCCGAGCGAAGGAGTGCGGTTCCGGCCGACACCTCCCGCACCCGACCTCGGAAATTCCGGGACTCGGTCTCGGGTCTCGACCTCTTCACGGTCCAGCCGATCCCACCGTCATAGGCGGTCTCGGTCTGGCACCGCGGTAAGCGCGTCGCCGCTGTCGCCCTCCTCCTCGGACGAGGGAGGCTTCATGAAATTACGCCGACGGTACGAGGACCTTATGTTGCAACAGCTTCTCCTGGCTGGGAGTAAGCCACCCTCGCCGCCTTCCCCGCCATTAAGTGGCTGTCACCGAGCGGCCGACACAACCCCTCGACTTATCCGAGGAGCCTATACCCAGGCCGGTTGTTCGGCCAAAACCAGCTGCTCCACCGATTCCGGTGGAACCTCCGCCTCCACAGCCACCAACTGGGGCTCCGACCAAGGATTCTTGGTCGGCTAAGGGTCTACCCCATCGGCTGTCAGTTACCCTCACTCCCGACCGACCTCGGCAGGTGAAGGGTGGCTCAGGCCAGAGGCAGCTCTTCGAGGACTCTTCCGAGTCCGAAGATGATTCCTCCTTTTTCTCCAAGCGACTGGACTTGGAGTCTTCAGGAGGTCAGTCAATGGACGATAGCCCGTCGTCCTTCCTAGGACTGCTTCGGCTCATCTCGGAGTCCACCGGGATGGAGCTCAACCCGCTTCCAAACGGGCAGGTATCCCTCACGGAGATTCTGGACCGAGGATTCTCCGGCGGAGGCCTTTCCGGTGGCCGAGGCCATAGTGGGTCCGCACTGGAGCTTTGGCAGCGCCTCGCTTCCTGCCCTGCACCTTCGGCCAGGATGGCCAGGAAGTATGCGGTCCCTACCGTTCCTTGTCCGTTTTTCGGAACACCCTCTGCTGAGGGGTTGAGTTACCGACAGCTGCCGCTACCGGGCAACGCCAGGGATGTGGACAAACCTCCTGACAAGGAGTCCAAGAAATTGGACTATGTCGGGTGAAAAGTCTACGCCATGCCCCTCTTCGGCTCAGGCCAGTTCGGCCGCCCTCATGGCACATTTTTCTCATGCCCTGTTGGGCTCCCTGGATGAGGTCATCCTCATCTTCCCGCCGATCTGCAGACTACGGTTAAGCAGGTGCGGGACCAGGGCAGGGCAGTGGCCAAACAGCTGCTCCAGACTGCTTTGGATATAGGGGACTCAGTGCCAGATCGGTGGCGGCCGTAGTGGCTATGGTCAGGGGCTTGGCTGAGGATATCCACCTTTACTTGGATACCCAGCACAAGTTGGCGGATGTTCCCTTTGGGACTGACCTCTTGACCCTGGGGTGGAAGGTCACCTGCAGAGGATCGAGAAGTCCAATGCTACCTTGGACTCAGTCTCTTCAGCTCAGAAGGACAAAGGCGCAAACCACAGCCTAAGCCTTTTGGGTCCTTCTGTGCCCCGGCGCTGCCTTACCATAGCGTCAGGGCCAGCAGGCTCGGCCTTGGCATCCCAAACCCAAGCCGCCGGCTTCTCTAACAGGAGGCAGGGAGAAAGGCCCAGGAGGTCCCTCGGCGGTCCTCCTCCAAGCCTGCCCAGTGGCCGGGCTGAGGGGTGTCGCCCCATTCCCGCGCCTCACCTCCTGGGTCCCCACGTGGGGACGGCTCCGGCACTTCCGTCCTCCTGGTCCGCTGTTTCCACGGACAGGTGGGTCTTGGAGGTAGGAAGAGGCCTGCCTCTGAATTCGAGCAGGCACCACCCTTCAGAGCCGCCGCCCCTCGGGGCTTCGGGATCCCCAGCCTCACTGGCGGCTCGTCGAGCCGACATCGCTCTCCTCCTCCAGAAGGAGGTGATAAGAGAGGTGGTGGACCCTCCTTCAGACCCAGGGTTTGTGTCCAGGTACTTCCTGGTTCCGAAGCGGACGGGGGGCTGGCGCCCATTCTCGACTCCACACGACCTAAACAAGTTCCTAAGGTCTCGAACCTTCAGGATGGTCACTCTGGCTCAGATAATACCATCCTTGGAACGCGGGCGTGGTTCTGCTCTCTGGACTTGCAGGAGCGCGTTTTTCACGTCCCTATCTGTCCGTCTCACCAGAGATTCCTTCGCTTCGAGCGGAAGGATCCCTCTTGAGTTCAAGCCATGCCCTTGCGTCTGTCTCCAGCTCCCAGGGTCTTCACCAAATGCATGGCAGTGGTGACAGCATTCCTGCGGCGCCGAGGGGTCCGGGTGTACCCTTACCTGGACGACTGGCTGATAGCAGCTCCCTCCAGGAAGGAGGCGGAGTGGTCCAGAGATCTGGCCCTCCAGGTCTGCTCTCAACTGGGCCTCCTTATCAACGAGGCCAAGTCGGAACTCGAGCCGAAGCAGGTGATTCTATTCATTGGGGCGCAGCTCGACTCTCTTCGAGCCAGAGCGCGGCTCCCGGCGGACAGGGCCGAGGTTCTTTCCTCCTTTGCCCGATCATTTCTGGTTGGGCAATTGCGCCCTGCCCGGGACTTCCTGCGCCTCCTGGGTCTCATGGCGGCCTGCACCAGCGTGGTCCGTTGGGCCCGCTGGAACATGCGTCCCCTTCAGTGGGGACTGGCCAGCCAGTGGTCACAACGCTGCGATCCCTTTGGACCAGCTTGTGTCGGTGACACAGGGGATGTGGAACGCTCTCCAGTGGTGGACCGTTCCAGATCATTTGCAGGAGGGCATCCCGTTCGTCCGCCCCGAGCCGACGGTCTCTCTATCGACCGATGCCTCTCTGATGGGTTGGGGTGCCCATCTGGGGGAACACCGGGCTCATGGCCTCTGGTCCCCGCGGGAGTCCCGATGCCACGTCAACCTGCTGGAGCTCCGAGCGGTCCGCCTAGCTCTCACCGCCTTTGCTCCGTTCCTCCGGGGTCAAGTGGTCCGAGTCCAGACGGACAATACCACGACCATGTACTATCTAAACCGCCAGGGGGGACGCGCCATGCTTCTATGCAAGGAAGCTCTCGAGATTTGGTCACCTGGCGCAGCCTGGAGGCGGATCTCCTAGCCATTCACGTGGCAGGAGCCTCCAACACCCTGGCCGATGCCCTGAGCCGGATAGGGGCTGCATCCCACGAGTGGTCTCTCCTGCCGGAGGTAGTACAGCATCTGTTCTCCCATTGGGGCACACCTCAGGTGGACCTGTTTGCCTCCAGGGAGAACGCGAAGCTGAGTCTGTTCCATGCCCGCCCCCCTCAGCAGGGCTCGCTGCAGGGGGATGCCTTCTCGAGGCAGTGGACCCCGGGCCTCTTTACTTTCCCCCATTTCCCTTGATCCACAAGGTGCTTCTCAAGGCGAGGAGGGACAAGGCGCAGGTGATTCTGATAGCCCCAGACTGGCCTCGCCAGTTCTGGTACCCAGATCTCCTCAGTCTCAGCTCCAGGACTCCGCGGCAGCTTCCAGCTCGCCCGGACCTGCTCTCAGTCAGTCAGGGGAAGGTGTTCCATCCGGACCTTCAATCCCTGCACCTGACGGCCTGGTTCCTGAGCGGCTAGAGTTCCAGGCCTTGGGTCTTTCCGACGAGGTCCTCAATGTAGTTGAGGCGTCCCGTAAGGAGTCGACCAGAAAATGCTATGCCTTCAAATGGAAAAGGTTTTCCATTTGGTGTCAGGGCAAGGGCTTGGACCCTTCCTCCTGTTCCTTGGCAAGCATCTTGGACTATGTATGGTCCCTTTCTAGTCAAGGGCTTAGGTCGACGACCCTAAGGGTGCACCTGGCAGCCATCTCTGCTTGCGGGCGCGGGCAGGAAGCAGTCGGTGGCGCAGGAGAAGGTGGTCTGGTGCTTTTCAAAGGCCTTGATCACATTTCCTCCAGTGCGGGAACCCCACCTCCGTGGGATCTACTGCTGGTACTGGCAAAGCTCATGGGCAAGCCTATTCAACCTATGCACAGGTGTGCTCTCTCACCTGTCGTGGAAGACCGCCTTCTGGTGGCTATCACGTCAGCCAGAAGGATGGGAGAGCTCCAGGCGCTTCCATCGAGTCTCCTTACCTGGTCTTCCACAGGGACAAGGTTGTCCTGCGCCCCCACCCGAAATTCCTTCCGAAGGTGGTGTCGGAGTTTCACCTTAACCAGGTGTTGACTCTGCCGGTGTTCTACCCCAATCACACCTCGGAGGCCGAATATAGGCTCCATACTCTGGACCCTAGAAGGGCGCTCGCTTATTATAAGGAGTGCACGGCTGAAATTCGGGGAGAGGTTCGCCAGCTGTTTGTCACCTACGCTGAAGCCGCATCTGGCAGACCTGCAGCCAAGCGGACGATAAGCAGGTGGGTAACCTCCTGCATAGATCTCTGCTATAAGTTGGCGGGCATGGAGCCTCCCAGAGGGATAAGAGCTCATTCTACCCGCCATACTGCTGCAACGGTGGCTGCTTCCAGGGACGTCCCTATCCAGGAAATCTGCAGGGCTGCTACCTGAAGTCAGCAAACACCTTCATTACCCATTACCACATCGACCTTGAGTCACGCCGGGATGCTGGTTTTGGGGCCTCGGTTCTCCAGTCTCTTTCCCAAGTAAGTATTGGGGGTGCATCTTGCCTCCTCCTCCCGGAGAACTGCTAGAGTCTGCCAATGAGTGTGGATGAACAACATATCCATGTCCCTAGAAATACAGGTTACTCACCTGTAACAGGAGTTCTAGAATGGTATATGTTGTTCATCCTGACTCCTGACCTCCCGGCCGGCGCACAACCTGAGCTTCCAGCGGGCAGATCTGGCGCCATGGGGCGGAGCCGAGAGTTATACCACCCGGGTGGGTGGGAGGAGCAAGCTTGAAGACCTTCTGGCAAGATTTAAAGCGGCAAGGATACCTGCCAATGAGTGTGGATGAACAACATATACCATTCCTAGAACTCCTGTTACAGGTGAGTAACCTGTATTTCTGTTATTGCCGTTGCAATGATGTTAAGATTTGTAAATACAATGGCTGCTCCATTTGTATCTGTCTCAGTACAAACCATGACATTAAAGCCTGCTCGGTCTGCTAGAGCTTCAACCAGGCAACCGGGAGACATCACAAGAATGCTTTAGAAGTCTTTTTTAAACTGCAAGAAATGGAGAAACAGGCTGTGGCAATGATGGCTTCACTGTCATCAACTGCTTCTGTTCACAGCTCACCATCACTGTGGTCGAAGGCAGGGAGGAGAAGCACCTCCACTCAGAGTAGGACAAGCATTGAAAGGAGAAGGCCATGTCTTCAGATCATTCCCGTTCACCTATTTGACAGTGAAAGGCTACTGAAAAAGATGGATCTCTGGCTGTAGGTTCTGCTGTCCCCCCCGACTATCTCTCAGACACCAAGGTCACAGTCCAGCACCAGCTTCTCTCCCCTGCTGTGGGATTCGCAGCCTAGTCCTCTGTCAGGCACTGTCCCACTGACAACTCAGCCACTGTCAACCCCTTCGGGCCTGTCATCGGAAAGCTCTCGTATCAGATTATGTCAGCTGTTCCAGTGTCTGTTGCCACTGCTGCCTTCATCGTTTGCTCCATCAGCACCGTTGTCTGATCCATTGTCAACCTTACAGTTGATAGTCCAGTCTCTGTCCCTGCCGCACTGCCAGGCCCTGAAGGGCCTTTATCCATGGGACACCCATAGATGACAACTCCTCATTTGTTTCCTCATCCTGTTGACCCTCAGCCAATGGTAGTCCACGTCAATGATGAACTGGAGGATAATCCAGAATATATGGAGGAGGAGGAGGAGGAGGTTGCCATGGAAGAAGAACAAGAAGCAATAGGTGTAATAGGATTGAGCTCCACTCTGTCCTCGAGTATGAAAAAACATGCCAAAGTCCCCACCTGAAGAGGCTTCATTTCAGACTTTCCTTAAACAGGTTCAGGTTAAAGTGAGGTTTCAGGCAGAAGAGGAAGATTCCTCCAAGGGAAATCTCTATGAGTGCTTGGAGGTTTCCGCATCTCTAACAGTGATTATTCCTCCATTGCATTCTACCCTTGAAGATGCAGCTTTGCCAGCCTGGTACAGGCCAGCTCAACTATCAAGAGTTCCAAGGAAGGCTGATAAACAATGTCCAGCCCCTACTGCACAGCCTTACTATTCCCCACAGCCTGAAATGGACTCTGTTAATTAGTGCTGCTCATGACGGATACAAGACCCCCAAAGCACATGAGCTGTCTTCCTCCTGACAAGGAGTCGAGGAAGCTGGATGTAATGGGAAAGAGAACTTTTGCATCTGCTTCTCTAGGCCTAAGAATTACAAACTATCAGGCATATATGATTAAATATCAGAATTGCCATTGGAAGACTATGGTTACTCTGCCTGAAAATTTGCCAGAGCGCCAGGATAAAACATTGGCTCGGCGGACAACGGTTAACCAGAAGGCTGGTAGGCATCTGCTGTGGTCTGCATATGATGCCTCTGATGATGCGGTCAGGGCTATTGCTCTGGGATATGTATTTGGCACCATTCTTGGCTAAGAGTGTCTGGACTTGCTTAGATGTACAACAGTCTGTGATAAATACTTCATTCAGGGGCAAGCAATTGTTTGGCACTGATGTTGAAAATGCTTTACGGGATTTGCAGTTCTCTAAAATTATTCTTAGATCCCTACATACTTTAAAGGGGCTGTGGTGCTTTTTGCAGGTCCTGTGCCTGTCCATGCTGTGGCTGTTCAAGGGACCCCAGAGACCTCAACCTACCACTTCCCAAGCTGTGAACTTGCCCCCCTGGAGGCGTTAATATATCCCTGGACCTGCTATCACTTAAGTAACATGCTAAGTGGTGAACAAATCATCACAGGCTAACAATAAGGCATGATAGGGTGTGGGTTAGGTTGAGGTAACTCTCCGTCTAAGGGCATAGTGTGAAGCGGAGGCCAGACTTACAAAAGGTCAAATCATCACAGGCACCCCCGCTGCCCCCAGTACCTTCTGACTCCTCTCTCCTACCTTTGGCCTCACTGCCCCAGGAAGTTCTGGTGTGCGGCTTCCTCTTTCTACAAAAATGAAGGGAGATTAATACAAATGTGTAGGTGTAACCCCCCTGCAAATGGGGGTTCCCAAAAGACTTCCAGGAGCTTGCTTGAATGCTCCAAGCCTGAATGGTGTTTGGCATTTAAGCCATTTATCAGTGAGTGTTTTTAGAACCTCTGGTACTGTCTCTTTAAGAGCTGTCTGCTTGCAGACATAATTAGTTTGTATGGGGGACTGTGTGTTTCTTTGATTGAGTACCACTCAAGCTGCTGCCAATTCACTTCATTTTTGCAGTCACTAGGAGTGCAAAGGGAACCTATCTGAAAGATGTAACTGTTTGCCAGAAATTATTTAGAGTAATAATGAAATTACAGTTTGTCTAACCTGCTTTTTTGCAGTCAGAACTGTGTCTGCTAGTTCCCCATTCTAGTTTTGAACTGCTGAACTGGACCAATCAGTGTGGGGTAAGCTAGCTCTAAAATGGTGCCTTGGACTGAATCAGAACTTGGACTCATAATCTGAGCCAACCACAAGAGGATTGTATGGGCAGTGACTCTGGGAGATGTAGTTTAGACTTCAGTGCCTTTTTGGACCAACAGCGGCAGTCTATTGTGGGTGACAGCCGGTCCAGTCGGGCACTGGGAGGAACTCAAAGGAAGTGCCCGGTTTTGTCGGTTGGAGTTTCAGTTGAGCTTTGGCAGTGAAGAAGGAAGGAGCCCTGTGCTTTTTCAGTGTGCAGTTTTAGTCAAAAAACGTGTGTAAGGCCCAGAGTTCCGTCTGCAGCTTGTGTAACAGCTTGTTAGGACTGAATCCGGCCCTGTGAAAAGAATCAAAGGATCTCTGAAGAGTAGAAACCAGGCTCACCCTGTAGAAGACTGGAGGAATTGTTGAAAATTGCACTCGGTCTGTCAGGAACTGAATCTGTTGTGTGTTCTCCCGGTATTGTGCAGTAATTGCGATCGGGATACAGATGCAGCCTGCCTGGTATAGTGCTTTCTTTTATATGGATGTGTGAAGAGGTTTGTGTACCTCAAGTGAGCCCTGCTGACATTGAAGGACCCTATCTTATTTGGAGGTCGTGAGTACTAATTCAGGGTCGCTCCTTGTTGAATTGCCACATTAAATCCAAATGGAATTACTGTACTGCTGACTGTTTAATTCTCCTTTTCTCTGTGTGAAAGGGCCCTACCAGCTGCCACGGTTTGGACTAGCCACTAGGGCTTGGGTACCCAGGGACAGTAACTGATAGGGATAGGCCTGTCACAGAGCCATAGGTAGATTATTAGAGTGATAAGCTAATTAACCTGATTTCCCTGTCCTTGTTATATCCCCAAAATAAATCAGAGCTGCTTGTTTCAGCAAAGTTATACTGCCTGAGGTATTTGTCTCATGTTAAAGTACTGTACTGTGATTGTTGCACTGTATCTCATTTCACAGGAGGTCCCAGTGCCGGAACCAGACCTGGGGTAAGTGTATACTGTGAAGGTAATTCTGATATATTGTGTGGGCCACTAGTGGGAAGAAAGGGGTTGCAGTGTCCCAGAGGGCTGTGACCAAGTTAGTTTAACTATTGCAAACCCTGACCTCTGGGTGGAGGCACCCGCCATTGGATCCAGGCCCCTCAACCTGTTAGTGGCAAATCAGGCAGGGGTAGTAGCCCCTGGGATAGCACCATCTAGGGGTTACATCTTGGAGGCTCACCGCTGGGATTGTGTGTCCTCTAGTGGCCATATTTATGAACCACTGTTAAGAAAAAATGGGTACCCCGACAGAAGTGGCTGTGCACCGGCTGGTGGAGTGGTGTACTGGGAGGAGATCGACCCCCAAAATGCTATGCTTATCCTGGACATCCCCTGGGTATCAATACGACACTGTGCAGGGAGTACTTTCCAAGGTGGAAGGTTTACAAAACCCTGTGGTGGTGGGTCGGCATGCTAATCTGCTCACCCACACTTTCCTGGCCCCTAGTAGAGTTTAAGATCCCATAGATAGCTCCAAAGTGCCACAGACCATTACCCCAGAGGGAGCCCTCACTGCTTGGAGAGTGATAACTAAGGACAGTAAAGACCCGGGGGGGAATCAGCCCCCACCACTATCTGAAACTTTTGAGGAGAAATTTGCTGAATGGTTGCTGGGAGAGGGGAAAACTGTGGAAGACTTGAAGAAACTATTCTTGCCACCTGGGGGTGTTCCTCCCCAACACCCTCTCCTGCTCCAGTGCCCGTAATGGTGGCTGAACCAATGCAGACTCCTATTTCTGCACCTGCCATTAGTCACGACTCTTACGAAGGTTGAGGATCTTCTCTGCACCTCCCACCCCCAAGGGAGGATGACTGGGAGACCTGGATAGACTATGTTGCCCCCCAAGTGCTAGAATGGCAATGCTCGGAAGGCAAAAAGCGAAAGAGGGTTAGTGAGAGCCTCCGAGGTCCTGCCCTGGCTACCATCCGTGCTAAACGGGCCAGTAACCCTGAAGCGACTGCACAGGCCTATCTTGAGGCCTTGAGAATGTGTATGGGAGCCCAGATTCTGATGAGGACCCTATGGTGGAGAGTAAGAAATGCACAACAGTACCAAGGGAGTTGTTGTCTGTGTATGTCTCCTCGGTGGAAAAATTGTTGCAAGAATGCCTCAGAAAGGGTAGTTTGCCAGCGATTGAACTGGACCGAACCAGACTGGACAGAATCCTTAAGTCTGCCCCTTCTCAGAACTGCTGTTGCTTCAGTTACGCCTGGCAAATCGACTGGAATCCCACCTCCCATGACGAAGTTAATGAGAGAAATTCGAGGAGTTGAGAAAGGCGACCTCGGGAGGTACCTGCACCAACAGCTGTGGCTACGACCCGAGTGACTGAGGGTGACCCATCAAGTGAAGTTCAGGGCAGAGGTTGACAGTCAATGAGTGCTCTGACAAGGAAAAGATATGCCACAATGGGGCGAACTGTTGAGAGAGATCCGAATTCAAAACAGTCCTTTATGAAGGCCACGCCTGCAAGTACGGGCCCTGACCTATATCCGACTGCATCTGCTATGGGGTGGGGTACCCACCCATGTATCTCCTGCTGATAACAGCTCCAAACTCAATTCCTTGACCATGGAAGTGGAGAAACTGACGAGATGTCTCCAAATGCTTATCACGCCAGACAGAGATGGCACCCAGGTTTCCAGTTAGTAATACCCCCCTGGCTCCCAGTGGCGCCCGGCCAGCTCAAACTCCAGAAGTATGTTTTACATAATTGTGGGAAAGATGGGCACATGAAAAGGGAATGCCAGTCCCCAAAAGACACTGACAAAGTTGCATATAGGCTACAAGGAGAGCTTCGGAGAAGAAATCAGTGGTTAAGAGGTGCACGACATGATCCCAGTGAGGGCACCAAAATGCTAATTCACGCCCTTTGTGGCAAGGTCAGTTGCCCAGGCCCCCACTACTGCCTCTCCAGACTGGTCCAGAATAGTGGGTCCCTCCATGGAGACCACTGTAAAGGTGAATGGAGTGTCTACAAGAGCTGTATTAGACAGTGGCTCCCAAGTGACAATTATGTTCCAGGATTGGTATCAGAAGCATTTGTCAGACGACCCTTACAACCATTAGAAGGACTGCATGTATGGGGTACAGTGAGAAGGCCTACCCCTATTCCGGTATATCCGAATTTGGCTGTCTTTCCCCACCTGGTGGCTGGAGTGGCCAACAAGTAGAGACCCTAGCCTTAGTGTGTCCCCCCACTGGACTGTATGATGGTGTCCCTTTGTTGATTGGAACAAATGCTCATATGTTCGGAAGGCTGGCACAGTTGTGTTATGAAAACAGGGGTCAAAGACTAGTAGAGCTTTAAGAGTTCCGGCTTTAATTAAGAAGGCCTATGAGGCACAGAGAGATGCTGAAAAAACAGAACCAGAGGAACCGGTCGGAATTGTATGGAAGAAGGATCCTGAGTCTCTGATCCTGGCGCCAAATGCCCAGTGTACCTTACAGGGAGAGGTCCGTATCAGAAAGGATGTTAAGAATAAAATATTAATGTTGGATGCACCAGGCGATGGAAAATTGCCAGAGGGACTGCTGGTCAAGCCTAGTATTTTGCCCGCTAGAGCCCATGCTTATGCCAGAAGGGTAATGGTCCAAGTTCATAATGTGTCTGAAAGAGACATTCGAGTAAACAGAGGTTGCATCCTGGCTAATGTGCATTGTGCAGACACTGCAGTGCTACCCAGCAGCAAGAGTTCAAGGAAGAATGACAGAGTAACACCTGACTTGTTTGATTTCGGCGACTCCCCGCTGCCAGCTGAATGGAAAGTGAGGATCAGTGAGAAGCTTGCCCAGAGAGACCAGGTGTTTTCTTTAAAGGAATGGGATGTAGGATGCGTGCAAGGAGCTGAGCACAATATCCGGCTGCATGACGAAAGACCATTTCGTGAGAGGTCTCGACACCTGGCACCTGCTGACATAGATGTTGTGAGACGGCATCTGCAAGAGATGTTAGCTGCTGGTGTAATACAAGAATCCAGAAGCCCTTATGCTTCCCCCATTGTGGTAGTGAGGAAAAAGAATGGAACAGTAAGGATGTGTGTGGATTATCGCACCTTAAACCGGCGGACTATCCCTGATCAGTACACAATGCCCCGCATTCAGGATGCTTTGGACTGCCTAAACGGGAGCAAGTGGTTCTCTGTGCTGGATCTCCGCAGTGGGTACTACCAGATCCCGATGGCCCCAGAGGACCGTGAGAAGACGGGCCTTTATCTGTCCGGCTATTTATGAATTCATGGAGGATGCCCTAGTGATTTCAGGTGCCCCAGCCACTTTTCAACGATTGATGGAGCGTGCAGTGGGGACATGAACTACTAGAGTGCCTGGTATACCTAGATGATGTTATTGTGTTTGGCAGCTCACTGGAGGAACATGAGAGCAGATTAGTTAAGGTATTGGACCGACTGGAGGACTTTGGCCTTAAACTGTCCATTGATAAGTGTCAATTCTTTCAAACATCAGTAAAGTATGTGGGACACATAGTATCCACCGAGGGAATAGAGACCGACCCAAGTAAAGTTGAGGCCTTGACCACCTGGCCACAGCCCAAAAATCTAAAAGAACTGCAAAGATTCCTGGGATTCTGTGGTTATTATCATGCTCCATCAAGGACTATTCAAGAGTGATCCGCCTTTACTTAACCTTACTCAAGGTATCCCCAACCCACAAAAAATACCAAAAGTCAGGTCCCTGAAGACTGAAAGAGTGTATTTTCATCTGAGTGAAGTATTTGGGGTCCGCTGGACTCCTGATTGTGAAACTGCTTTCATGAGATCATATATCAACTTACCCATGCTCCAGTGCTGGCCTATGCTGATCCAAGAAAACCTTACGTCCTGCACACTGATGCTAGCTTGCAAGGGTTGGGGGCTGTGTGTACCAAGAGCACGGAATGGCCTGAGACCAGTGGCCTTTGCCAGTAGAAGCCTGACCCCATCCGAAAAGAACTATCCTGTACATAAGTTAGAGTTCTTAGCTTTGAAGTGGGCTATTGTTGACCAATTCCATGAGTACTTGTATGGGGCTAAAATACTAGTAAAACTGACAATAATCCTTTGACCTATGTGCAGACCTCAGCTAAGTTGGATGCCACTGGCCATAGGTGGCTTTCTGCATTATCTACATATGACTATGCTCTCGAATACCGAGCAGGTCTGAACCACATAGATGCTGATGCTCTCTCCCGGAGGCCTGTTCCCAGAATGATTGGGTCCGATTGGCAGAACTTGACATTCGGCACTCTGCCGGAAGTTTGACAAGGAGGAACAAATGTCCACGGACGCAGTGGACTGCATGGTGGATTGCTTGGGAGCCTCTGAGAATTGCATACCTGCTGCTTATTGCCACTTTTCTGCAATAGACATTGGTGCACTGCCTCAGCTGGACAATGACAGTATTCCGTGGCTCAATCCTGTATCCCATGATCAAAGCAGCTTTAGAAGCCCTCATGCAGGAAAAGATGTGTCCAAATTACGCTCCACTGATTTGAGAACTGCACTGTTATACAAAGAAGGTCCTAAGTTGAAACTGATCAATAAACTGTTATAGAGAGAAACAGTAGACAGAGGGGACAAGTAGACAAACAACAACTGGTGCTGCCCACTGCCTTTCGAGACTCAGTACTGAGGTCCTTGCACAACCACATGGGGCACCTTGGTATAGACAGAACACTTGACTTGGTGAGATCCAGATTCTATTGGCCTAAGATGGGGCTGATGTGGAGCAACACATTCGAACTTGTAGTCGCTGCTTACAGAGGAAAGCTTTGCCCCAGAGGGCTGCCCCTTGTTAACATCACCACCAGTGCACCCATGGAGCTGGTCTGTATTGATTTTCTGAGTTTGGAGTCAGATCAAAGAAATATCAGTAATGTGTTGGTGGTCACTGACCATTTCACAAGATATGCCCAAGCTTTCCCACCAAAGACCCAAAGCATCCACTGTGGCCAAAGTACTTGTAGAAAACTTTTTGTTCACTATGGGGCTCCACAAAGAATCCATTCTGATCAAGGAGAGACTTTGAGAGTCGCCTGATCAAAGAGATGCTTTCTCTGTGGGGAGTCTGAAAGTCCAGAACCACTCCTTACCACCCCAGGGGACCCACAGCCTGAAGCGTTTCAACTGCACTTTGCTAGATATGCTAGGCACCCTGCACCCAAAGGACAAGCCTAGATGGAGCCAACAAATTAGCACCCTGGTACATGCTATAACTGCACCAAAAGTGATGCCACTGGATTCTCCCCTACCGCCTGATGTTTGGAAGAGAAGCTTGACTACCAGTAGATGTGTGTTTTGGGGTCTCTCCTGATGGGGTTCAAGCTGACAACTATTTACAGTATGTGCAAAGTTAAAGGCCCAGCTAACTCATGCGTACCAACTGGCTCAAACCATGGCTGCCAAAAGAAATCTGGCCAACAAAGAAAGGTATGATAAAAGGTGAAAGCACAGGAACTCCAGGAGGAGATGGGTATTGCTAAGAAATCTGGGACTGCATGGCAAGCACAAGATTGCTGACAGATGGCACCATCTCCCTCACATTGTAGTGGGCAAACTAGATGATCTGCCAGTGTACAAAGTAAGGCCTGAGAATAATTCAAAAGATGTAAAACAATGCATAGAAATCATTTACTGCCCATTGGACAAATCTTAATTGAGTCTGAGCCCTAGAAGATGCCCCTCTGGACCAGTGACTAGAGCTGCTGCTAAGAAAAGATCAAGAAAGTCTGCACCTACAGAAGCAAAGTTAAAGTGTTCCCTCCACAAGTCCCAGTTGAGCATGACTGTCAGTCCATATCGGAAGAAAGTGAGAGTGACTTTGAATACTATCCTTCTTACTGAACTGAG
The DNA here is from genome assembly GCA_016271365.2 of Neoceratodus forsteri. Classification (NCBI taxonomy): domain Eukaryota; kingdom Metazoa; phylum Chordata; order Ceratodontiformes; family Ceratodontidae; genus Neoceratodus; species Neoceratodus forsteri. The sequence continues at coordinate 23,467,004 of CM028135.1, read as the reverse complement.
TCAATTGTTTTGGGCAATCCCTAGTCAATACTGGAGATGAAGCTGGGCCTTCTGGACTGTCTAAGCCCCAGCTTCATCCCTGGAGCCAATGCTCCCAGAAAGTGAAGTGCAAAGCATCAGATCAGATGAAATGGAATCATTGTGCATGGTTGAACTGTTTGAGCTTTCAGGAGGAAAATGATAGATTGGGCAGACTGGTGATACACCGAACAAGAAGAGTATTTTGAGTGCCCTGACAGTCCACTGCCAGTGTCCGAAAGCTCTTCCTCGCGAGCCAAATGTTGTGGACTCAGAAACTGTAACTCCTGGAGCTGAAAGTGCCCCAAGTTCTAGCCTCTCAACCCCCATGGAGACTCCCCTGACAAGTGAGGACAATGCTGAAAATAAGGCTCAGAGTGCAGAGACTATAACAGTTCCCCCTAGAAAGACTGGTCGAGCTGTAAAGCCTGTGGTGCACCTCAGTTATGATTCACTTGGGAGGCCTGTGGACTTGCCTCTCGGTGTTGTCCATAAAGGAGTGTATGTGTCCCCGAGCTCATTGCCCAAACTGAGCATCAGTGCTAACTCCAAGTTACTTGTGTTGCCCTCTAAGTATGGTGCCCTTGCCCCGTCCAGCCCCAAGGTAACTGATAGGGAAGGGCCCTCTCTCAGGTTTCATGTACAAGAGGTAATAACTTGAGTTATGGTACAATGTGTGTAATACTGTGTAAAGAGGACGACTGCAATGTTTCAGAAATGTGTTCTTGGTAAAATGATATATTGACTGATGATTACATGTGCGAGCCTAATGCAAATGTATATGGTTGCAGTTGAAACTTATAGGTACTTGCTTGACGCTGGACGCCAGCTTTCCCAGGCTAGAAGGTGTAACCCCCTGCAAATGGGGTTCCCAAAAGACTTCCAGGAGCTTGCTTGAATGCTCCAAGCCTGAATGGTGTTTGGCATTTAAGCCATTTATCAGTGAGTGTTTTTAGAACCTCTGGTACTGTCTCTTTAAGAGCTGTCTGCTTGCAGACATAATTAGTTTGTATGGGGGACTGTGTGTTTCTTTGATTGAGTACCACTCAAGCTGCTGCCAATTCACTTCATTTTTGCAGTCACTAGGAGTGCAAAGGGAACCTATCTGAAAGATGTAACTGTTTGCCAGAAATTATTTAGAGTAATAATGAAATTACAGTTTGTCTAACCTGCTTTCTTTAGTCAGAACTGTGTCTGCTAGTTCCCCATTCTAGTTTTGAACTGCTGAACTGGACCAATCAGTGTGGGGTAAGCTAGCTCTAAAATGGTGCCTTGGGCAGAATCAGAACTTGGACTCATAATCTGAGCCAGCCACAAGAGGATTGTATGGGCAGTGACTCTGGGAGATGTAGTTTAGACTTCAGTGCCTTTTGGACCAACAGCTGCAGTCTATTGGGGTGACAGTCACGTCCAGTCGGGCACTGGGAGGAACTCAAAGGAAGTGCCCGGTTTTGTCGGGTTGGAGTTTCAGTTGAGCTTTGGCAGTGAAGAAGGAAGGAGCCTGTGCTTTTCAGTGTGCAGTTTTAGTCAAAAACATGTGTAAGGCCCAGAGTTCCGGTCTGCAGCTTGTGTAACAGCTTGTTAGGACTGAATCCGTCCTGTGAAAAGAATCAAAGGATCTCTGAAGAGTAGAAACCAGGCTCACCCTGTAGAAGACTGGAGGAATTGCTGAAAATTGCACTCGGGTCTGTCAGGAACTGAATCTGTTGTGTGTTTTCCCGGGGTATTGTGCAGTAATTGCGATCGGGATACAGATGCAGCCTGCCTGGTATAGTGCTTTCTTTTATATGGATGTGTGAAGAGGTTTGTGTACCTCAAGTGAGCCCTGCTGACATTGAAGGACCCTATCTTATTTGGAGGTCGTGAGTACTAATTCAGGGTCGCTTCCTGTTGAATTGCCACATTAAATCCAAATGGAATTACTGTACTGCTGACTGTTTAATTCTCCTTTTCTCTGTGTGAAAGGGCCCCTACCAGCTGCCACGGTTTGGACTAGCCACTAGGACTTGGGTACCCAGGGACAGTAACTGATAGGGATAGGCCTGTGCACAGAGCCATAGGTAGATTATTAGAGTGATAAGCTAATTAACCTGATTTCCCCCCTGTCCTTGTTATATCCCCCAAAATAAATCAGAGCTGCTTGTTTCAGCAAAGTTATACTGCCTGAGGTATTTGTCTATGTTAAAGTACTGTACTGTGATTGTTGCACTGTATCTCATTTCACAGGAGGTCCCAGTGCCGGAACCAGACCTGGGGGTAAGTGTATACTGTGAAGGTAATTCTGATATATTGTGTGGGCCACTAGTGGGAAGAAAGGGGGGTTGCAGTGTCCCAGAGGGCTGTGACCAAGTTAGTTTAACTATTGCAAACCCTGACCTCTGGGTGGAGGCACCCACCATTGGATCCAGGCCCCTCAACCTGTTAGTGGCAAATCAGGCAGGGGTAGTAGCCCCTGGGATAGCGCCATCTAGGGGTTACATAGGTACTGTAGGTGGTTCACTGCCTTAGACCTCCTGTTTCCCCCAGCACATCTTGTCCCCCTGCTGAAGGAGGTTCAAACACTTCTCTGCAAGAGGGCTGTGTAGCTTGTCCCAGTTTCAGAAATAAACCAAGGCTTTTTTTCCCCAGTACTTTCTGGTTCCAAAAAGGACTGGGGACCTGATGCGTGTGCTAGACCTTTGGAGACAGAACCTTTCATAGAACACAAAAAGTTCAGAATGGTCTCTCTGCAGTCCCTGGATAGTGGCACTGTACATGAAGGATACATACCTTAATGTTAACTTCCACAAGTCTCACAGAAAATATCTGTGTTTCATGCTCCAGGGCTTGCACTACTAATGTCGTTTCTTACCCTTTGATTTGTGATCTGCACTGTGTGTATTTGCCAAAGCATTTGTGACGGGTGGCTGCTGCCCACTGCAGGGAAAGCCTATATGCCTTCCCCTGCATAGACGACTGGCTATTAAAAGCCCTGTCTTGACGCAGGTGCCAAGGCTGTTGCAGGTGCCAAGGCTGTTGCCACCTGGGGGTCCTGGACAGGATCTGTCTGTGCCTACCTCGGCGTACCTGGGCCTAGCTGGTCTGTCCCACTGGCCATGGCATCTCCGTCAGGTGCCAGCTCTGAACCCTACCACTGCCACTATGCCCTTGTCATCCACTATGGTACCCCACTGGTCCCTCTGCCCCTGGTCCCAACCTTGTAGACCCCCCCCAGTTGCCTCCATCCAAGCTGGTGGCACAGGGCCTGTAGGTAAGCTTATGGCTAGTCTAACCTCAGCCCCCTCATGTGATCAAGGTGGAGCTTCTAAATCCCAAATAAGTGGATGGTGCAGCCTCACCATGACACAAGCCCCCTTGTGACCTGGCGCACCACCTCTGCTGGCACTAGGGTGGCACAAGGGGTTCAACACAAGGCATCCCAATTTGGACTCAGCCTGCTTTTGAAAATTGGGATTGTCACAACATTTGGTGCAAGGTGCCACTTACATCAATTCCTCTTGACGTAGGCACCTTGAACCAAATGGCTCCCTTGGAAAATCGAGCCCCCTGACTGCACCTCCCTTTGAACTTGCTGCTATCTGTGAGCTGCACTTCCTCTTTTAGAATTCACCATTTTTAGTGGCTATGACGTCTGTGAGAAGCATTTCATAATTACAGGCTCTGATTGCAGACCCTCCTTTTACTATTTTTTTGCAAGAATACAGTTACCTTATGTATGAATTCTCATTTTCTTCTGAAGGTAGAGTCTGAAAGAATTCTTAATCGGACTATAGGCCTTCCTGTTTATTTTTGGTTTTTCATAGACAGTGGGGAGTGTCATTTACATACACTGGACTTCCCTAGGATGCTGCGTTGATACTTGAATCTTACAAAGGATTGTAGAAAATCCTCTCAGCTGCTAATAGCTTTTGCCTCCAGGATGGTGGGCTTACCAGGTTCTAAACTGGGCTTGTGCAAATGGCTGGCCCATTGTATTATGTTTTGTTACAAGAAATGCTGTAAGTAACTTCCTGCTTCTGTTTGTGCTCGTCCCGACCAATGGGTGACTACCTCAGTGGCTTGTTTTTAAGATGTGTCCGCTGCTGACATTTGTGCTGCTGCTGCCACTTGGAGTACTGTTCATACATATAGTAAACATTATACTACGAACGTTGTCTCTCGTAGTTGTGCTGGCTTTGGCCTCAGTGTTCTGCAAGGCCTCCTTAGTCAAGGTCATTAGGTCCCGCCATCCTCCCTCGGTGACTGATGCTGCTTGTGAATCATTCCATGACGTGGCTCAGTGGAGGGAGATGTCCTCGAAGAAGATAGAATTGTTACCTACCATAACAGTAGCTCATCGAGAGACTCTTCCCCCATTGAGTTGCATCTCCCCCTCCCTCCTTTCTCCCTTATCTAGGTGATGGCTTACAATACTTCCAGCTCTCACAAGCTACTTCTCCTGTGCTGCCTAAAACAGCATTTATACTCAGGTTTCCATATCCTCTTCTGTGTGCCTAGTTTGCTCCTGGTCACTTCAGTCCCTGTTGGTCCGATGATCTTCTGAGTTTTTTTCTGGTGGGGAATTGAGGCACGCTGGTGATGCCCACGTTACACAGGCACCAGCGAGGCATGTCAATGTAGGCAGCCCCAGCCAGCAAAAAATTTCCAGGTGGTCCTGACGCCAGCTGCTTACGGTTCCACGATGTGGCTCAGTGGAGGAGAGTCTCCCGAAGATCTGCTGTTACGGTAGGTACCTGTTCTTTATCTAGCATAACCCACAACCTGGAGTGTATTGTTGCACTTATAAAATGGATGGACTGAGAAACTATGTAAAAACAAAAGCAAAACAGTGCCAACTTATTGTTTATTAAAAAAAGTTTTTCATTTGTTAAAATTAACTATTAAATAGTAGACCCTCCCCAACCACATCCCCTGACTGAGACATCAGGATCAGGATCTGCTCCTCCCCTGCCGGACCCCTTACAGGAGGAGGCCAAGGATCCCAAGGGGGTAGGATCAGGACCGTGACCAGCGTTGAGCATGTGGGGGTCGACCCCTGGAGATCAGTCATTGCTTCACCTGGCCATCAGGGCTATTTCCTTGTTTCTCCCCTTGGAGTGTGGCATGCAGTGACACCTGCGCACGGCTACCCTGCTGGCGTCGGCCGCACTCCGCCCCTTGCATTGGCTGGTGTGCCTGCTGTACCCCCGATCTCCATTGGGGGTCACCAGGACACCGAGCTACCCTGGAGCCCTCCCCAGGGAGAGGAGAGGAGAGCTGTCCTCCGGATGCTCGATCCTCTCCCTCCCTCCTCTACTGACCCCTGGCAACCCAGGTCCATCACCAAACCCGAGTCACCGGTGTGGCGCAAGGTGTGGCGTCCAAGCACCTCAACCCTTAGCACCACTGGCCCGGCTAACATGAGTAGATTATAACGTTACAAACTCATGTGTTAATATGTCTGTACATGTCGATATCACATGTTAAAAAATGACAGATTTTTTTTCTGTCAGCATGTTGTGTTTCTTCTGCCCTAATCCCCTCCCCTCCAGCCCATCCAGCCAATCACCCACCTTCTTCAGAACTTACCTGCTCCAAGGTCCACCATGGACTACCCCAATGGGGAGGCCAGGAGGGGGACAGCAGTGGAGTGGGGCCTGGTCAGTGGTGTAGGGCTTGCAACAGGTTTATAGAGCACCCTACCGCCAGGATGTTTTACTCTCTGCAAGTCCCCTAGAGCTGTCTGCATGCAGTGATGCAAACTGGATGTGTGCATGCTTTTGCACACACATGTAGTAATGTCCCAGGTGGTCCTCTCCCACTGAGGCTCTCATATTGCACTGCCAGCAGCTCATCGCCAGGTGACAATTGAGTGGGTCACCTTACTCTGCCTTCCCGAGGCAACACAGCACTCCGCTGAATGCTCAGCCCCCCTCCTGAACCCAGGCTATTGTATACATTATGTGCCGTCTGAATGGCCCGGGTCATGCCTGAAAACGGTCCCTGGGTCCAGAGTGCTTACCCGGTTAACAAATAAATAAATAAAGTAAATATTTGTATTGCAACCAGTAGTGGGTAAGTGTAAGTGAGTGGGTCAGCTTGATACGACAGAATTTAAAAAAATGCTTGGAACAATTTCATTTTTATGTATTGATATATGGACGATGTAGCAAGATCACATATTTATGTATAAACACAGGTGAATTCAAGCATTAAAAAAGTTAAATGTCTACCACTGAGTCCAAAGTTATATTTTAAAGAAGTTATCCTTACTTTTGAACCAGTAGTGCTGGAAATGTTTTTTTATATGACAGCTTGGAGTCCGGTCATTAAGAAACTGTCGTATTGATACAGTTTATATATGTTGCTACTATTCTGCATGTATCAATACTATTTATAAAATGGCATGAACATTATATAACCCTTATTATCTAAAACCAGTCACCTGACTGTGCATTAATCCAGCACACTGCACTGTTGTCATGGTATTTATCCTAATCACAGATCAGTCCGCCAGCCAAAATTCTAAGTAAACTCAGTTGGTAGCCATTTTTCCTCCATAAAACTGAGATGGCATCTAATCCTCAATGGACAGATGACTTTCTTAATTGTGGTCTAACATCCTGTCTGTTAAAAAATCATGTAATAGATACAGAAACCGAGTTTAAAAAGAAAAGCAAAAAACTATCTTGCATTACATGAATCAGTGTCTCCCTCTCTGTTGTTTTGGTGCCCTGACCTTTAAACTTTCCTAAATCCTTCCTAAGTGTTACAAGTTAACAAATGTTTTTATGTTTAAAAAAATCAGATCACGGGCTGGCCCAGTGGCGCTGAGGGCTGAGGCGCTGGTCGCCACACTTCTCTCCACGCTGGCGACCGGTGTTCGGAAATGAGCACGGGTCACCGGGGGTCAGCTGGGGAGGAGAAGGATTGAGCATCCAAAGGACTGCTCTCCTTCTCCAGAGAGGGGGGGTCCATGGCAGTCAGTGCGTGGTTGCCTCATGGTGGAGGCTAGGAGACTACACACTCCATGCACATAGGCGTGGAGCTAAGGGCAGACGTCCAGAGGGAGCGTGTGTAGACGCATGCGCGCCCCCCTCCGGTGATGTCATTGCATGTCCTTGGCTTCAAGGGCAAAAACAGGCACCCAGCTGAGCGGCTTGATGGCCGTCTGAGAGCTTCACCCAGTGGCCGGGCACCCAGGCTGGATCCGTGTTCCGTAGGGAGTCTGGGGGGTTCCCTGTGGCCCTGCTGCGGAGGGTACAACCACAGGGGCATATGGGTACCTGGGACCAACCGGGCAGATGCAGATGGCAGCCGGAATCCCCGGACCAAATGCGGGGACAAGAGAGGAGCAGACTGAAGCAGACAGAAAGGTAGAAAGTAGTAGCGATAAAAAAAAAAAAAAAAAAATCAGATCACCAGGGGCCTGACCTTCAAATGGGTCTTTGCCTGCACAAACCTGGGTTTGCCCCAGATCCCCATATTCAAAAGGGGTCTTTGCATGGACAAAGAGGGTTCGCGCCCACGCAAAACATGATGTATGTGGGTGAGCAAGGGAAGGGGTGTGGCCTTGAATAACCTGCTGCCTCATATTCAGCGGTTTTGCACTGTGCAAAAGGGTTTTGCACAGTCCTTTTGTGCAGCACAAATACTGCCAAACACAACCGTGACTTATTCTGGGCAACCCTAGTGGCTGCTGGAGGCACTGCCACCACCTAGCTGATTGTCCGCTGGAGGAGCACACCTGCCCCCTGTGGTCCGTGACATCTGACACTCTCCAGTCGCCAGTCTGTACTTAAAATAAAGCATCCCTGAGGCTAGTAGGCCCCCCTCTCCAATCGCCAACCTATACTTAACATAAAACATCACTAGTGCTAGAGGTTCCCCCCCCCATCGCCAGCCCATAATATAGGGAAAGCATCCTTGGTACTAGTGGCCCCCCTCCCTCCGAATACCACCCCATAACAGAAGGAAAGCATCCCTGGTGCTAGTGGTCCCCCTGCCAATTGCCAGCCTGTAATATGAGAAGCATCCATGGTGGTTAGTGGCCCCCGCTTCGATCACCAGCTTGTAACATAGAGGAAGCATCCCTGGTGTAGTGGTCCCCCCGATCGGCGGCCAGTAGGAAACTTCCCAACCATCCCTGGCATCTAGTGCCTCCCCCCCCGTGGCACTGAATACGCACCCCTTGTCACCTTACCAATATTCCCGTTTCCGCGGATGTGCATACAGCAACTGTCACAGCTCTACTCACATCTCCTAATCCGGCTGTCAGATGTCCAGACAGAGAATGCGTGTCTTATTTGTAGGACAGGGTGACATGCCCTGTCCTATAGATGAGATGCACGCTCCCTGCCTAGACATATGGTTGCCAGCTGAGGAGGTGTGAGGAGGCCTGCACTGGTCGCCATATGCGCACCTGCGAAAGGGAGAGTTATGGTAAGGTGTTTGAGGCGGTGGGAGTTTGGTGGCACGGGGGGGCACTAGACACCAGGGAGGGTTGACAAATTTCCTGTAGGCCAGCAATCAGAGTGGGGGGGAGTACCAGTAACACTAGGGATGCTTTGTCTGTGTTACAGGCTGGTGATCAGAGAGAGGGAGACCACTAGCACCAGGGATTTTTTCTCTATCTAATGGGCTGGCGGCCAGAGTGAGAGGGGGACCACTAGCACCAAGGATGCTTTATTTTAAGTACAGTCTGGTGATTGGAGGGCGGGGACCATTAGCACCAGGGATGCTTTCTCTATGTTATGGGCTGGTGATCGGGGGGCACTAGCACCAGGGATGCTTTATTTTAAGAACAGGCTGGCAATTGACGGGAGGGGGGACCACTAAGCACCAGGGATATCTACTCAGTTCTGGGACTGGGCAATTGGGGGGGGGGGTGCTAACTTGCTTCACTATCCATGCAAAAGAGACCATAATGGGTATGCAAATGCACTCTTAATGCCTTTGCATGCTCATTGGTCCCTTTGGATATTGCAGATAGCACTCCGGTGGCGTACTTCGATAGCCATGTCAGGGCACCGGTAAGTGGCTTAGCACTGTGCGGCCATGGTCCTATATTCAGTCAACTACCCCATTGTGCTGTTCGACTGAATATAGCATTTTCAGGCTTCCAGGCAATCGCAAGGCACAGCGCAACTTTTGACGCTCCGCTTTACACAATTTTGAATTTTGGGCCCCAAAGATTGCGCCGCACATACAAGGCTGGACTCGGGACTGATAAAAAAAAAAAGGGAGAAAGGCCTGATCGTTCCCAAATAAGCATCTCTTTTGGTTCCGGTGACCAAGTACTAAAAATGCTGCTGGTTGTTTTCACAACTTATATTCCTGAGTTGGTGTTAGCACCACTCTCTTTTATTGTGCCACAGATTAGCAGATTCTTTTTTGATTTAAGAAGAAGCTGGGTTTGTTTTCTGCTTTGCATCCATGGTTTCTTAAAAAAAAAAAAACAGGGAGAAACACTGCAGCAGTTTTAACTCGTGCCAACCTGTCAGACCTCTCTCGTTAGAAAGCAGTGAGCAAGCAGGAGTCCGGTCAGCTGGTTGGCAGGGCGGGCAGGGTGTCGTCAGTGAGCAAACGGCCTCTAACAGCTAAAATATCCTATAACAAATTATCCTCTCTACCGACCCTTGTACTCTGAAGTGAAAGGAGTGTGCCGGGATAGCATAGGATAGGGGAGTGGGTCAGTCAGACACTCACCAGAACAGCGGCAGTCAGATACTTACTACAAAAACAGCAGCTCTGCCTCTCACTAAATAAAACGTATAATAATGTTAGAGAACATTAAGGACATTCCCTGGTGCTTCAGCAACCCCATGCCAAATTCATAGTTTTTTTACCCAGTACATGATGATCATCTAAATATTTAAAATCCACAACAATAAACATGGGTTGCCATGCTTGTTTTTAGGTCACATAGTGAGACTTAATCCCTCTTTATGGAAAATATCCGTAAGGGGTCAGATTGTTTTAGGTGTCAACATGAGGTGAAAGAAAAAGTAAAACGAGGTCACATCCTTTGTCGTGATGTTTGCTTCATTGTTTCCACAACTGCAAAAATAAAGAGTAAATTACCAATATTAAGACACCGCTTGAACTAGCCTTCCCCAAAATGGGGGAAATATTTGTATGTTTTTATGCATATAACCATTTCAGTCCCATGCACTTTCATAAGAAACTTTTTGATAGATGTAAAACATGGTTGTGAAAATAGCCAAAGATGGAAATAACAAGGGTTGCCGTGCTTCTGTTGGGTATATCTGCTTTCAGAATTGCAGTTTCAGAGGTGGTTGGTTCAGGACAATAGTAACTGAAAAATCTCAGTAACAAAAATAAAATTTGCCAGAAAGCTATTCCGACAATTCAGAAGTACATGGAAAATGACAGAGACATACACACACACAATAAATGTAAGGCTGTGCCTGGCGTTCAGTGGCCAAGCAGTCAGCCACTCCCACTTCCTGAGCTATATAAGCAGTTCCTTTAAGCCTCACTGTGAAGCATTTTTTCTTTGCAGCCGAAGGCTCTGCCGGTTTGTTCTCTGAGCTGGTTAGGCCTCGCTGGCTGGGGCCTGCCCCCCCCCCTCCTGCTTCTCTCTGCTGGGCTTCTGTGCTTATTTTTCTACTTCTGGTTTGTGTTTTGCCTTCGAGTGTATGTGCTTCCTTCCCTTTTTATGGGGGGGGGGGCTTTGTTTCTCAGCTCCTAGCATACTGCTACTCCGGTGCTCATGCTGCTTGCTTTTACTTATTCACAACTCAAATTACTTACACAGCAACTCCTAGCATTCTGCTACGCAGAGCTCATGCTACTGCTTACAGTTACCTACAACTACAGCCACTGCTGCTGACTGTTTACTTTAATTACTACTGTACCCAGTGCCTGTGTCTTAACACTGTGCTCACCACGCTCAAACTACTGCAGTGCAACTGCATTCATTACCTGTGTGTTTCAGCTCAGTCATAACTGCTTCATGTTGCATTCTCAATTCTTTTCACCTGACGCAGTTTACTCTGACCCTACCTGTGCTTCTCATTTTACTTGCAGCTTCCCTGCACTGCCTGGCTACACCTGCTTCAAGCATCGTCTCCCTGTTTTATTGCACTTCTAACTCTGAGGTCAGCCAACTAGCTCCTGCTGAGGCTGTTAATATAGCTTGATATTAAAAATCTGTCTTCGCCGCCGAAAATCCTCAGGGTCTGTCACCTTGAGTTGGCTTTGTACTGTCTGGCTGGCTTGCTCCCAATTCAGTTGTTTAATTGCTATACAAGTTTGATGTGCTGGTTTACCTATCACCACTACTGCTTACTGACCTATGTGCAGGTGTGTGCTTGCTTACACAGGCTGTTACTCCTTGCTTACGCAATCCTTGTTGTTTTTACATTGTTTCTTGTGGATTCTACTTGGTAGAAGGTTATTTCTTTTCTTACTACTAAGGGGCTAGCAGGGTATTGTTTGGGGCTGTTGGAATTTTGAAACCTGTTTTGGTAGCCATAAGTGGGCTCATTTGTTTGAGTCACTGTGTGGCAGGCTGCATTTGTAGGGACTTATTTCTTCTGTTTTAAAACATAATTGGTGTGATTTAACTGGGTCTGTTTCTTTGAATTGGAGACATATATCTTCTAATTCCAAGCCTATTTTGATGTGTTGTTGGTGAAGCTGTTTGAATTGGAGTCCTGTTTCTTTGGGTAGCAAACTTATTTTGGGGGCTTTGAGTAGAATTGTGATTCATTGTTGCTGGCTTCACTAGCTGCAAAGTTTGAGTGCAGAGTGGGGGGAAGGGTGCTAATGGTCTGACCAGAGGCCTCAGCTACCTGATTGTTTCTGGAAGACTTGGGCTGGTCCCACCCTTGGTCCATTATTTCCTTTTATACCAGGGGTTCTGACATCATTTCCTCAAACAGGCAAAGGATATGCACCTGTCATAGCAAAAGCAGACATCCAGGAAAGGAACAGCAGCAAGTGAAGAGGTGACTGCTCTCTCAGTGGAAGGGAAGTAAATGCAAATCTAGGAGCTTTCATTATTATCGCATTGATATTGCATTGGGGAAAGGAGGAGTAGGAGTTTGAAGAAGGTTGTGCAATGGCTACTTAAAGTCTGTTTTTGAGTGTGGATAGGAAGGATAGGAATATAAAAGCAGTTGCTCAATATATCTAACGTGTGCAGCAAAGGAGGTAAGAAATAAAGAAAATGTTTTGCACTGATAGAGGAGGGAGAGGGAGACTTGGGGGAGTGTGGTATCCTGCATCTGAAGGGTGGGGGTCGCTGGTGGGCAGCGACAGCAATGGGTAGGGTGGTAGGCTGCAACAATCGTGCACCAATCTTTCTAAAATTGCCTGGAGTGTGGGAGGATGTTTAGTGTGCAACCACATAGAAAAACTTAGAAAGGAGATTGAGGGTCTGCAGGAGGAACTAAGACAGGCAAGGTAGATTGGGGGTGGGTTTAGCCCAATACTGGAGGGAGGAAGAAGGGGAGATGAGGGAGGGCGATTTAAGCCAACAGTGGTGAGGAGAGGGTCAGAAGAAGGGAAGCAGAGACAAAGGGGCCCAGGCCAGGAAGAACAATTGCCGGGAAACCAGGTCAGGAGACAAAAGACAAATGGAAGGAGGAGATAGGGACTTGTGAGGGGAGGCGAAGAAGTGGCAAAAGTCATGGAGTGGAAAGGAGAGAACAGGTTACTATGAAGAGAGAGGGAGCGGGCATTTGTGAAGGGCCTTCAGAAAACAGCTGTGCACTGCTAGAGAGGAAGAAGGTGGAGGAGGGAAATGATGAAATTAGAGGACTAATTGATAAATGCCTGGACCAAACTGGAGCGGGGGGAAGTTCTGCTGGGAGAATTGCAACAGGGGTAAACGGGGGAAATAATGTGCAGGAGGAAGAAGAGCTGGAAATGAGAGAGGGAGATGAATGGAAGCAAGCAGGGAGTAAGAGGGGTGGAATCTTAGTGTTGGGGGACTCAATACTAAGAGGAGTTAGGTGGGGTAGCAAGGGGGAGAGGCATAGTTGCATTTGGGTGGAGGCCATGCCAGGAATGATAACAGAAAGGGTGGGACAGTCTGTTCTGAAATATGCTAGAAGGGGTAGGGACAAGCCTCATTTAATTATACATCTTGGGACAAACGACTTGGCTGACAAGACAGTAGATACAGTCCAGAGGAGGCTTGAGGAACTAGCACAATTATGTGAGGGGGCAGGAAAATCAATAACTTTTTCAGAGATACTTCCTGTGCCAAAGGCAAGCACAACAAGAAAGCTGAGAATAAATGAATTTAACGGATGGCTAAGAACCTGGTGTTGTGCTAAAGGGTATGGGCTGTTGGGAGGGGTGGGAGGACCTGGGAGGACAGTAGTCTCTATGCCAAGGACAGACTACACTTGAGTGAGGAGGGAAAGAAAGTGTTGAAACAGAGGATGGAGGAGTACATAGAGGAAGTTGGGAATTTAAACTAGGAGTGGGGGTGGCAGTTGGGGAAGAGATATGCAGAGACCACAGGTTGGGAAACAGTGGAGCTACCCCCATAACAGTGACAAAGGACAAATGGCAAGTACTGTTGGTGATGCTAGGAAAGGAGGGCAGGATGGGGGAAGGGTGGAAGCTGGTTACCCTTAATGCTAGGAGCCTTGGGAGGGAAAACTGCAGAGTTACAGGTTCTCATGGCAGAGGAGAGGTGGACATTGCAGCCATCACAGAAACATGGGCCACCCAATACAATGACTGGGACCTGTCTGTACCAGGGTACAGGTTATTTCGTAGGGACAGAGTGATTGGGAAAGGAGGGGGGGTGGCACTATATGTGAAGGAAGGACTGAAGTGTGTAAGGGAGGAAGGGGAGGAGGGTAGTACGGAGTCACTTTGGATGCAAATCCAGGATTCCAAGAATAGGATTCTTAGAATGGAGTGGTGTACAGGCCACCATCCCAGACGGAGGAGTTAGAGGGAACTCACGGGACAGATCAGAAGGACCTGCGAGAAGGGTAGTGTGGTGATTGTGGGGGACTTCAACATGCCAGGAGTGGACTGGAGCACCCCAACAACCAGGAACAGAAGGGAGCAGGTACTGCTGGATGTTTTCCAGGACAGCTTCCTGCTGCAAATGGTCAGTGAACCAACCAGGTTAGGAAATACCCTTGACCTTGTGCTGGCAAATGGGGACTTTGTGAGAGAACTTACAGTGGAGGAACCGCTGTCAGGGAGTGACCACCGCTCAGTATGGCTCACATTGGATATGGGCAAGGAAGGAGTGGAATCTGGCACAATAGTGCTGGACTTCAGGAGGGCCGACTTTGGGAGGATGGGGGAAGTGGTAAAAGGGTACCTGGCCAGAATTCAATCTAGTATGGACACTAACCAGAGGTGAGAGCTCATAAAGTTGGGGATAGTGGAGGCAACCAAAACCTGCTGCAAAGCCCAGAGCAAGAAGGCTAGGGCTAAGAAACCGATCTGGTTGAGAAAGGAGGTCATGAAAAAGGTAAGGAGGAAAAGAGCTGCCTTTAGGAAGTACAAGAAAACAGGGAGGGGGGTGGACAGGGAGGAGTACTTGACAGAATCGAAGGAGGTGACAAGGGCAGTAAGGGGAGCCAAAGCATCTACGGACCTCAGGCTGGCACAAGGCATTAAGAAGAGGAGAAGGACTTCTTTAAGTACATCAGGGAGAAAGGAGCTGTAAGGACCACATAGTAAGGATTAGGAAGAGGAGGGTTGGGTGGAAGCGGGAGCGATAAGGTGGAAGCACTAAATGAGTACTTCTGCTCAGTATTTACTAAAGAGAAGAGGGGGGTGACACCCAAGGTGGGAGAAATGGCAGAAGCGGGGGGGGGGGGAGTGGTGACAGATGGGGAAATCATGGAGAGCAGAGTTCGAGAGGGTTTGAAGGCACTGAGGGTGGACAAGGCACCAGGCCCAGATGGCACCCACCCCAAGGTACTGAAGGAGCTGGCAGAGTTCCTTGCAGGACCTTTGGCAGACCTGTTTAATGCCTTACTACATTCGGGGTGTGTACCTCAGGACTGGAGGATGGCTCATGTGGTGCCCCTCCACAAGAGTGGCCCCAAGGATGAACCAGGAAACTATAGACCAGTGAGTCTCACATCCATCGTGGGTAAGCTAATGGAGACTATCCTGAAGGAGAGGATGGCGGCCCTCCTAGAGGCCAAAGGACTACAGGACAGCAGACAGCATGGCTTCATACGTGGCAGATCCTGCCAAACCAACCTGGTCGAGTTCTATGACTGGGTAACTAGGCAACTGGACAGGGGCCATGCAGTGGATGTCCTGTATCTGGACTTCAGTAAGGCATTGACTCCAGTGCCACATGGAAGGCTGGGAAGGAAGTTAGTAGGCCAGGGGCGGTGCAAAGCTGGTGAGATGGGTAGGAAACTGGCTGCAGGGAAGGCAACAGAGGGTGGTGGTGGGTGGGGAGCTCTCACACAAGGGCAATGATGAGCAGTGTTCCACAGGGCTCAGTGTTGGGACCAGTGTTGTTTGGGATATTCATTGCAGACATATCATGGGACATCAAGAGCAAGATCAGTCTGTTTGCTGATGATACCAAGGTAGGAGCGGTGGCGGATGACCTAGGGGATGGCAGGGGTTGCAGGATGATCTGGCAAAGCTTGAAACCTGGTCAGACACCTGGCAACTGGGCTTTAATGCCAAAAAGTGCAAGGTGCTGCATTTTGGGATGAAGAACCCAAGGAGGAGATACCAGCTAGGGGGAGTGCAGCTAGCCCAGACAGAGGAGGAGAAGGATCTGGGTGTACTCATTACAGGGTCAATGAACAACTTGGCACAATGTAGGAAGGCAGCTGCAAAGGCCAACAAAATGCTGGGTTGTATTGCAAGGGGTATATCCTCAAGGAGGGAGGAGGTGATTCTGCCACTGTATAGGTCATTAGTTAGACCACACCTGGAGTACTGCATGCAGTACTGGCATCCTTATCTGAAGAGGGACATTAAGTTACTGGAGGGGGTGCAGTGCAGAGCGACAAAGTTGATCAAGGGGCTGGGGGACTTATCATACGAGAGGAGGTTGAAGGAGTTGAACATGTACTCACTGGAGGAGAGGAAAGACAGGTGTGACATGATTGAAACCTTTAAATACATGAAAGGAATAAACAAGACAAGTACAGAGGGGCTGTTCAAAGTAAGGGAGGGGAGGGCCACCAGGAGCCATGATATGAGACTGGAGCGAGGAAGGTTCAGGAGGGAGATGAGGAGACACTTTTTTACAGAGAGGGTGGTGGCTGGGTGGAATGCATTACCTGCTGAAGTGGTATGCAGTAGAACAGTGGACTGCTTCAAACGAGGATGGGACAGGACAAGGGGGAGGGTTAATGAAGGGGAAGGGTGGAAGGGAGGGGCAGCTGCAGAATAAGGGGTGCTAGCTGCACATTCGAGCAGACTTGATAGACCTCTAGGTCTTTATCTGCTGGCAAATTTCGTATGTTCGTATTACTTCATGCATACTGACATCCCTTCGGCTTTGGCCTAGGATTCTGCTGCACTCGATCTGCATTCAACCTTGCAAGGACTCAGCACTCCATGCTCATTACAATCTCAGCACGCCATGCTCATTCAGCTCACCAGCTTCAGCTCTTCAATTTCTGGGGCATGCCAGCCATTCAAATCTGGTGCAGGGTTCCTGCAGCCAACGGTCTCACTTTGCATTTAGTCCGCATCATCGAGTGTGTCCAACTTGGGATGGGATCCTATCACCTGGCCCATAGCTGGGAATGTCCTCGCCCTGGGCTTGGCTTTAGCTGCCTGCTACGTGACAGCAGCTCCTGGTGTAGAATTTAAGATTAGCGGTGAGGGGTGGTTACCACGATCTCCTTTGGCTCTAGTGTTCCACTATAACGGTTGGCCATTGACTTTAGTGGTTTCCCTAGCGAGACATCTTCACCGCATTCTCCCTATGATTGCCTCTGGTTCACCTGGTTTGATTTAGGGTGGGTAGGCCAGGTGAGTGCCTCAGCAGTTGTTGCTCTCCTCCTGCACCTTGGATGCACATATTGTTGCAGAGTTTTCTCGTAACCTTCCACGACGTTCCCGCTAGAGGGTTTGAGTGAGTGCCTCCCTCTAAATTGGAATATTTTCCACCTCCCTTTACTTGGCTTTTCCAAATTGCAGCTGCAGAGCCATCACTAATTAAATTTTCCCAAGCCTGGAGGGAAGGTGACCTAGGCTTTGGATCCCCAGAGATTTCCTTCTCATAGGGTTTTTTTTCTCTCCTCCATTGCCTCAGGTCATAACACTTAGCATTGTTGTTTCCCCTAGTTTCTTAGGTAGATTCCATTGTTGAATGGAGGTGGAGGATGTCCTGCCATTCCCTCTCTCCTTAGGGGATCCCCTTCTCTCAAGCAAGCCATCAGTGTCATGCTATGCAAACCTGGACTGTTACTATGACAACTGAGCATATCATTGCATTATCAAATTGCCTATGCTTCTCTACTACTACATTACAGTTACTGCTTCTATGTCACTGTTACTGCTTGCATTATGCTTCGTGTTGCCTCCTTTTGGGGGATGATGCTGCAGTTTTTTGGGGGGAATTCCTAAGGTACCTTTAGCCATGGGAACCATTCTGTTGCACCTCTAGGGGTGGAACCCTCTCCGAGAGTTCCTTGCCATCTTACCTCTACAGGATGGTAATTCCTCTGGAATAGAGAGTGTGAACAGCCCAAACCAAACACTGTTGCACAAGCATAACACTATACTGGCTGCGTAGGTCAGTGAAATGTAAGGCTATGCCTGGAGTTCAGTGGCCAAGTAGCCAGCCACTCCCACTTCCTGAGCTATATAAGCAGTTCCTCTAAGCCTCACTGTGAAGCAATTTTTCTTTGCCCCACCATCCTCCAGTGGCAGCACTCTCTCCTTAGGGGGATTCCTAAGGTACCTTTAGCCATGGGGACTTTCCCGTGGCATCTCTAGGGGTGGAACCCTCTCCAAGAGTTCCTTGCTGTCGTACCCCTACAGGGTGGTAATTCATCTGGAATAGAGAATGCGAACGGCCAAAACCAAACTAACACCATTGCACAAGCGTAACATTATACTGGCTGCGTAAGTCAGTGAACTGAAGACAGACAGACATGTATGTAACACACATTGCATTATGCCAGTGGCTGCAGTTGTGTGAGCTAATTTCCTTGCTGCCATCCTATATATATTCTTACCTGGACATGACATGATAGGATAAATCATTATTCCAATAATGCTTCCATATATTTAGGAATGTACTTGTGTCATTTAACAGCCTTAAAAACTTTTTTTCAGGTGCATTAGAAAAATGGGAATATGAAACACCAGGGAACATCTTTAAATTAAAAGAAATCTGTAACCATCTTGCCGAATCTTTTATTTTCTGCTTTCGTATTCAGAACTACACTATGTTTAAAAAAACTACAAATATGGATGGCATATGGGGGCAGACTTCTTAAAGCAAAGTCAAAATCCCATCTGGTGGCAGTAGGTGGAAGAACTACTTTACCTCACGTCCAAGTGCTGTTTTTAATTTTTACGTATTTCAACATAATTTTTTACATTCTGTAACAGATTTAAAGTACTAAGCTAATTTCATAAGCACAATAAGACACTTCAGGGGTGTGCATTATGCCGAGATAACTGTGCACGCCCAACGGTGTAGTGAAGCAGTAGCTGCAGGTCGAGTGCCTCACTACATCCTGGGGTCTGTGGTTATCTCAGCACAGTGCTCACCTTGTCATGTCTTATTGCTTACTTAAAACCACTTTTTGAGTATATTATTGATGCATCTTATTTAGCAGTGACACAGTCAGAAAACTGGCACACTGGACTAGCTCCCATGATTCTGAAGTTTCTCTATAGAATCTGGCATTGAGAAAAGTGCTTATTCATGGTGGCTGGCATTGAACAAGAGCCGGGGGCTCCCCTCTCCAGTAGGAGAAAAAGAACTGACTCTAGAAGTGTAGGTTTGGTTGAGAGAAAGCGGATCCATGAAAGATCTGTGGCCAAGCATCTGAGGTGGTATTCAGTGTATCTGTCCTATGAAGTGACTTGGTCTGTCATCCGGTGTGCCCTCCCACCCCAAGTGAGGAAAAGCGAGTGTGAAGTTATAAAATTCCTGTCAGAAACTGGGAATTTACCTCAGAATGTAATGGTGGGCTGCTGTTGCCCCCAAAAGGGTCTGAATATTGCCAGTTGGCACCAGACAGATGCCCCAGTGGGTGAAGTATGACAGTTTAAAAGTCTGATCTCTGAGCAAGGTGTACAGGAATGAGGGTATATTATAGAGTGCTGATTTGAACAAATCTAAGCCATTGCTCAACTAACAAGGTGTTTATAAACATGCTGAGCAGTGGGATGTAGCGTCCCAACCCCCCGTGGGAGGAGAGCCATCCTTCGGAACCACAGCCCTCCCAAACACAGTTGCTGGCATAGCGAGCAGTTGTACCACCACCGTACAACCAGGCCGGCATGGCATGGGCATTCTCAAAGAACACTTAACGAGTTTATTAGAATCTCAGTCATGGTGACCTAGGCAGTATTTTAATTTATTTGTCCACAAGGATCTGGGATATAACTCACTGACACAACTGATTCTGCTTCAGTAACATCCTAGGGCAAGAGGTGGCAAACATACTACAGTTACGCCTGAGTCCTAACATGTGGTTGGCTGTAACTTTTTTCCCCTTTAGCTTGTGAACAACTCATTATGATCAGACAGCCAGCCTGTTTGAGCAGTGGTAGGGCTACTGCTCATGATGCCAAATACCTGGATTCGAGAACAAGCCTGGGGCATTTGGGGACAGACAGGGGAAGGAAGATTGCGTGCCCCCAGAGGATGCTGTCCTTCTCCAGGGAGAAAGAGATGCTGTCTGTGTAGCAGTACTGCCACCTGGGTGACAACAGGTGGGAGGGGGAAGATGAGGTCCAGGGACCCCCACTGTGCACACATTTTGTGCTCTTGTGCATTGGTCCCCCTTGCACACTGGTGTCTTCCGTGTGGACCAAGGGAAGGAAAAGGAAAGTGGCCCCAAGGCTGGCTTCCCAGGGGCACCAGTGTATCAGAGCCAGTTACCACCTTTCACCTGCCTCCTGCCATTGTGCATGTTCAGGGGTATATCTCCTCCACCCCATACCCCACCCATGGAGAAAGTCAAGGCTCAGTGGAGGATGGTGGGTTCAGGTAGGTGGGGGTTGGCAGGGAGGTGCCAGGGGTTCCAGTGAAATCATCACCAGTTGCAGAGGGGGCACAAAAAGAAAATGAAAAAAAAATGTGATCAGGCTAGATAAGACATTTATTGAAAGTGCTTCTTAAGGATAGTAAAATCTCAGCCGTGCTGGTCTAAATCTTATATACGAGTTGAGGAGTGTGCTTTTCTTCATCTTTGTTATATCCTTGCTATACCTTTGTGGGTCAGTAGAGGGGGCTACTTGCTAGAAATTGACCTTTGGGTCCGTGAGTGAGGGTGGAGGACAAGCTAGGGAGGAGGACATATATAAAAGACAGCCATAGGTCCTGGCACTGCACTGTGCCAAGAATATTTTTTTAATGAAGTGGCTTGTATTTGAGCACAAAAGGGGACAGGAGATTATATGGGGGGGACCAATGGACTAGTCCAAGGCACCTGGGCAGGGCTGGAGGTTATTATTTTGTGTTAATTTTTTTTGTGCTGCATAATTTTGGCTGAATAATAAATAACATTTACCTAAGTATTTTGTGATCCCCATTGTGAAGGCTCACCAAGTATTTGCAAGAAGTTAGATACATACCTCATACTTCACTGCGCTGAGGATGAAAATACATATGTGTGGTTTGGTGTTCTCATTGTAAACTGCAAAAAAAAAATGTAAAAGACGGTTTTCAGGCCATGTTGGTTCTGGGGAACCCTTGTAAGCCTGCTCCACACAAGGATTCACATACCGATGATGCTTTACGCTGGGTTTGAGGCTTTAGATTGCATTTGTCTGTGTTTGGAGAGATGTACAGAAACAAAACAATTTTTTTTGTTTTTAAACTTTATTATTTTATAATGTAACCCTCCTAACTCATGATCTTGACATGTGCATGTCTGTAGGTTGCATATGACCAGTAGGGAGGCAGTATAGCGCAGTGGTTTAAGGCTCTGAGCTGCAAAGCTGAAAACCTGGGTTTGAATCCCACAGCCCCCACCTGCATACTGTGTGATCCTGAGCAAGTCACTTAGCTTCCCTGTGCTCCCAGGCTGCACCTGTAAACAAGCTTTCATCTTAGTGTGCCATTCCTGGTTAAACAATTGAAAATAAAGTAGTAAATTCTCTGAATTGTTAAACCTAGGGATATTGTCGATTACCAACTCCAAATGTATGACACCTACATCTGTACTTGTGATTTGTCTTTTGCTGTGGCATCTTATACTTGATTTTGTTTTGAACAACCTATGGAATAAAATAATAAATTTTAGATCAAGGGAATCATTGTGTGGATGTGACCATGATACAGTGTTGTATGAGGTGATGCTGGAAGATTGCAGAGTAGAGGGAAGTACTAAGATTAGATGTTTCAACAAAGCAAGCTATACAGGAATGAGAGAGGAGCTAGGGTGCTGGAACTGGGAGCAGGAGTTTAAAATTAAAAATCCAATGAGATGTGGGAAGCTTTGGAGGTTAAGTTGCAACAAACAACAGACAAATATGTACCGGTTAAAGAAAAATATAATAAAGGAGTGAGAATTCTGGGATGGATGAGTACATCTATAAAATGTAAAATCAGGAAAAGAAGGAAAGCATATATGAAGGCCAAGACTTTAAATACTCAAGTAACATGGGAAAACAAGAAATGTACTAGAGAATGTAAAAAGCAAATTAGGCAGGAAAAAAAGAAGCATGAACTTAAATTTAATAATTAGGATAAAGGCTCACTACAAGGCATTTTATAACCACGTTAATTATAAGCGTGGGAGTAATACACAAGTGGGGCCCTTAGTACATGATAATGGCCAGATGATAACTGATGAAAAGTATATGGCAGAGGTATTGAATACTTATTTTGGCAGCGTGTTTAATAAAGAAACAATACTGACATGACTGCTAACTCTCTGCCAAAAGCCTCAACAATTAGAATAGACAGAACTGATGTGTATACCTGACTGAGGAACCTAAACCCTAATAAAGCCATGGAGCCTAATGGGTTACACCCAAGAATTTTGAAAAAACTAGTGCAGGAATTGGCAGGGCCAGTGGGAGAAATCGTTCTAGAGTCCATGAACACTGGACAATCAGTTAATTCTTCGAAAATGGCAACTGTAATCCCCATTTATAAAAAGGGGATAGAAAACAATGTTATAACTATAGACCTGCCAGTTTAATGTCGGATTTGGGCAAAATATTGGAGGGGATAATAAAGGAAGAACTGGAAATAATTCCTGGCTATAAATTATCTTGGGAACCCTGTATAGCACGGCTTCACCAGTGGGAGATCTTGTCTCACAAACCTACTGGCTTTCTTTGAGGGGGTTGCCAGGGCAGTGAAGGAAGGGAAGGCAGTTGACGTGATCTTTCTTTACTATAGTAAAGCCTTTGACAAGGTACCACATGATGATATTATTTGCAGTTTACAAAAACTAGGGCTGAATTACAGCTTAACAGCTTGGATTAAGTATTGGTTGTCTGACAGGGAACAGCGAGTAACAATACATGGAATGAGCTCTGACTGGACACCAGTTACTAGTGGAGTGCCCCAGGCCTCGGTGCTTGGGCCAATTCTCCTTAATACCTATGTGACTTCAATGAAATGTAATGGTGTGTGGATGACTAAATTCTCAGATGACACCAAGACATGGTCTGTGGTTAACAACACCGATGAAGCTAAAAAAAAATGCAGAGGGAGATTACTTGACTGGGAACTTGGGCACAAGCACACAATCTGAGTTTCGACTTAGAGGAATGTGCTGTGATGCCCCTTTGGAAACACAGTTGATCTGCATCATGTTTCCTTGGTGGACATGGGCTCCGGGAGGTGACCAAGGAACGGGATCTAGGAATAATCATATCCTATGATCTTAGCTTTAAGAAACAAATGCCACACAGTCACAAAGAAGGCCAATAGTATCTTGCCATGTATACAAAAACACATCACAAGCAGGGACAGACAGATAATCATGCCATTGTATAGATCTTTGGTAAGACCGCATTTAGAGTATTGTGTCCAGTTTTGGGCACCTTATAAAAAGACTGAGATCAGACTGTTGGAAGGGGTGCAGCGAAGGGCAGCAAAGATGGTGGCAGATCTATGGGGTCTACAGTATGAGGAAAGATTGAAGTCTTGGGTTGTACACCCTGGAATATCAGAGACTCAGAGGAGACATGTGCGTAGTCTTCAAGGCATTTAAAAATGGGGAGTTGTGGGAATGCTTGGGGTTTGAAATTAGAGTGGTCCACAGAGATATAAGGGGGCATGGACTCCAGTCAAAAGGAGAACTAAATTAAACCAATAGGAGGGCAATGTGCTTCTCCCAGAGGGCAGTGTCCCTCTGGAATAGCTTACCATTGGAAGTTATAGGCTGTAACAACATGGAAAATTTCAAGGCAAAATTAGATGAACTCTGCTTGAAAAATTTGGTTTTATTGCCTGTAATGCTTGTACAAATCTGTGATAACTATGAATGATCTTACCTGTACCTTGTGTCATACTTACTGCATGTTATATTTGTTTTTGGTTTAGTTCGCTGTATTCCTATTTTTTGTACATTGTTGCGTCAATCTCTACTGTTGTGATCTCTCAGGTCATGCCAGAAAATAGGCAAATGTTTTGTCTAGTGCACTTCCTTGGTAAATAAAAACTAACTAAATAAATAATACCCACTTTCCAGAGCGACATGCATTACATGTTACTGGGTCCAAAAGGTATTTCAGTCACAAGCGCTGATACTCATTGGAGGGTAGTCTGGCAATAGTAGCATGTCCAAAATGTTCCCAAAAGAGCCATAATATGCAGATGACAGTAGGCCATAATCATTCAACGTTCTCGATAATATCGACAAACAAACCTCCTGCGCTTCCCTTGGTCTAGAATACAAGATATGCAAGTACAACATATTCTTATCTTATGAATTTGAGCAGCAAGACAGTTTATACAGCATTATTCCTAGTTGATAACTAACGTAATCGTATACCAGCAGCAACATATGAAGCTGTTCTGCAGAGTAAAAAACATCAGTTCTGAAAACTGGGGTTTTTAAACTTTTTGTAGAAATGTAAAATAACTAGCAAAAAGGCTGCAGTGACCGGGAAGCTTTGAAAGCAGGAAAAAACTGCAACACCTCAAACATGACTTGCATATGGTGGAGGGTGGAAAACCTTGTCCCTTAAAAAGAGTTCTGGATCAAGATCCATGGGGCAGATGACATTTTCAAGGACTGAAGAGTTGGGGAAAGGGCATATAGCCAGCTAATGCATAAAACCAAGTTATTGAGATAGTCTTTATCTCGTTTTGTTCTTTGCTTATCCCCGCAGTTGCAAATTGCTGCTCAAGTATTCTGCCTCTGAGTGTACTAAAGCCTGGATGAAAGATTAACAAAGTTTGACTTCTCTTTCAAAAGAACGCCTCAGATGGTGGCCTGGGTCAAATGTTCATGTTATAACTGGAATCCATAATACTGATCTGGTAAATGTTTTCACCCCAGTGACAAGCTCATAAACAGGAGACATACGTTCTAAATCAAGAAACTGTGAACAAATATGGAATTTATGCCAAAATCTATTTATTTATTGAAGATATCGGATAACATACCTTTAAGTCAAAGACTCCTTTACAAAGGCTCCAAGTCATTATATACAGAGACATCAGATACAATGGCAACAAATAAGACACAATAGTTACAAAGAAGTTTGTACATTAGCAAAAGTACTTACAGAAAGTTGCAAAAACAGTTACAGAGTAAAGACGGTAATCAGTTAACAGGGTACATACACTGCAGGACGGTGGCACCAGCCATGCCCTGGTCGTTATTTAGTAATCTAGGCTGGACTGGGGGTGTCCATTGTCCAGGTATAAGGAGTTAAAGGAGTAGTACAGTGAACATTTGCAAAAATATATGTTGTGCAGAGTGTTTTGATTTGTGTGTGCTACCCTGGTGTGTCCTTCTCTTTATTTGCTATTAGGATTTTTTTCTAAATTAGCCTGCTAGTTATATGGTAGTTTTATTGCCCCAGGGGATCTCCATCTCAACAAGGTATGTTGCTCTTCTTGTTCCTGCAATGCTTCCTGTCCCATGTGGCATTGATGCGTCTAGACAAGAGATAGAAGCCTGATGTTCTGGTCTCTACTAAATAGCTCTAATTCAATATTTTGGTTTTTTTATGTGTGTGTGAGGCCTAGCCAGCAGGAGAACGTGTTTTGCTTTTAAAACTTTTCATTTCATCAAACTACTCACAGCCATTAAAAGTACACAAATCTCCCGAAATCATCAATGCTATAATTAGTAAAGACTCTACTGTGTTCTTGCAAAATAACCCACTCAGCACTTGAGTATTTGCTAAACTGTAAATCTAGCCTTTAGTGGTCACTGGCTAAGGAAAGTTACTTAATATCATAGCTGTGCTGTTGTAAATTGGCTCTAAACCAGTACTTGTTGAATCCGTCATCCTGGATACATCCCTGTCATATGGGACAGAAGGTATTGTAGGAACAAGAAGAGGAATAAACCATGCTAAGATGGAGATCTCCAGGGGCCATAAAACTACCGTACAATTAGCAGGCTAATTTAGGAAAAAACTCCTAATAGCAGGCAAAGGGAAGGACACACCAGGACTACACACACAAATCAAGAGTCTGCACAGCATATGTTTTGGCAAATTCTGACTACACTACTATAAAGCAAGAAATAGATGCATTTTGGAGTGAGTGCAAGGTTTGTGGCTTCTGATGGAAGTAATGGAGGGTTATGGAGACAGAGGAGGAAGGTGATTTAATGCAACCTGTAATGAAAAGTAATTTGGGGCCAGGTTTTTTTGTTTATAATTTAAAGCTTATTCAGTTTTCAACAGTACAGTGCATTTTATACAGCATAGGTTCATACAGGGAAAAAGATCTAAACGGGGAAAAATCCTTGAGAATACAGCACTAAAAGGTTCAAATAACAGTAAGTATAAATAGAAAATACAGTCATGTAGTCTGTTAACTAGGTAGCCAGTGAACATGATGAAAACAAAAAGAGTGACTCCAAGGTCCGCGAGTAAAGAAAGGCAAAACCGAAATGGTGATAAATGTTTTACCCCTTCCCCCTGGTGCTCTGACCTCAGAGTTAGATACATAAGTAAGGGGAGTATGCAGGACAAAAAAAACATAATGGGGGTGTGGGGGATGTAGCCCTTCCCCAGTGAAAAAGACAAAAGTCACCATTTCGGCTTTTGCCATTCTTTCCTCGTGGTTCCGGGTTCACCCTTCTGTACTTGCCCTTATCAGATAAAACTGTTAACTAAAATGGATTTCATATAGTTGAGTGCCAAGAAGAGCCATCCATTGGCGAGTATCAGTCTATCATCTTGCTACTCTTTATAGGTGCAGGCTGTGTTCTTGAAACTTATTGCAGTATAGCATGTCATATTAGACTATATTTATGTTCAGCTCATTGTAAGATTAGGTCGGGGTCGGAGCAGTATGTTCTTTAATTCCTGTTCCCATAATTCCTTATGTTGCTATGATAGTGGCTCCAAAACCATTATCATTTAATCGCTGTTCGTGGCCTATGTCACATGAGTTGTGGTGGTACTCTCTGTCCAGTTCGTAGAGGGCAGGTGTTCAGATCAAGAATCCACCATCCTATCTGGCACTAATTGGCATCATTAAAACTGCCCTCTCGTCACTAGAGGTGGTCCGTCTGAACTTGGGTTGAATCATGTGCCGATGGCATTATTCTCCGGGGAAGCTTGAGTTATGGCTGCTTGTGCTCTACCTCCAGTAGGGATAAAAAAGGGGGCTGAAGTCCACAGTACTGTCAATCCGGGGCCTTTCATATGCAGCAAAAGCAGATCTCAACAAAAATCGCCTATGAAATGTTGAACCAAATTGCTGCACCAAGTATAAGTGCTGAACCCTCTTCCACCCTCTTGTCAATTTACTAAATTGATTTACTAAACAAAACACTCCCCACCAGCCAAAGGGAAGTGCACTGCTGGTTTGATCCCGCTGAAAATGATTTTCATACCAGGGAGTGGCAGAAGCAGCAAACAACTTAATAGCCAGCTTCCTTAATCAGAGGCAAAATTGCATCAAGCCACGACAGAAATGTTACAGCAACTACAACATTAATTCTTACTCTCACGCTTAATCTCTGACACGGCGAAGCAAGAAGTCAGGAATTCTGCCTAGTGACACCATTGTGATATCACAAATACAGCAGTGGTGAGGTCAGTTGAGGACAATCAGTTGTTCTGAAACAGACTGAGGATAACTACTTTTAATGTGAAATATTTAAAAGGCTAAAAGGATATAGTCAACATCTAGAGAATACTAAGTGAAATGCTACTGATATAGGTATGATGGTTTTAAACATTTTATAGTATATGATCTGGGCTTGCGCTGCATAGAAGTTGGCCCCTTCAAAAAACCTTGTTTTATGTGTTTTAAGTTGTTGTGCACTTTCTGAATCAAGTTCAGCTGTTTTTAAACTCCATCCCTGCTCGTACTGTCTCTCACCGCAATGTGTACAGTCATGCTTCACTCACAAGCAAGATAAAAAGGCACAACAGCCACGTCTTTTTCTAAAACTGTGTCCAACCATGAGAAATCCATCCTCGATGGAGAAAACAAATGAACTGCAGAAAAACTACTTCAGACATTAAAGTAATTATGCTGTAATTCTTAGACATACTGTAGGTGAGACAAGGGAGAGTGTGACCATTCCCATCACAGACTTACTGTAAAACCATAACTCCCTTGCTTTGTGTACTTTTGTTGTTTCAAAAACCACATACTATAAAATAAAACATGAACAGCCATACAAAACTTGTCATGTGTTTCTGTCTGAAGGTTGAGAAAACAGTTGTTCTATAATACACCATAGGGTTGCAAGCCCCCCCCCCGTGGTTACACAGTATAGTGTGATTGTGTAGGGAAGGAGGGCAGGGAAAAGCATGCAAATGATTTGCTAAGGCATGCTCACTGGCTTGCCATTGCCCACACATGTATCTGCTTGCCACAGCATCACCAATACATAAAGAGCTATCTGAAGCAGTCTGCTGGGGTGCACCAACAGGCAACTGAGGATATGACATGGGATGGAGATCACCGAGGAACTGGTACATGCAAAATATGACATTAAGAAGAGGGCTGGGGGGTTCCATTGGATGCCAGGGGTTACTTATTGTCTGGGGTTAGGAAGGAAGGAAGGAAGGGCACTGATTTACCAGGAAGTGACCTGAGAACCACCAATGATATAACAGATTGCCAACCCAGAAGCATGCGGAAAGGTAATGTTTGAAGAACCTCCAGTGGCCCAGCAGGAATGTGTAGTGCTTCCATGCTGGTGATCTGGGTTCAAAAGGAGCCCAGGGAGCAGTGTGGCCAGGGCTAGGGAGTGCTGTTGCATGCAACACAAGCCAGTGCAGGGAGGGAGACATCTGGATCCTACTGCTGCAGCGGCCCCTAGCAGCGAGCCAAGGAGCCTGTTCCCTCGTGAGGTGTGGCATCAGCCTGTAGCATGTTGTCGGGACCAAGATTGCCAGAGGCATAGCTCACTGTCGGGGGAAGTGGGACAGACTTGAAAGGCAGGAAAGAAGATGCATAAAAAGATATGTGCCTTGAGCTGCCTACGTGACGGTCTCCAGCTCCTCGGGTTCAACTCCACATAGATCCTTACTGGCTTGTCAGTGGGGGGGAGGGGTAATGGTGCTGACAGGAGCCAAAAGAAATCAGAGGTGCTGGTTCGAAGAGCTAAAAAGCTTGGTGAAAAAAAGGTAATGCTTGGACAGGTGAGGGATTATTTTGGTAGCGCTGTTTCCACGAGGCATTGTGCATGGAATAGCACCGTACGACTGGTGTTGATTCATGCACAATCCTCTTTGACTGTCGCAGTTCAGGTTTTGGTAGTTAGAAACCCCTTTGCGACAACTAACATTGAGTCACCTTCATATGGATTGTGACATAGTTGCAGAGGAAACTCCCCCCTCCCTGCACTGGTGTGTAAGCTTTAGTTTAGTGTTTGGCAGTTTTTGATAGTGATGCAACGGGGAGCCTTTTGCACCTCGATATTGCACCAACTACACTGTATGTGTAATCCCTGGTCTTTAAATGGGACTGGCAGTATAGCCTAGAGGTTAGAGTGATGAGCTGTGAATGAGCTTGATACATCCAGCAGACCTGGGTTTGATTCCCACAGCCTCCATTTACATATTGTGTGACCCTGAGCAAGTAAGTTAACCTCCCCAGTGCTCCCAGGTCACCCCTGAAAACAGGCCTTGTGTCTAGTGGGCCTTACCCGGTTACAAAAAGAATACAATACAAATTTTAGAAGCAGACATGTTTAGAGATGGAGTTATACCACAGGTCCATCTAGTCTGCCCCTCTTTTAGGTTAACAGCAATAACTACTAATATTAGTCTGTCACAAACTCATCTGTCATAGCTCTGAAACTCTGTTTCATCCTTCCCGTTATAGTCACTTTGCGCAGGCCATGTCATAAATTACCCTCACTCTATGTAAAGTAATCTTTCCTGAGGTGAACCCTTTATTGCCTGTGAACCTAAGTTCCTGAGCGGTGGTAATTTCAGAAGAATGACATATGTTTATATGTTAATGATACCTGTTACTCACAAAGTCCTCTTGCTTTCCTCTGGAATTACCTGGTAGGAGTTCGAGGGGATTTACACGTAAATTATACATGAGTTCATATGGCCTGTTGGTAAGAGCAGCGAACTGTGAAACAGGATGTGACAGGTTCAAATTCCTCATAAACACTTGTTCACTGGGTGACATTTTGCCGTGATATCAGGGCTTCATCAGAGCAGCACACTCATGCCCACTGATCTGGTTTATATGCTCCTGTCAGCGTACGTCAAACTGGTCAACGTAGCCCGATAAATTGATCAGCCTAGTGTCAGGGATTTCAAAATGTATTCACTAGGTCGTAATCATTGCCAGCAAGTACAGATATCAAAAACAAGTGAACAGTGAATTAAAAATATATTTAAAAAAAACAACTCACAATATAAGTGAGTTTGAAAACTCAAGAAACCTGAGTGGCTGAGAGACATCTTTAACTGTGCTGTTATCTCAGCACAACAGCACTTGGTGAAGATCCAGCAGGCTCTTCACAATGAAATCAGTACTAACCTCACATCCCTGTCTGCCATCACAAACATGGCTGCCATCACATCCCTCTCTGCCATCACAAACATGGCTGCCACCTTTGCTCACTTAAAACCTTCCACTAGGCCCGACAAATAAAACTGCCTTAAATTAAAAAATAATAGCTAAATGTAATGTGCCCTTATAATCCTCTTCTTACACTCACATACCTAAATTTAAAAATAATTTCTGGTGTTTTTTTTTTTTGCTGACCATGAAAAATTCCCCTCTTATCCTTACCTGCTT
Organism: Neoceratodus forsteri; assembly: GCA_016271365.2. Taxonomy (NCBI): domain Eukaryota; kingdom Metazoa; phylum Chordata; order Ceratodontiformes; family Ceratodontidae; genus Neoceratodus; species Neoceratodus forsteri. Next base: position 23,436,451 of record CM028135.1, on the reverse strand, counting down.
ACCAGAGAAAACTCTGCTGCTTAACCTACTACAGATACAACAGAATTCCTGGTTTCTTCGGAGGCCTTCTGTTGTGTGGGCGAGGGGTGTCCACTCTGCCAGTAGAACTGAGCAGACATTTGAATTCTTGTAGTCCATCCGTAGTAAACATTACAGCTATTGAGTGTAGAAAAAACAGAACAGAAACAAGGTGGGGAAAAGGAAGGGAATAATATAAAGAAGGAGAAAAGGGTAAGGGCTAATTTGATAAAAAAAAAAGTATTTAGCTGTGCATTATACTTGAAACTGAGATGACATGCCAAATGCTGGGATGTGGTGGGACTATTTTGTTGGGGTGGACGAACGTTTAAAAAAAGTAATTAAAATGCTTAACATTATTTTATTTTTGTGTATCCTCCCTCGAAAAAAAACCTTAGACCCATTTTATAATCACAGTAAGATGTTCCAGGGTGTTCATTGTGCTGGGATAACGGTACATCTCAAGTGGTTGAAGGCACTTTGCGATGCGTCATGCCTCACAACACACCCGAGGAGTACCATTATCCCACCACAATGCACACCCTGCCATATCTTATTGCTTAATCAGCATACAAGAAACTTGATGCACTGCTTTTCAGAGTTTTGGATTCAACTCGGATGCATATTACATGTCCATCATTTCCCACATTATACTCTTTAACGATCGTACTGAGAGCCTGAATCGTCCTTTCTTGTTTCCTGTATGTTTGGCTGCTTATGTTTCTTTTGTGGGTTGCCATTCTTCCACCAGAACTGATTGCTAGAGTAAAAAAAATATATATATATATATTTGTCTTCATTGTTACAATGTGGGCTCCATGCCAGTGGGACATTCAGTATGCATATCAAAATTGTTGTTAGTTTGTACCCCCATGGTTTGCTACATTTAGTTATTTTGTTTCATTTAGCTTGTTAAAAGTTTAGATGATGTGAAATATGCCTGTTTTGATGTTTTGGGTGATCTGAAATCAGGGTGATCCCTTATTTTATACTCATTTCGCTGTAATATATTTTGTTGTGGCTAATGTATTTTGGTGCTATTTCGAGCACTTACTTCAGTAGTAAGGTATTGTCAATACTGGCAATTGGTGTTTCTAGTTGACGCCTTGGATTTACTGACTTTTGAGTGACACATTATTTAGTTGTAATACAGTGAGTGGGATTGCAACATGTGTTTGTGATGGACTTTGTCACTGAAATGTCATACTGGATCTTTTCAGTGTTTGTGTGGTAGAGTGAAGTTTCACTAAGTTCCACCCATTCTTGCTTGCCTTAACAGAGGACAGACAGCAGTCGCTACGGCATTGGAAACCGTTTACCACCATGCACAGGGCGGCCATGTTGAAGGTATGCAGGTTGCTACCGAAGATCAAACTTTGTGATTAAAGTGTACCCTAACAGTGGGTATTGATTTAGTCTTTGCGGTTCCACCACGTCGCTTCAACAAGAAAGCTGTTGAAACCCCTGACAGTGATGGTGAAATGCCAACAGGCGAAATTTCGCCCATTAGACAATCATGTTTTGCTCTGCCCCTCCCACCCTCGATTTTTCAGTAATCAACTCCGAGACAGAGTTGATTCGAAAATGGGCAAAACACTGGCAAAATCTGTGTCCTTTTACAGCGGGATCATTACAGTGACTAATTTGAAATTGTCACTATAATGGTCTTCGATGTAAAAATGTCGATGTTTCACCAGTATACGAGTCTCTGCACGTTAGTATAGCAGTCTGATGTTAGTGCACAGTTGTGGGTACTGTGTGTGTACCTGATTTATATTTCATGGTGTTCTCTCCTGCTACTAGATGCTGGTTAACAATCTTTGGTGATAGAGCAATCAGGATTCAGGCTCTAATTATAATTGTTAAAGAGGGTAGGGAATGAAATTATGACATTTTAATATGTCTTATGGTTGAATCAAAATCTATGAAAAGCAGCGTGTCGTGTTTTTCACATGCTGATGGGAGTTTTTGTAAAGGCTGTTTTTAAGTTCACGGATCACTTGTTTTGGATACTTGCTGGCCATGATTATAAACTAGTGATCACAGTTTGAAATTCCAGACACAAGGCTGACCAACCTAGCAGGACAGGCCGACCAGTTTGATGTATGCTGACAATAGCGTAGGTACCAGATCAGCGGGTGTGCACTTCATGATCTGATAAAGCAGTGACATCATAGCAAAATAACAGCTCGTGTGCATGCATGATGATTATATGCATACCCATGGTCCTCCCTGCTGACCTACCCACAGTTGGGGTGAATACAGGTTATTTAAAAGTTGATTTACCTGTCTCTTTGCTTGCAAGACTTAAAAGAAAATTTGCTAAAATCTTAGAACGAAGGTATCGTTTCCAAATATATACAGTATGGGACACTTGTATGTATCTTTCACTAAGCAATATAAATGCCTGAAGGTTTGAAAGGGTTTCATGCTATATGCACATAGTAATTCCATATATGGAAAGCAGAGTTTCGGTGTGCCATTGTACCAGTGTATATTACCATTTTCTGCAGGTCCCTATTCACTTGTGGGGACATTACTGTGATAAGTTTAATAACTTATTTCTCTTAAAAAAGAAAGACATGCTTTTCAGAATCATGCACGTTGTTGTTGTGAGCTGTACCGGACATTTCTAATTGAGTAACATCCAGTACAGCAGCCAATCACAGTGCGCACTGACCTCATGAATGATTATTTAGACTTCTAATCTCCACGACACCATGAGGCTTCAGATCCCTGTCACAGATAACAAAAGAAACAGGGATATAATGATAGCATTAATTTTGTGGCCCGTTTCTTGAGGAACAGACTTGCTTGAATGACTCAGTTTTATTTTTTAAGATCAATGAAATCTCTGCTGTTCTGTATTTTGAGCTAGGAATAGTGCTGGCAAAATATGCCAGCTGTACGGTATACTGCCTGTGCCCCGTCAGAAAGTACTGTCTGAGTAAGAACGACTGACTGAGTACTCCTCCCTGGCTGGTTTACTGAATCCAGCCTTCAGAAATTATGGGATAGCATGACTGAAGACAGAAAAAAAGGCTTTTATACCATTTATTGTCCACAGCTGCCAGCTAATGCGGGTTATGTTTTCCTAAGTTTACAGTACTGTGAAGTTGCATACCAACTGCCTTACTTGTGGTTATTTCTCAAGATGTAGTAAGCAGTACTCCCCTAAGAGGTCCATAGCTTGCAGAACATTGGGGCCAGTCAGAAGTAAGACTGGCAGTGACATAATCCCCTCCCATTTGGATCACTGCTTTGTGGACTTTGGCTTGAGCACAGCTGTCAAAGGACACTCACAAAACCGAAACATACTCTTCTACCAACCAAAAACTTCAGCTTTAACGTGACACGTGTTATGGTATCATAAATAATGTTCTAAAAATAAGAAAATATATATACATTTCTATGGCTCCCACAAGGCAATAAGACATTGCAGTAAAAACAGAGTTGGCCATCTGGTAACCATAGTAACTTCGGGGCATTGGGGGGGAGGGGAAAGTGTACACAGTTTGTTCAGGCCCTCCCTTCTTCACCTCTGGAGTACCAGGTTTGAGATCTTGAAGGTGGACAACTGGGAGGTAATAGGCGGAAAGTTTCTCCCCATGTTTTCTTTGCCCTCCCACCCAGGAACCCAAGACGGCCCAGTGGAATTTGTTTTCCAGCCATGCATGCCAAGCTGTGGTGGAGTATTTTCCAGTGGTGTATTGCTGCATCTTGAAATGGAATGAGTCTGGTCTCAGTGGTGGATGCCTCAAGGGCAGTGTCACCTCTCTGCTGGCCAACTCTTAAAAAAGACAAGCGAACAGCAAGTCTTACACCCTTCCTCAGTCTATCATTTGTGTGTGTGTGGGGGGGGGGTTAGAAACCTCTGGAACTGAAACCACGGTCAGCTAGATTTCTTTGGGATTTCTGTTTTCTGGCATCAGTGTGAATCAGTCTGACATGTATGAATTTTCATTTTTAATTATTTGTCCAAGATTTAATTATTGAGCAGATAGCTGATTTACAACGGTGCCCTGGGGGTACAGCAGTAACATTAAATTATAAGTTTACAGAACTGTAAACACAATTGTAAATCAGGCATAGATTACACAATATAGATATGTAAAATGTTTTTGATTTTTTTTGAGAAATTGTGGAAAATAAAAATATATGTTGGAAAAAAGTAAATAGTCCTTCAGCATACCATTCCATGGCTCAACCACTCTTTCTGTAAAATAACACCTACTCACATCCTTTTTAACCTTCCTCCATTAACCTCCACTCAAGACCCCTTGTCCTATCTTCTCCACACCTGGTAAATAGCTCCTCAGAGTCCACCTTATTAATCCCTTTCAGGAACTTGAAGGTCTCTATCATATCCTTTCTCTTCTGGTTTCGAGTGAATATATGTTCAATGCCATCAGCCGTTCCTCATAGGATCTGCCCTCCTGTCCCTGAATCATCTTGGTCACCCTATGCTGTACCTTCTCTAGCCTGCCCCTGTCCTTTTCTAGGTGGGGGCTGCAAAGCTGGGCACAGTACTCCAGGTGTAGCCTCACCAGTGACCTATACAGTGATAACAGTACCTCCTGCCTTCCACTATCGAACCCTCTCCCGATGCACCCCAGCATCCTGTTAGCCTAGCTGAAAGCCTTGTTTCATTGGCTGGTTTGTTTAAGGGAGTCAGTAATAGTGATTCCTTCGTCCCTTTCCTCTGATACTGTGTCTAGCTGAATCCCACCCCCCCCAATCCAATTCTCTGTTCTGGGGTTTTGTTCCCTACATGTCTTCTCTTTCAAATGAGTAAGAGCACTGAAACTAGAGGGCATGTTATGAAGCTGGAGGGAGGGGAGATTAGGAGTGATGTGAGGAAGCACTACTTCACTGAAGGAGTGGTGGATGCCTGGAATAGACTGTCAGAGGAAGTGGTGGACAGGGGAGTAGCCATTAGTTTAGAAATGGAAGGCCCAAGCATAGGTTCATGCTGTTTATGTCACGTTGGTAGCCATGGTCAGCTGAATTAAGGCATATTTGGTCAAAATATTTTAATCCAAATGAAGGCCTTGGCCTTCAGGCTATGGCCTGGCTACTCCCCTGGTGGAGGCAAAAACAGCAGGGGGCTTCAAATATGCATGGAATAGACATAGGGGAATATTAGGAATTGGGCAGGTAGGAAGGAGGATCACTGGAGACTAGCTAGAGCATGCGGACACAGACTAGGCAGGGACCATCTGTGAACAACTTCTATGTTTCCAAGTGCATAACTTTGCACTTTTTGGCACTGATTGACAGCTGCAAGGCTTGGACAAATGTTTCAGCCTTTGTAGGTCTCTCTGCAATTCCTTTATCCCATTCATGTTGTCAGCAGCACCATAGAGTTTAGTGTTATCTGTGAATAGAGACAATCAATCAGTCTTTATTTTGCCAGGTGGAACACCATTGAGCAAGCTCATTTCCAAGGTGGTCCTGGACAACCTAGACAACCTACTCTGGATTCCCTCTCCTATGTTTCTGTTGAACACATTGAAGAGGACTGGGCCCAGAACAGATTATACTCCACTAGTGACCTCTCTTTCTGCTGATCTGACCCCATTCACCACAGCTCTCCGCTGCCTCCTCTCCAACCAACTCCGTACCCACCCATTTCCTTGGCTGTTACCATGTCTTCCCTCTTCTTCAGCAGCCTTCGATGTGGCACCAGGTTGAATCCCTTGCTCAAGTCAAAGTAGAATAAATCTACAGCATGGCCCTTATCAACTGCCTTGGTTAACAAGTCGAAGAATACTTTAAAATTGGTCTGACAAGGCCTTCCTCTCAGGAATCTGTGCTCCTTATTACCCCAAAGTCCGCTTTTCTCTATTTATTCCACTAGATCTTCCTTGACTAGTGTCTCCCATCAGTTTCCCTCCCATTGAGGTAATTCTGATGGTGTATAGTTTGCCAGCTGCTCCTTGTCCCCTCCTTTGCGCAGTGGAAGTACGTCCGCCATCCTCCGGTCCCTGGGAACCACTCCTTGCTACATAGAGTTGTTGAATAGTCCCACCAGAGATTCAGCTAATAACGATGCCGGTTCCTTTAGCACCCTCGGATGTATCTCATCTGGTACCAGGACCTTGTTTATCTTCAGGGCAGCTAGCCCCTTTTTGGCTCTTCCGCCAGTAAATTTCTGTAGTTTCATTCCCCCATTAGCTTGACAATTCCCCTTTCTGTCTATCTTTGTTCCCTTACATATCCAAAGAACTGTTTTTCTCCACTTTTGACCCCCTCTGCAGTACGCAGCTCTGTGTCTGCCTGTGCCATCCTGACTGCCCTTATAGCCTCTATAATTTTTTCCTGGTACTCGCTCCATTCTTCATAACCCTGCTTTTCTTTGTACTTTATAAAGGCCCATTTTTTAGCCCTCACTTCCTCCCTGACCATTTCAGAGAACCAAATTAGTCTCTTATACTTCTTGGCATGATAACTGTTCTCATGCATGCTTTTATTGCCTTGAGAATGGCCCCTTTTATAACCCTTTTCTTTACTGCACTCCCCTGGTGCTGTCTACCCCAGCTAACATGTCCAGCACAATTTTTCTCACGTGGCTGAAATCCAGCTCCCCTGAATTCTAGCAGGTCAGCCTTAGAAGAGGGCTTACAGGTGCCCAGGGCTACCTCTAACCATGTGGTATTGTGGTCGCTGGACCCCAGTTGTTCCCTATCCTGTACTCCCCCTACTCTTTCCAAGTTGGTGAGTACCACATCTAGAATGGCTGACTGTCTAGTGGGCTCCCTGACCTGTTGTACCAACATATAGTCCTGCAAGACATCAGGCAGGGCCTGCCTTCTGGCACTTCTGATCACTGGGTGTCCCAACTAATGTTTGCTAAGAACAGTTGCCATGATACGGCATTTATTAAAACAAAAAAATCATACTGGACAGTATAAACTAGTGCATTGTGCCACATTAATACACTCTCCTGGAGACTCACAGACCAATCAGCTTTCTCCATTTTCCCAAGCCATTTCATAATGAGCTGTTTTTTTCTCATTATTTGTTTGTCCCCTATTTCTCCCCAAGCATCCCCCCTTCCAACAGCGACCCCCAGACCCATCTCTCACCCTCCCTGGCCTTACCCCAACTGCTTGCTCACATATATGGGTGAATAGGTGGCACTGGCAGTGGAGGAGAGCCTATGGGGTCACTGGCCGTCATCTTGGCACTCAGGGGGCTTTTCCGTTCTTATTTTCACCCTTGTCCCCAAGATCGGGAATGCGTGCCATGGTGTGGACTTATGGCATAAAATATACCATATATACTTAAGCACCTGTCCCTTGGCCCCCAGGAAGCATCTGCTGATGCTATGCCATGCCAGCAAGCAACAATCATTATGTCCCCCCTTTTTTCTATATAGATTTTTATCTGTTTTTCCCATTTTCTCCCCATTCTCATACTCCAGACTATCGTGTGTGGGGCATGTGCAGCATACCCTAGAGCTCCCTCCGCTATACTGTCCCCTCCTCATGTTCCCCCCCTTTCTGTAGGAGGAGAGCTATCTAGAGACCCTTGATCCTTCTTCCCTCAACCGAGCCCCAGTGATCCTGGTCTGTTCCTACACCAGGATCACCGGTGTTGTGGGCGTTTCGGCAGTCAGTGCCTTAACCCCACCACACGTCTGGGCTGGTCCTTTCATGATGAGCTTTAACTGTTTCCTATGGATTGCAGCCTGTCACCACTAGAGAGTGCTCTTCCATTCCATCTTCTTGCTGCTAGAGTGCTGTTCCTGTGTAGCCTCCTCCATTCGAGGGCTTTCATCACAGGTCTCTTTGTCATATGCAACAATTATCACCAGTGTTGAGGCTATCAGGGCTTAATTTTAGGTATTAAAAAAAACCTTGTGGCCTTTGGGCCAGTAATTGAGCCTGAATTGCTTGTCCACATGACATTATAGTGGCCTAGTGGGAATTTATTTTTTAAGAAAAATAAATACAATTTATTAATATTAAATAGTGTTTCTAAACCCTTAAAACAATACTGTTCTTGTGTTTTTTAAGTTTAAAAGGTAGAGTGTATTCAGAGCTTATAAGAGCAGAATCCACTAAACAAGAAAGAGTCCTTGGGGTTATCATAGCCGAGGACCTCAAGGTGGCAGGGCAGTGTGACAAAGCAGTGGGTACAAGGGTTAGTGGAATGTTGGGGTGCATAGAAAGGGTTATCCACAACAGGAGAAGGGAGTGGTGTTGCCACTGTACTGCTCACTGGTGAGACTTCTCCTGAAGTACTGTGTACAGTTTTGGGGACTGCATCTCAGAAAGGACATAGCCAGAGGCAGTCCAGAGGAGGGCAACTAAGACGGCACAGAATTTGCATAAGAAGCCCCACGAGGAGAGACCGAGGGATCTAAACATGTACACCCTGGAAGAGAGGAGAGCGAGAGGTGATGTGATAGAGACCAACAAATACCTTACAGGAGTGAACAGGGTGTGGCGGGGGGAGGAGTTTCTTTCAAACGAGAAAGAACACAAGGACCAGGGGGCATGTAATGAAGCTTTAGGGGGAAAGTTTTAAGAAAGATGTGAGGAAATACTTCTTCGATGAAAGGGTGGTAGACACCTGGAACAGACTGCCAGCAGAAGGGGTGGAGGCTAAAACAGTGGGGGGCTTCAAGCATGTGTGGGATAGACATAGGGTGCATTAGCAAAGAGGCAGAAGGGTGGCCAGAGACCAGATAAGATCTGCGGAGGCAGATTAGGCAGGAAACATCTTGGAAGACTGGGTGGCCAAGTGGTCCTTTCTTGCTGACAAATTCTGTTTCTATGTAAACCGATACTGCACAGGTCTAAAGTTTTTAAGAAAAACTGAAGAGACAGTGAGGAAGTACTGCAACAGTCCTGAGCGCAATGGTGGGCAGCAGCAGTTGCATGCACACTCGTTTTCTGTGGCACAGCTTCTATAAAGTGGCTGTGAAATCGTAAGCCTCCCTAATGTTATATAAGTTGATGATAAGAAATATTTATATGTTTGTGTGTGTGTGTATGTATATATATATATATCCCTCCCACTTCAAATGACTAACTCCAATTGAGCATACACAGTTGTCTCCCACCTCTGGATCCCCCCCCCCGCTGAGACAGTGATTGAATTGGTATAACAGTCTGGCCATCAAAAATCCCCACTAGCCAATCACTCAGCCCTAGTCCAGTAGTCATGTGATGTGTATTTCAACTGACCTGTCCTCTGCAAACTGCTCCAGTCATGAATGCTGCCAGGCTGACACTCTCAGTGTAAAGGGACACGTTGTCCCCCGAGGGCTCTGGTATGGCCTTGACAGACTGCCTGACACTGCCAGTGTTGGGCATGTAGGCACAAATGCCTGTGGGCCACGGGGACCCTGAATTTAGCATGTACTGTGTGTCAGTTTCCAGTAAGCAGCACTGACTTCGGATGTGGTACTGCGCGCGAGCCCCCCCCCTTGTTCCCTTGTTCCTCTGTGTGACCCCACTACAACTGTTGTCCTATCTGAGCCTATTAATTGGCTCTACAGGATGCTGCAGCTGTGATCATCTGGCCCAAGGCAATAATTACTGGCTTCAGGCTACCAGGCCACTTCTAAAGTTGACCCCTGGCTATGTTTCCCCTCATCTGTTGCTTGCTATACTAATTTACTGGTTTCGTCAGATATGTAGACATAGTTGTCCTGCTTGAGTTTTGAACTTTCCTGAAGAAAGTGCTTGTTAGAAAAATTCCAGGAAGCATTTGATCAAATGACTGTATGGAGCCCAGCTGAAGCCCACTTCTGTACAAACTCATTGTTAACTCTGATAAAAACCAGCGCCAAGCAGGAGTGTCTGAACAGCCAGCACAAACAGACCCTGCTATTACTTTTGAGATGAACTTTTTTTTTTTTTTAAATATGATAGAACTGACATGCTGGGAATAAAGGTCAAACTGAAAAAAAAAGAATCTGTGCAACTCTGTCCTTCACAGAGACATTTTGACAGAAAGAGACCTTTTTTGTTTTAAGAGTAACTGAGACAAGATGTCTCCATTCTCAACTCAAAAAAAAAGTACATGAAACAACTCTGCACTAAGTAGAAAATGATGATTATGGTAGTTTTTCTCCCACTGTGTGCTGCAGTTTTTCCATTTAAAACAGATTTAGACTTTCTACGCTAGGCCAAGTGGAAAGTCTGATTGTTGAAACACTAGGAGGAGAGAGACAGTTACCACTTTCTCTGAGGGGCTTGTGCTTCATTCTACCCTGTGGGACCTCCGGGTTCTCTCTGTGGACCGGACTCACAGCTCCTGGTTAGGGGAATCTATGGAGTGCTATGGAGAAATTTCTACCGGACCCCAAGGGTGTGGGAGTCACCCATCTGGCTGTAGCAGTGTCTCTTTTGGCAGGTGATAGGAGTGGTCTGACAGTGGAGGGTCCCACCCACTGTATCTTCCCTCCCATTGCAAGGGCCGCGTGATATGGGCAGACCCAGCAGCAGGATGTGTGTGGGGAGAAAAGAACTGGAGGGCTGATCGTAGGATGATGATGATGGTGGCCCCTGGTACTCTTGAGCCTTGTGCTTTCAGGTGCCTAGTTGGTCATAATGCCTGGTGTTGATTGCCACTAGGAAAGTGTGAGGAGATTGTCAGCGCACAAGGAGAAAAAATACCTACATGTTGGGGGGGTTTCTTTAAACTCACTGAGAGGGGCTCGTTTTTAGACATACCACCTAGTGTTAGGTATCAGAGTTGATGTAAGTGTTCAAACTCTTTATTCTGTTGTTAGGCAGGTTATTACATAAATCTTTGCTCAGTCTGAATGCTAAGAATTTAAAGAATGCATTTGAAAAGCAAAACATTTTAGCAGATATTTTGAAAGGTTTAACTGTGCTTTTTTCAGTGTTCAACAGTGCATCTGAGCTGAATGTGTTTGGGGGGGGGGAGTCAGCCCCCGTCTCAACTGCGTTCAGTTTAATGCAACACGTATTAACAATATAATATAATATTAGCAAGTCAAGGTCAGACTGGATGAACTACAAGTCTTTTTCTGCCATCCCATTCTATGGATCTATGTAGTTTGTGTTATTTTTTTAAATGTTATAAACTTTTCTTTTTACCGGTGTAGCTGCAGACCACTGATTATGAGTGGCCACTGTCCACCATATCTGCAACTTTGGAATGCATTTGATTTTCTCAAATAGAAATATATTAAAAAAAATATATTTTTTGACTGTGCCAGGCTGTGGTCAGTTATTTTTGTAGGGCTGTGAATCCACAGTCCTATTGTGCACCTCAGTGCTTAGGCAACTCAATTTTTTTTTAAGTGAGAAATATTTATATGAAAAGAGTAATTTTTGACTGCTCCAGACACAAACCAGTTAGTTATCTGGAAGTTTGTTCTATTCTGCCACCAACAGCTTGGTAATAAAGTACTTTCTGATACTAGTTTTGACCCCTTCCCCCACCTGAGTCATTGAGTTACCTCTGGAGGAAGTAATACAACTTACTGTGAATAGTCACTAGTGTCTACTCCGTTGATTCAGATGAGAAACCTAAATGTCTTAATCATTTCCCCTCATTTCCTCCTATGCTCCAGAGCATACATGTTCAGAACCTCCAAGTGTTCCTTGTAAATCCTCCCCTGTTGCACCTGTGTCAGTAGCAACATTTTTATTTGTTTGGCACATTATGGCTTTACATTCGTAAAAACAGACTTACAAAAAGAAACATTAATAAAATTTAGAAGAATACATTCATTAACATTTGGTCCTCACTACATGTGTAGCACCTCATATTCCACCTATGGTAGTAATATGTTTACAATAAATGATATTTTAAAATCGCCATTCGTGAAGCTGCATATAATGAAGAACCACAGTACATCAAATCAGGTAAACGTAAGCAATATCCCCTGAAGTGCCTTATACAGATGTTTTCCTGTATTTTGTTAATTCTTTCAGAAATGTGGCCTGTGTTATAACATGTCTTATATCGATAGGAATGGAGTAAGATGTACAAACCACTTTCAGGGTTACTTGTATAAGGCATCAAAAAGTGATCTGCTGTAGGTTTAATTTCTGCCATTTATTGTAAAGTGTACATTGCGTAGCCCCTTTATGGCAAACAATTCGATCCAGATTAGATCCAATACTTGGTTTAGAGGAACTTTTCAGTATAGGGATATGTGTCTTAGGAATATTTTCCAGTATTGAAGGTAAAGCACGCAAATTCCATATGGCTCTAATTTCAATTGTAGTTAAGAAATTGGTACTTAAACATTGGATGGATCAGCTAGTCATTTCATATTCTGAATGGCTGAAGGATACGTCATCATTTTTCAACATTGAAAGTCTGGTGGCTAGTTCCCGTAATAACAAGAAAGGATTCACCAATAAATGGGGCAGATTATATGCCCTATATTTACCCTAAGTATTAATACTTTTACATCTCTAATTATGTTTTTATATACTGTGTATAGCTTGTATACTCTTCGCTGATTACTATCTGTGAGATTGGGTTTAGTTGGCACACTCCATGGGAGGTGGGGGGTTAAGGGAGGAGTAGTGGGATGGTGGGGAGGGGGCGTTTATTAATTCTTTTGTATAGTTTATCTGAGGACAGTTTGTCTCTTACAAGATGCCTGTATGTTTGTTGACAGTTTGACAAAATAAATAAAGATGTTGAATTTAAAAAAAAAAGTAAAGTGTACGTTGCATTATCATATGCATTTGCATCTCTTCATGACCCTTGTCACAGGGGCATATATTGTTTGAATGGTTTCTGTCTTACCCTGTTTATAATTGAACAGTAACTCAAGTCTTCCTCTATTAGTTTTTTTGCTCCAGTTGAATCGGAAGCATTAAACACATTTCCAGGCCATGCGTCTTTTTATTCGGTGAGAACCACTGAGCCATCTTGAGTCTGCTCATTGCTTGGCGATTGTCCCATCTAGCTTTGTAAAAAAGTACATTTTTGCACCTGTATCATATTGGTATGCCGTCTCTGTACCGCCTTTAGTATGTCCCAATCTTTTTTTTCTTAGGTGTGGATTCCAAAAACATACACAGTACTCCAAACAAGTTTTGGTTTTTATTTGAAATTTGATAACCAGGTAAAACCCAAGGGCATCAGATGCCTGTTTTCACGGGTGGCTCAGAGAGTACAGACAATAAGAAAAAAAAACAAGAATATACTACTTATATTGTAGGTCAGAACATTAACATTGGGAAGGATTAAGACAATATTGTTTTAGACATTTTTTAAAAATAGACAAAGAGGTAACAGACAATAGTGAATCAGGCAATGCTTAAACAGCATGAATCAGGCAGGTTTGAACAAGTGATTCATGCAGTGGCATTATGGCCTTGCTTCTTCTGCTGTTCATCTCCCTACCTATGCATCCTGGCATCTGATTTGTCTTTCCCACCACTTTATCATACTGTGGCAATGTCATCATAAGATCCGTGATCATTACCCTCAAATTCTTTTCCTGTACTGTGCTGCCCACTACTACCCCTCCCCCCCACACACACACACACACACATTCTGTATTCCAATTTTGGGATTTTAGCCCCTGTGTGCATAAATCTGCACTTCTTTGTCTTAAATTACCACTACCACACTTAAGACCACTCCACCAGCTCCTCCAGATTCCTTTTCATGGCCCTTATCCTCTGTTCGAAATCCTCTCTACTGCAGATCTTGGTGTCATCTATAGACACGCATGTCTTGCCCTTTGACTCCGTCCCTTGGGTCACAAATGAATATAGTGAACAGAACTCGTCCCAAGGCAGATTGCTGGGGTACCCCGCTTGTCACTTCTTGAATCCCTGATGCCGTTGCATTCAGTATTACCCTCTGAGTCCTCCCACTGAAACATTTTTTTTCCCCCAGTTCCAAAATGTTTTAAGGGATGGAGTCAAAGGCTTTACTAAAGTCCAGGCAAAGTGTGTCTGCAGCCTGACCCCTGTCCACATGCCTAGTCACCCAGTCAGAAAAGTCAATCAGGTTCATTGGGCGCAACCTCCCGCTTGTCAAAAAAAAAACATGTTGACTAGGATCCTGCAACCCATTGTCCTCCAGGAACCCACACTCTTCACCTTTATAATGGATTCTAACATTTCCCCACTATAGATGTCAGAATTACTGGTCTGTAGTTTTCTGCAATTCATGACACCTGCTTTTTTTTTTTTTTTTTTTTGTGTGGCTCCTACTGAGCCCCTGCAGCCCCACTCCTTTGGACTCCCGTGCTGGCACCCCCCCTCCCCCACTGTGCTGCAGAGCCAACCCTTGCTGCCTCACCTGTCTCAGGCTCCCCCAAGGCTCTGCTGACAATCCCATGGTGATCCGGCTTATCCTTGCCGGCCCCCCCAGGGAAGTGGCAGGGGGGAGTAAGCGAGCATTACACTGGAATGTCGGTCGGGGGCCGGGCACTGGGCAGTCAGTGGCAGGAGGGGTCCTTCTAGAGGGCCATCATCCGGTGCTGTGGGCAGCCATTTTCCTTTTTCTGGGGCACCCACCCACCATCCGTAATGCGTGTGGCCATGGCATTGTCCTGGGGCAGGGATGTACATATGGTCACCCATGCCACCAAGTACATCCCCAGGAGCCACCACCAGGAGTAGCTACTAGAGCAGTTTGCCACGCCTCACCCCTCTGGGAGGGAAGCGTCCATAGGGTGCTGTTGACTCCCTCCCTGCCATCCTCTGCCCCTCGCATCCGGATTTGGAGCATGAACCAGGATCGCCAGCCTGCCAGAGCGCTGCCCCATTGCTCAACTCCTGCTTTAATGTAAGGGGACCACTATTTTCCTCATCCTACTATCAAATAACCAAATAAATATAATTGCATTTCCTAATAAATAATAATAATATGCCAGCCCGGTGGCGCTGAGGGCTGAGGCACTGAATGACGAACCTCACACTACACTGGCAACCCGGGTTTGAGAACAACCTTGGGTCATCAGGGTGCCAGCACGGGGGGAGCATGATCGAGCATTGATTCTCCTCTCCTGGTGGGTGGGTCACCTGCCTATAGTCCCACCATCACCGGATGGAGGTCCAGTGACAGGTGCAGGCGGTACTGGAGAAGAAAATAAAAAATAAATAATAATAATAATGATATAAAAAATCCAATTAAAAAGATACAGTTACTCTGGTGTGCTTAGCTTCAGTCATTCCAGACTTCATCCTCCTGCATAGGGGCTTACTCCAGTGAACTCAGCTTCAGTCCCTTGAAGCCTGTCATCCTCCTGTTAAATCAGAAAATCATTTTTGGAAACATTGGTGGCCTACACTCTTGGGCTGCTCTATGTACCTCATCATCCAGATGTTAAAATAATGACCCCCCACCTCAGCTAACTTCACTTCCAAACACAACTACCAGCACTGAGAGTGCAGTCAGGAAAAATAGCTGTGCAAAACACGTCTTTAGCCTTTTTGCGTTCCCTGTGACCTGCCCAGCTATTTGCTTTTCAAGAAGTACCATGCCTAGTTTCATGATGTACACTACAACCTGAATTCCATGAGGTGGGGTCACTTCACGAGGGGAGCACGTCACTTTGCTATAGGCGATTCGCCCCATGACAGTTTGCTCCTCCTCTCTCCCGCCGAAAAGGAATACCGCAGCATGATTTTATTTATATTTTTTGACCCCCTTAAATTAATAGCTTACCTTATACTGGGAAATGTTCACTTTCCTGTAATGGTTCCTGAGATCTGGAGGGAGTGAACTGTCGTGGGACAAATAGCCTTTAACGGGTTGTCTTGTAGCCCTTCATGGCATCTTTGTGAAGGGCAAAGTTTGTGACTTTGCCACATCTTCACCAGCAAAGGAAAGTTTTGCAGTATATTTACTGGGAACACTTAGACGATGATAGTTAAGGTATGAGCAGGTGGGTGGGCTTGTGGAGCTAGGAGGAGCGATGGGTGTGTGATATGTTGTTATGGTTAAGGAAAACACTGCCATAGCTTTCTAATAACTGCTGCTAACAGCACCTCTCACTTCATTGACATCAGACCATACAATTATTGGCATAATGCCATTTAAGCAATAATGCTTGACAGGGAGTGTGTCAGATAACGTCACGCCTCAAGTGGTTGGGCAGGACACATGAGAAGTGACATCCCAATGGCACACACCCTGGAGTGCATTATTGCATTATAAAAGGGGTTGCTTGTAAATAAAATGAAAAAAAAAAAAACAGGTGAAAAAATAAATTTTTAAAACTATGTTTTAGTTGCTTTTCAAATAGGCTTGGTTGTACTGGGATAATATCACTGCTGAAGGTCATCACTGACAAATCAGAGCCCAGGAAGGTTTCTTGCCATTGTGTAATTGTAGTTGCAGCACAGTTATTCTTCTGCTGAACTGGAACACTGAACTGAGAAACATATATTCTGCTATGATACTATCCGTGTACATCGCATCACTTTTTGTAATCCTATTTTTTGACCTTTCTGACCTTTTTTAAAACTATATATTTTTTAAAATTATACCTTAGGGCGCTGAGTGATTGCGACTGCCCTACATAAGCAGGTCTTAATGTGCAATCCTATATTGCAAAATTCTTGCACTTGCCACCTGCTTGACAGCCTCCTGCACTTATTCTCCCCACCCACTTCCCCTCCCCCTCCAGACCACCACTCCTCTCCCCTCAAAAAAAAAATTCTCCTCCTCTCCTGTCCCTTACCCCCTAGTCCCTGGACTAGACGAAGCCTCTTCTGGTGGATATACACAACCCAACCCTACCCACCGGATCCCTGTCTCTGTCCTTCCCCCCTCGCACCACCAGTGTGCGACACATCAACATTCCCGTACAGTTTAATTCACATGTATGATGCATGTACTATCACGTACCTGACCACCTTAACAGAGACTCTGTAATAACTATATACATGTGTATCGCCGTAACATTCTCTTTTTTTCTTGTATTAGCAAACAACCAGAATGTACTGTCAGTTCTCTCAGTTGTTACCAACCTGTTGTTTTCTCATGCTTACATGTTTTATCCCTTAGTTCTAATCTGTTTTGTATCCAGTTGATGTGGAACCTCTGTAAATGAGCTGTTAGCTCAAAGGTTGTAATCCGAGACTTCAATAAATAAATAAATAAAAATATATTTTTTTTATTTTACAGTGACATCAGATTCCTCCACAGGAATAAGACAAATGTCAAATAACATCAGTTTGAATCTAAATCCATTCTTTATAGCGCAGTGGTTTAAGGCTCTGAGCTGCAAATCTGGAGACCTGGGTTTGAATCCCACAGCCCCACTTGCATACTGTGTGACCCTGAGCAAGTCACTTAACTTCCCTGTGCTCCCAGGTTGCACCTGTAAACAACCTTTAGCTTAGTGTGTCTCTCCTAGTTAAACAATTGGAAAAAAAATATAAGGGGAGGACAGTATTATCCATTGATGTGATCACTTTCTTTGCTACATGAGATAAAGCCATACGTGTTTTTTGTTGGCCTGTAAGGCCTCCTGAAACCATATATAACCTAGGATACTGTACAAACCTCTGGAAGGAAGCTGGCATGTAGACCTGTGCCTGGATTTTCAGACACGTATGACATGATGATTTTTAGTAGGCACTTGCAGCACTTGAGACATGATTGTTAGACCACAGAAAATGTGGTCCGATTTCTTGTCACAAGTGCTGCCAGTTGCGCAGAAAAAAATTATGCATGCATCAACATATTTGACATGTGTGTCATTTTTTCAGCTGTAAGTTGAGCAAAGTGTAGTAAATGTCTCGAAGTGTTTGAGAATCACCCACAGCATTCTGGTGCATTTACAGGGATGCAGCTACAGCAGTGCAGGTGCCGCAAGTGCTGCATCAAGGCATCTTGAAATCCAGGCCCCAGTGTTCCACGTATCCTTGTTTTGGTTTGCCCGCTGCACTGATATTCGAGGTCAACATGGTTGGGTCCCCCCCCCCTTCATATAGCTATTGGGTCTCCAGCTGGCCATCTCAAACCTCCCATTCAAGCATATTCCTGATGACCTCCCGCTCCAATCCACCACTCCTCCCACTGTCGACACCAATGTGCCGTCATTCAGGCAGGCCGATGCATGTACTGTAGGTATTTTTGCTTACTTTCCTTTTTTTCTCCAGGACCCTGCCACCTTCACTGGCATTGATGCAGCCAACTGATAGCATCACATGCCACAGCTCACTCTGGGTACGCACCACCTTTTACAGAGGAGCAGACTCCCTCGCCCACTGCAGTGCCGGATGTCAGGTACCTCTTTCCCCAGGTTGGCTTGCACTGCCTTTGGAAGCACTCCCCAACCAAGAATGGCACTGATCCAGCTCCCCAGGTTTGCTTCTGAACCCAACTCGCCAGCAGAGAAGTGCAGTGCACTTTTGCAGTGCCATTTGGTAGCCCCTCTATGACTGCATTCTTCTATTGAGAATAACAGGCAAGGGGCTGCCGTTACAGCCAATGCCAATGTTGATAGCAGGACTTGCTCAAATGCTGGTCCATCACAACCTCTCCTTCCCGCTCTGGTAGCTAAGGAGGACATCATCTCCATGGCGTGCCTGACACACAACCGGTTCCAGGACAGGATTCCGAGGATCATGCACCAAAGGGGTGGCCCCATCTCTTTGCTTTTGAAAAAACAGGCTAGGGTGCAAATAGTTAGAGCGTGGTGACTAAAATAGCATCATCAGAATGCTGCGAACCTTAGGAATCAAAAGCATCAAAGAAAAATGCATACGGTAGTAACATACATAGTAGCGTGGCAATTTAGGGTCAGAAGGGACTCTAGGCCCATCAAGTCCCCCCCCCCACTCCATAAGCAGAGACCAACAAGTACTCTGTAAAAACATGCACCAATTTATAGGGATTTCACACTCAATTATCCCATTTGCCCTCTGATTCCTTTTGCAAGGTAAAAGTTGTTCTGACTTACTGTACCTTGAAGGACTGTGCACTGTCATCATACTATAGTCTGTGCTGACTTTGGTGAACGATTGCTGTAAGTGGCCCTACCAGATGTTCCATTAGCTCCAGTATTATCCTGTGGTGTATCCCATCCACCTGCTGGGGTTTACCTAGCTTAATATGTGGCCGGTAGTCAGCCACCAGAGCAGGTGTGATGTCCCCAGGTTGCTTCATGTTTACCCTTGATGCCATGGGCCCTCCCAGTTAGCACCCCTCCCCCGGGGGCCCTTTACTAACAGTGAAGCAAAATATTCTTTCCGCATCCCAGCCATTGCCCCTGGTTCTCTCACAGGTCCCTGTACACATGGAAGTACACGGGTATAATTCTAATGGCAAGAAATAAAGCTACCGACAGTCCCTATTTTCCCAGGACAGTCCCTATTTTAGGCAGCATGTCCCAGTGTCCCCACAAGTTTTGCAAAATGTCACTTTTGTCCTGGTTTTTGCTTACATGTCCCAGTCTTGTCCCTTTTTTTTTTTTGATTTCATTGACTGCTAATCCGTGACTGACAGTTATTTCAGCACCACTGTGGCGCTGCCTGGACTGGACAGCAGTTTGCAACTTCAACCCTTGCGCCTGTGTTGCACCGCAAGCACGTCAGTGGGAGCACAGTAAAGCATGCTGCTTCCTTTAGATTAGACTGAGTAGTAGTACAAACAAGCGCATGTGGACGTCTGCCTGCCAGTAGCTTAGAGGGACTCCAGACAGAGAAGAAACCGGCAGCAGTGAACTAAGGTACCCAAACCTGATCAGCTGTAGGGAGGTGTGCAAAAACAATCTGGTGTGGTGGTGGAAGTCACTGAAGTGAAGTTTGCTCAGCAAATGAGGTGAGTGTAAGTGGGTGGGATGGGACTGTCAAGAGGAGCAATACATGCAGCTCGAATGTCTGATCACAATTTAATGCAGGTTGGCTTCTAATGTACATCATGATTTGGAACTTGCTGCAGCAGAATGATGTATTGTTTTAATCTGGATGTTTCTTACTGGTGTTACTGTGGGGTGACATGGCCAGAGCAAACAGCAACATTTAATTAATTGTGTGCAGTGTTGTCTGCGGTGGTGCCTGAGGGAGTGACACAGTAGCGGGGGTCATGGTCAGAATGGACTGTCCCAGTTTTAGGCCTCGGAAAGTTGGTAGCTTTAAAGCATTATACAGGATTAATATACACAGAGTTCCATTTATGGTATACACTGCCAGTAAATATAAAGCAACATACGTTTTAAGTTTCCAGTGATCTTTAATGCTGCCTTGCAGTGGTGTGAACTCTGACCTTATATTCGGATGCTTGTGAGCTGCAGTAACATGTGTGCTTCTTGCAGACCCTGTAATTGGTTGGTATGGGTTTGGCCTAGAAAAAGGGACAGAAGTGAAACCACCTACAGGAAACTGTGTGGGTTGTAAATCAGGAAAAAGCCATCATAGGTTCCACCAGCACAGACTGTCTTGAAGAAGAAAAAAAACACATTTTTATATAAATTTCTTCTATGCAAACACATTTCAAGTCAAGCATTGGTTTTCCTCAAAAGACAGACTGTCATTTGTTTTACCCAAATGTCTTTTTGACAACTCCTGCTGTGGTGACGGTTGTTCTAGTACTGAATTTTGCATCTTTGATGTGCCTGCCTGCCAAACATCTGTGCAATTTTTAAAAATACTTTCTGTTCCTACGAAAAAATGCTTCCAAGTATGGTGTTGAAATTTTGCTGGGCACTATAGCAGCACAAGTTGGGAATCAGATGACTTGATCATGTAGAATTTGAGACAGAAGTGATATCAAACCGACACCTGTTCAGTAGGTGGCAACAGAGAATTCTGAGTAGATTTATTTGCAGCTTTACCTGTCTTTTTCTCTCTCTCCATATGTCCCTCGTTACATATAGAACTGGCTGATGGGTAGAAGCCAGAGGGTGGTGGTAAATGGAATACATTCCAGGGAGGTCGGGGGTGATGAGCAGGGTCCCCCAGGGGTCGGTGCTGGGGCCTGTCCTGTTTAACATTTATATCAGCGACATAGCGGAAGGGCTGAAGGGGATGGTCTGCCTATTTGCAGATGACACTGAGTTCTGAACAGGGTGGACACCCCGGGGGGGTGGGGGGGAGGCTGTGAGGGAAGATCTAAGGTTACTGGAGGAGTGCTCAGATACATGGCAACTAAGATTCAATACCAAGAGGTGCACAGTAATGTACGTGGGGCAGAATAACCTACAAGCAACTTACACACCGGGGGTGAGGTGGGGGATGAAATGAAGGTAGGAGAGGGATCTGGGGATCATAATTACAGACAGCCTTAAGGTGGGGACCCAATGCAGCAAGACGGTGGGCAAAATGGATAGAATGCTGGCATGTATAGGGAGAGGTATAACAAGTGGAAAGAGGGAGATGCTGATACCTCTTTACAAATCCGTGGTGAGGCCTCACCTGGATTTTGGGGTTCAGTTCACAAGACCTCACCTACGGAAGGACATACAGTAGGCGGGACTGAAAGGGTACAGAAAAGAGCCACTAAAATGGTGCATAGGTTGAGCAGGAAGCCCAGTGAGGAGAGGTTGAGGGAGCTGGATTTGTGCCCACTGGAAACCAGAAGGGAGAGGTGAGATATGATAGAAATGTTTACGTATGTGAAAGGGATTAATAAGGTGGGGATGGGGAGCTTATTGACAGGAAAGGTAGGAGCTAGGATCAGGGGTCATGGTCTACGGGTCGAAGGAGGAAGGTATGGGGGGAATGTGAGGGGGCGTTACTTCACTGAGAGGATGGTAGAGCCATGGAACAGTCTGCTGAAAGAGGTGGTGGGGGTCCAAATGGTGGAGGGATTCAAGAAGGCACGGGACAGATACAAGGGGCTGACCTTGGGGCGGAGTGGAGGTTTCGGGGGCAGTCGGGGAGGGCAGACTAGATGGGCCAGGAGGGTCCTTTCTGCCACACATTTCTATGATTATATATATGTATGTATATACAGTATATATATATATATATATATATATATATATATATGTATTAGATAACCCACTCTACAGTGTGCGGGCGCACTCTGATATATATGCACGTTGGTGTCGTTGTGCAGCTGAGTGCGTCAACCACCCAAGGTGTGCATATATCAGAGCACGACCTCACACCATAATGTGGGCTATCTATCTTATAAAATTGCAAAATTATTTTTTTTGGGTGGGGGGGGAGAAGGTGTGCGGTCTTGCTCTGATATATGCACAGTCATGTGATGGGATCCAACAAATCAGCAGACATAATTTTTCCTACCCATTTTGTAAATATATATATATGAAATATTTTATTTTATTTATTTATTTTATTTATTGAATTTTATTGACCCGGTAAGCCCACTGGGCCTCGAAGTCCCTTTTTCTGGGGTGACCGGGGGGAGGGGGATACAGATGGTAAGCAACTGAAATTGAACCAGATTAAGCTGTTGGTGGTATTTTTAGTGAATGGGAGAAATTTGGCCAGGACACCGGGGAAATCCCCCTACTTTCCAGTAGGGGGCCCATCGTACTGCGAGGCGGTTCACTTCACTGCTGGTCTTGGAAGTGGATGGATGGATTAGGCTGAGGTAGCCCAGGATAAGTCATAGTCTATAATGATGTCTCAGGCCGAGGGATCCGCTGTGAAGGAGGCTGGGATGCACCCTTCGGGTGGCCTGCACATCGCCCGAGATAGCGGTCCCTCGTTGGAAGGATCCTGCGATCAGCTCAGTTTGGAGCAAAAACAGCAGTGCTTGGCAGCAGAATTGCTCTGTGTTAGTGAGCAATTGACAACTGAACGGATTTGACAAGCAGAAGACAGAAAGAGGAAGCGCTCAGAAACTTCACCAGGTACAGCAGTTTCTGAAAGCCATCCTAAGCTTTTTACTGCCGACAAGAGACCGGCAGCAACCCATAAAGTAGCTGATTTCGCCACCTAGGTGAGACTGGAGCAGTGAAGTCGAAGGATCATGTAACCCCTAGATGGCGCTATCCCAGGGGCTACTACCCCTGCCTGATTTGCCACTAACAGGTTGAGGGGCCTGGATCCAATGGCGGGTGCCTCCACCCAGAGGTCAGGGTTTGCAATAGTTAAACTAACTTGGTCACAGCCCTCTGGGACACTGCAACCCCCCTTTCTTCCCACTAGTGGCCTACACAATATATCAGAATTACCTTCACAGTATACACTTACCCCAGGTCTGGTTCCGGCACTGGGACCTCCTGTGAAATGAGATACAGTGCAACAATCACAGTACAGTACTTTAACATAGACAAATACCTCAGGCAGTATAACTTTGCTGAAACAAGCAGCTCTGATTTATTTAGGGGGATATAACAAGGACAGGGGGAAATCAGGTTAATTAGCTTATCACTCTAATAATCTACCTATGGCTCTGTGCACACTATCAGTTACTGTCCCTGGGTACCCAAGCCCTAGTGGCTAGTCCAAACCGTGGCAGCTGGTAGGGCCCTTTCACACAGAGAAAAGGAGAATTAAACAGTCAGCAGTACAGTAATTCCATTTGGATTTAATGTGGCAATTCAACAGGAGCGACCCTGAATTAGTACTCACGACCTCCAAATAAGATAGGGTCCTTCAATGTCAGCAGGGCTCACTTGAGGTACACAAACCTCTTCACACATCCATATAAAAGAAAGCACTACCAGGCAGGCTGCATCTGTATCCCGATCGCAATTACTGCACAATACCCGGAGAACACACAGCAGATTCAGTTCCTGACAGACCAAGTGCAATTTTCAGCAATTCCTCCAGTCTTCTACAGGGTGAGCCTGGTTTCTACTCTTCAGAGATCCTTTGATTCTTTTCACAGGACGGATTCAGTCCTAACAAGCTGTTACACAAGCTGCAGACCGAACTCTGAGCCTTACACGCTTTTTTTGACTAAAACTGCACACTGAAAAAGCACAGGCTCCTTCCTTCTTCACTGCCAAAGCTCAACTGAAACTCCAACCGACAAAACCGGCACTTCCTTTGAGTTCCTCCCAGTTCTTGACTGGATTGGCTGTCACTCACAATAGACTGCTGCTGTGGTCCAAAAAGGCACTGAAGTCTAAACTACATCTCCCAGAGTCACTGCCCATACAATCCTCTTGTGGCTGGCTCAGATTATGAGTCCAAGTTCTGATTAGTCCAAGGCACCATTTTAGAGCTAGCTTACCCCACACTGATTGGTCCAGTTCAGCAGTTCAAAACTAGAATGGGGAACTAGCAGACACAGTTCTGACTGCAAAGAAGCAGGTTAGACAAACTGTAATTTCATTATTACTCTAAATAATTTCTGGCAAACAGTTACATCTTTCAGATAGGTTCCCTTTGCACTCCTAGTGACTGCAAAATGAAGTGAATTGGCAGCAGCTCGAGTGGTACTCAGAGAAGCACACAGTCCCCCCATACAAACTAATTATGTCTGCAAGCAGACAGCTCTTAAAGAGACAGTACCAGAGGCTCTAAAAACACTCACTGATAAATGGCTTAAATGCCAAACACCATTCAGGCTTGGAGCATTCAAGCAAGCTCCTGGAAGTCTTTTGGGAACCCCCATTTGCAGGGGGGTTACAATCATGCTCGCCAGACAAGGCCCTTCTAGCCGCGGGATGGGTTCTGCTATTGGACGGCCATCTGAGGCCCAACTCTGATTTGCCTGCACCAGACGGCCAGTTGCCGACTCAGATAAGTACTGTTCCTGTTTCTGACAATAAGGGGGATATGGATTCAAGTGCTTCTTCTTCGAGAGTTAACCCTGCCCCGATTGAGGGACAGATGGGTCAACAAATTGTAGAAAATGGCTCAAACCCCATGGTGATTAATATTTCTGGCCCCACTTCAGGTCCTCGTCCTGGGGAACCTGAGAAGCCAACATATGCTAGTCATTTCCACCGTCCTGTGGAATTGGCGAAAAGGAGAAATGTGATTCGCCTTTGATATGTGGGCCTTCGCAAAAACCCCCCTGATAGATTCTATGTGGGGAAAATCTTACTTAAAAGAAGTATGGGATTTTCTCCCTCTGAGGTTTATGCCTTGATTCATGTGCAAGGGGAATTTACCTTCGACATCAGTTTTCTTACTCCTGCTTTACTAGAAACCTTTTGGTGCCGTTACATAAATCTGAAGACAAGCCCCCTGTGGTTGGATTTCATTGTTTTACTCCTTACCAAACAACCCCTTAGGGTGATTACTATCCTTTTCATGAATGAAGGGGTTAATATAGTGGACATAGTTCACTGGCTGGAGAAGCATTGTGATATACAGGGAAATGCTTAGCCTATTATGGACGTCGAGGGGTTCTGGAATGGAGGGTGGAAATTCCGCGTTAAATTGCATTATATGGATCATGACTTACTGCATTTGCCAAACTTTTTCTTTATTGGATGGGATAAGGGACTTCTTTTTTATCCAGGGCAGCCTAGAGTCTGCTTTAAGTGTGGCTCCTCTAAACACATTAGCACCTCCTGTGATATTTTAAAATGCTCCCATTGTGGGGAGATGGGGCATCCCAGTGCTCATTGTTTTCAACAGCCCAAATGTAACCTCTGTGAAGACGTGGCCCATACCTTTGAGGATTGCCCCGCCATAGCTAAAAATACGGAGGATGCAGACTTTGGGGTCCAAGATCATTATATAGGTTTGGCAGTGAAACAGGGACAGGTGCCCCCTGGAGGACACTTGCCCTCGCCTCTTTTGGCAGAGACCCAAGCTAATGAAAAGCAATCACCTGTGGATCCTACAATGTAACCTAGACTGTGTTTTTTCAAGCTGTGTGTTTACATTCTTTGGAGGACAGGACTGCTGCCACAACGGGTTGGATATGGGGGGACTGCTTTTGGTCACAAGGGGATGCCTTGTGTTCAGGGGTGGGAATTTGTTATTTTTCCTCTCATATTCAGGTCATATGTCAATTAGAGTTGCAGAAAGGCACAGCATTGCTTTTAGATATAAAATGGGATAATCTGCATATTCTCCTCCTTAACATTTATGCCCCTCAGCTTAAACATGATTGCAAGAACCTTTTTCGACCTCTTTCCCCTTTTTTGTTGACTAATCATCCAGTGATCCTGGTAGGCATTTTAATGTTACTTTGCCCCCTCAGATTGTGTCTCCTTTTGGGAAGAAAATTTACTGCGATGCTTGGTGCCTTGCTCAACTTCTTAAAGAAATAGGGTTTGTGGATGCCTTTGGTTCTCTCCCTCCTGATAGTCTTTGCACATATTTTTGTGGCCCTCAAGCCTCTACGATTGATTATTTGTTTGTCCCCATTTGAGTATAAAATCTGTTGTTTTTTTTTACAGGACGTTGCTACTTCGGATCATAGGCGTTTAACTCTTGTGATTGGCAATATCCCGGTGAAGCGACAGGGGCCAGGGATATGGAAATTAAATGTTACATTACTACATATCTCCCCTGTTAGGGAGGGATTTCTCTCCGTTCTATGGGCATGGAAATCGTTTGTTTTCTTATATGATGATAGTAATACTTGGTGGGAAGAAATAAAAAAAGATTAAAACCTTTTTCCGTACCATAGCACACATTAATAAGAGATTTCAACAGGATGAGCTAAGTTATCTAAGAGAACGTATTTCCTTTTGGACATCTTTTAGACCCAATTTGGGGAGGGAAGACCATCAGATGATTCGGGGGTTGAAGGCTGAATTGGCCCGTAAACAAATGGAGACTATAAAACTTTTAGAACAAAAGCGAAAATATGGCACTAATGAGAAATCAAAAGATACTTTGTCTTTTGATTCCTTGCAACTCCTCCGGGAACGTTGCACTATGGAGCACCTAATTACTTCTGCAGGAGGTCAAGTAACTGATAATATGAGCATCCTAGGGGAGATTCATTCATATTTTACCCAAGTTTTTGCTAGTCAGCCCTTACCTGTTGAGGAGATGTGGAAATGATTGGCCAGTAGGGGACTGCCTCATATTTCACCGGATTTAGGAACTCTTTTGACCACATCTGTTACGCAGTTAGAGTTGAAAGACGTCATATGGTCACTTAAATCTGGAACTGCTGCAGGGTCAGATGGGCTCCCACATGAAACTTATAAAGACATTTGGGAAATTTTGGGCTTAGAGTTAAGTGCATGTTTTAATACTTGCTTAAAACAGTAACGACTCCCTAAAAGTATGTTGGAGGGAGTTTTGATTTTGTTTTTTAAGGGAGGGTGTTGGGGTGAATTAAAAAACTGGAGATCAGTATCGCTCCTTGATACAGATTATAAAATATTAATGAAAATTTTAAGTAATCGATTGATCAGTGTTATGGATAAGATTGTGCATCTGTCTCAATTTAGTGGCATTCCAACAAAACGGATCCAGGATTTTCTTATCTTCATACGTGAGATCTTACTTAAAGGAAATTCACAGGAATTATTTGGCCACTGGTCTGCTCAGATCAATCACAAGCTTTTGACCGGGTAGAATACGTGTATCTTTGGGAGACATTACAAAACTAAGGGGTACCATCTACCTTTATAGCCTGACTCCAGACTTGCTATAGTGGGATTAGTCTCCTACCGAGTATAAACAGTTGGGTGGGTGATGCAGTTTTGGTACATAGAGGGGTGAGGCAGGGTTGTCCCCTTAGCCCCTTATTGTACATTCTATCACTGAATCCACTGTTGCATGCCCTACATGGGATGGAGTCAATCACAGGGCTTTCTATAGGGTCTGATGATCAGCAGATTGTTGCTCTAGCCTATGCAGATGATTTAGGGCTTTTTTAGCTGATAGATCCTCTGCGGTGGAGGCTTGATCTATTCTACACGAGTTTTCAGTTATCTCTGGCTCTAAAATCAACATGCTAAAAAGTGGTATTTTGCCTTTGGGTTATGATGCTAGTGATGTGTCATTAATTTGGGGCATACCAGTGGATATGACCTATAGGAACATTTTAGGCATATATTTTGGCGGGAATGACCCTCAACGATACAACTGGGAATTGCTTTTAACACTGGCAAAGGAAAAGGCAGCCCGCTGGAATAAATGGCAGATGACTAAGGTCAAACGTATTTATTTAATTAAGACATAACTGCTATCACATTTTTTTGTATTTGGCAGCTGTTTATCCTCCTCCACTGACCCTGGAGGCATCAGTATATAGTGTTTTTTTTTCCAGTGCCTGTGGGGGAGTAGACTAAATCCAGTTAAAAGAGGAACTACCTATTTACCTATACAAGAGGGAGGCTTAGGAATGTTGAATCCAGTTGTCTTTTCCTTTTTTTGTTACTTTCATCTACTACAATTTAGTGCCCCTTTTGAAGAATGATATTAAAGTCTGGACCCCTTGGGTTGAAGATGAAATTGGGCCCTTATTAGCTGATTGGGACCCCTCTACCTTTCTCCCCCACCAGACCCGGGTGGCTCACTTGCCAAATTATTTTATTGGGGTGGTGGACAAATTAAATTTAAGGAAGGTTGTGAAGAACTTCCTCTGTACTTCCTCCAGGAAATCTCTCTATAGTTGGATAGTGGGACCGTTTTTTATGTTTCTCCCTGGTACTCAGTGTTGTCTTTTGATCGCCAATCCTCAATATGTTCCTTTTTATCCAGTAAAAGACTCCCACTGTATATGAGAGACTTTGTATGGTTATGTATACATAAAAAATTGGGAGTTCGAGGTAACTTAAAATATAAAGACCTCACAGAACGAACTTGTCCCAGAGGGAATGAATGTATAGGGATAGTTGAGACTTTCTCGCATTTTTTACTGGACTGTCCCTTTGCTTTGTCCTTTTGGGCAGCATTTCATAAGAAATGGCCCTTGAACCCTTTTAGACACCAGTCTACCCAAATCTGGACTGAGGGTGTGCTTCCAGGTGCATGGGCCAAATCTGATGCGGTCACAATCCCGATTTTGATGAGTTATATTGGTTATCAGCTGTGACTGGCTCGGTGTGGCTGGTCTCTCTGGAAGAAATTGTTATCTGGTGAACAAGTATTACTGTTTCTTCAGAAAGATGTGATAAGGTGGCAAGCTGTGGAACAAAGTAGAGTTCTTCCTGACCTCTACAAATTATGGTGGAGAAATATGGCCTGGTTAGACACAGGCTAATTACACGAGACTGTATGGACTGTTTCTTTGTGTTATAAGGTTTGCTCTTGTTTTCTTTCATTGCTAGGAATTTTAGGATGCTTTATATGTGATGCTGGACATTTGCCTTCTGATATGCAGAGATGAGTGTATTTTTGTCGATTTTTGCTTTTTTAGTTCCATTTTGCAAATGCTTAGCTTTAGGTCTAATTCCTTTAGCAGTCATAATGTGTGTCTAAGAACGCTGTTCTGTAGGTCTTTTACGTTTTGGATTTTGGTTACCTAGCCTCCCCTACCTTTCGTAGGGGGGTGGGCACAAATAATTTCCTTTTTTCTATAATCCTCCCCTGTTGTTTTAGTGGGGGGTTACTGCATCCTCTAAGATATGTTGTGTGGTATTAGTAAGTATGAAAGAATGCTTACTTATGATTCTTTCTTTTCTCTCTTTTTTTCTGCTTTGGTGTGCTGTATCTCTTTTCTGTATGTATTTTGATCTAAAGTTTTGATTAAATTGTTCTCCTACTCTTTTAGGAGGGTGAGGGGATCTGTTTCCTACATTATTCTTTTTATACAGGATAGCACATATGATGTAATACTGCTTTAAGTTTTCTCCTTATTTATGTTTCTTTCTTTTGATTTTGTATGATGTGAATATTGTTGTGTAAACATGTTCTTTTAAGTTTAGAATAAAAAATTGCCCCTACTCTATTAGTAGGGAAGGGAGGGGGTATACAGTATGTACAGGATTTCCTTTGTGTTCGTGTTTTAAAGTATGCAGTAATACTTTTTTGTTTATGATTTTCTTTTTATGATTTGTGTGCCGTATTACTGATTTATCGATGTGTTCTTTCAAGTTATGAATACAAAATTCCCCTACTGTATTCAGTAAGTGCCATGGGATCTTTAGCATCCACCTGAACTACCACCAATCCAGGCAGATGGGACCTCAGTTTAATGTCTCATCCAAAAGACGGCACCTCAGAAGTGCAGCACCCCCCTCATGCTGCACTACAGTGTCAGTATTGGGATATTAACCCAAGTGCCAGATGTGGGAACTGAACCCACAGCCCTCTGATCTTCCGGCCTCAGAGGCAAGTGTTTGTCATTTTTTGTAAAGCATCTTGAGATACAGTGTGTAAGAAAAGTGCTACATAAACACAAAACCATCGTCTGCATCATCTTCTATACCTGTTTCAGATGTGGCGTTCCCTACAGTGGGACACAGAAGGCTAAGGCTGTGGATAACTTCATAACTAAGCAAAGTCTCTATTGTGGGAGAAGTGGCTGAGCCCAGTTCCTGCTGTAGCAGAGACATGCAGGTACAGCTGTAGGTAACTTCCTTGCTAAGCCCAGTCCCTGCCGTGGGAGAGACAGACAGGTAAATCTATAGGTAGTCTGGTGGCTGTCAAGTCCTTACCACAACAGACACAGGTAGGTCAAGCAGTAGGTAACTTCCTTTTTTTTTAAACTTAGCTTTATTCAAAGTATCAGCCCAAAACTCAGCATACAAATAACAGCCAGCAACATTTGGCCATAGTGCTGTTAATACAAAGTGTTCTGTGATTTTCATCCTAAGTCGGTATATCATAACTTAACTCTTTATAGACAATCAAAACTTTTGTCTTTAATAAAACTTCATTAGACCAATCCTGTGTCTATTAAAAGAAAAATAAAATAAAAAGGAAAACCCCAAGGGGGGTTGGGGGCGGGGATTAAACCTTTTCCCTTGTCAAACTGTATGAATAAAAATCAAAGGATTGGTACAGTGTAACAATGTAAAACCAAAAGGAATTCTCTTTGTAAAAACCTTCTGATTCCTGACTATGGGAATATCTTACCGATCATTCCATTGGGATTGTTCCAAATGCGGTAAATTTAATAAGGAAAGAGGTTACCTGAGACAGCTGGAAGGGCTGTGGGAGGGAAAGATAAAACAAACCAGGCCAAGGTCCTGCAGGCTCCATCCAGAAAATGGTACAGGACTGCTGGGTATCCAGACCACTCCACCAGAGATCCATGGCAGCATCCAGAGCCCAGATCCATGCCTCCCATCGAACCTGATCCATGATATCTAAAACAAGTGGATAAATAATTAGATTTATTAGCCAGGGATTATTAACTGTATATGTGATGGAGGGAGACTAAGAGTTCAATCCACTCTGCTCGTAATCTGCTGGTCAGGAAGGGGCCGGATTGTTCTTCCCGGCCTGCCAACTGCCCCAGCCTCTCCAATGTTCCTCATGTTTATCTTGTTGTAAGCGCAGCCTTGCTGTCATTGATTCCATTTCATATACTTCGCCCATTCTAGACTCCCACTCCTTCTGAGAGGATACTTGAACCGTGAGCCACTGAGAGGTGATACACTTTTAAGGTCACAGTCGTACAGGTCAAAACTAGATTTCTAGAGTCGGGTCTAAGTCTGATCGCAGCTGGAAGGCCCAGGATCCACTATTTTGCCTCTAGAGGGGTGTCAGCCCCGCTAATTTCCCGTGTTAATTTTTGTACGGAGGTCCAAAAAGGAGTCAATACCGGACACTCCCGGAATATGTGTGAATGTGTGCCCCAAGCCCCACAGAGTCTCCAACACCTATCTGATCCAGATGGATGGCAATGCCCGGTGACAGAGGAGAAATTCCCTAAGATTTCAGGTAGGGTTTTGCTTCCTGGAGAGAGTCGAATAATTTGGAGCCTGCATCTGAAGTGATTCTCAGTTTAGCCGGGTACTCTGCTCTGGCTTTGAGTCCTTTGGCCCGCAGCTCTTTCAAAATTGGAAATAATTGCTTCCTCTGGTCCATTGTGAGGGGGGGCATAGTGCTGCTCGAAGAATAAGCGCTTGACCCCAAATACCAGTTCTTTCCTTTCCCAGGCTTTCTTCAGTATCAGCTCTTTTGTGCGGTAGTCTAGGAAGGCCACAATAACAGAGCGAGGTCACGCTACAGGATCAGAAGTGGGGGCTGATAAGGCCCGATGGGCTGTTATGATCAGCGGTAAATCCAGAGCCGGGTTAAAAAGTTCCGTTAGGAAGCTTTCAATAAAGGTGACCATATTTCCGCTCTCCATTATTTCTGGTACTCCATGTATCCTTAAAGTAGTACATCTGGATCGATTCTCTAAATCTCCCAGCTTTTGTCGGAGCATCAGCTCTCGGTTGTGCAGCTGCAAGATGGCTCCATTGTGCAGGTCGGTGGTTTCATCTAAGGCTGCCATTTGTGATTCCAGCATGGAGGTTTTATTCTCTTACTGTTTCAGCCTTGCCCCATTATCTGCCACCTCTGAACGGATTTTATCCGTGGTGTCTCCCAAGCGCCTCAGTTTTGAATATAAGCACTTGGAAGTGATGGTAAATTGCTCCTTGTCACCCCCGTCTGAGTCACTGTCTCTGGAGCCTTCAGGAGAATGGGACCTACTAGTAAGAGGCAGCGATCCGCTGTGAGAAGGGAGGAAACCGCTTCAGTTTTTGTTTTGGCTGCATAGGCTTTAATGTCTGACGAAGTGGCCATGATCACTTCCTCTAATCTGCTTAAATTCGATCATTTTGTGGTTTAATCGGGTGAAAAATCAAGTTTTGTCTGTCGGGTCTCTGGAGCTCTTCTATCCTGCTACCACATTGCCTGATCACATCACCAGAAATCCAGCAGTCGGTAACTTCAAGGCTGAGATCAGTCCCAACTGTGAAGTGGCAGTCAGGTAGCTCTGTAGTTAACCTCATGGCTGAGCCCAGTCCTTACTGTAGGAGGGACAAGCAGGTAAAGTGGTCGGTAACCTCACGGCTGAGCCCTTTTACTATCGTTGGCTGAACCATGTCCATACTGGGAGAGAGAAGCAGGTAAAGCTGTCAGTAGCCTCATGCCTGAGCCCAGTCACTACTGTGGGGGAGACGGGCTGTTAACGCTGTAGATAACCTCACAGCAGATCCCAGTTCCTACTGTGGGAGAGGTAGGTAGGTAAGTAAAGCTGTAGGTAACCTCATGGCTGCGCCCAGTCACTACACTACTGTGTGGGAGACAGGCAGTTAACACTGTAAGTAACTTTATGGCTGAGCCGTGTCCACACTGTAGAAGAGACAGACAGGTAAAGCTGTAGGTAACCTCATTTTTGAATTTAAACTCTGCTGTAGGGAGACTGCCTCAGAAACTGCCTCATGGTGGCGGGGAGGATTGCCAGGAAGGAATAGAGGCACAGTGGGGGGAAAAATAAGGGAGTGTATAATTAAGGCAGCCAGCCACTAGGGAAGTGACCATGGTGGTGAAGGAAAAAGGGTGGTGTTCAGGAGGTATAAGGAAATGTAGAGGGAGGAAGACAGGGAGGTGTACCAAGTAAAACAGAGGGAAGCAGGAAAGGCAGCATGGAAGCAAAGGCACAGACGGAGGAAAGGATAACCAAGGGGGGTAGCTCAAGGGGATAAGACTTTTTTCATGTACATAAGTGGGAAGAGAAAAGCAAGGGGAGGGATAGCGAGGAAGGAGGATAAGGAGGGCAGCAGGGGGAGCCTGGGCAAAAGAAGACCAAGGAAAAAACAGACATCCTAAAAAAGTGCTTCTGCTCAGTCTTCACAATAAAGGGAGAGGGGAATGAACCACAGGGAGTAGCAGAACGGGGATGGACAGAAGTCCATTTTCAGAGGAAACAGTCCTGCAGGGACTTGCAACTGTGAAAGTGGACAATGCTATGGGAACAGATGGAATACACCTAAGGCCACTAAAGGAACTCAGGGAGGTGCTAGCATCCCCTCTGATTACTTTATTCAACAGCTCACTGGAAACAGGCATAGTTCCAGAGGCCTGGAGGAGAGCAGACACAGCCCTTCTACATAAGAGTAACAGTAGAAAGGAGACTAGCAACTGTAGGCTGGTTCGCTCTCACCTCAGTGGTGGGGAAAGTAATGGAAACCCTGTTAAAAGAAAGATTGATATAGTATCTTGATTCCAGTTGGCTGCAAGATCAGAAGCTACACGGATTCATGGGGGGAGGAGGGGGGATCATGCCAGACGAATCTCACTGATTTCTTCGACTGGGTGACAAGGAAAATGGATCAGAGGGTGGCAGTGGATGTGGCCTATTTAGACTTTAGCAAGGTCTTCGACACTGTGCCACACAGGAGACCGATGAAGAAATTGAGCAGCCCAGGGCTGGGACACAAAGTGATGAACTGGGTTAAAATATGGTTATTAGATGGGAAACAGAGGGTTTGGTTAATGGAACTCACGCTAATGATCGGAGACTGACCAGTATGGTGCTGCAGGGCTCTGTACTGGGACCGACCCTCTTCAATGTCTTCAAAAGTGACACTGGAGAAAAACTGTAAGGGAAGGTATACCTCTTTGCAGATGACATCAAACTCTGTAGTGAGGTAGATACTCAGGAGGGGGTGGAGAGAATACATAGGGATCTTGGGAAACTAAAGGAGTAGTCAAGAGAATAGCAGTTAGGGTTCAGTACCCAAAAGGGTAAAATCATGCACCTAAGACATAGGAACCCAGGAGCGGAGTATAGGATTGGAGTGCTGACAGTCACTAAATAGGAAAGGGACCTTGGGGTTATAACATCTGATGACCTCAAAGTGGCAGGGTAGTGTGACGTAGCAGTGGGTATGGCCAGTGGGAAGCTTGGATTCATAGGGAGCGGTATCCCAGCAGGAGTAGGGAGGTGATGTTGCCACTATATCGTTTGCTGATGGGACCCCACTTGGTATACTGTGTCAGGTTCTGGAGGCCATACCTCAGAGAAGACCCAGTCAGGGTGGAGGCAATCCAGAGGAGTGCAACTAAAATAATGCAGGGGTTGCACCAAACGCCCTGTAAGGAGAGACTGAGGGATACCAACATGTACACGCTGGAAGAGGGGAGAGCGAGAGGGGACATAATAGAGACCTACAAGTACTTCAGGGGGTGAACAGGGTTCAGGAGGGAAGACTTTCAAATGAGAAGGAGCACCAGGACATGTGATGAAGCTGGAGTGGAGAAGTTTAAGAGAGATGTCAGGAGGTATTACTTCACTGAAAGAGTTGTAGTTGCCTGGAACAGACTGCCAGTGGAAGTGGTGGAAGCAAAAACAGTAGGGGGCTTCAAGCATGCATGGGATATGCATAGGGGAATATTAGTAAACAGGGAGGAGGGAGGGTTGCTGGAGACCATTTAGGGTCTGCAGAGACAGACTAGGCAGGGACCATCTGGGCAGACTGGGTGGGCCAAGCAGTCCTTTTCTGCTGACAGCTTCTGTGTTCTATCTTTCTATGAGGCAGGGAGTTTAAGCTGTAAGTAACATCATAGCACAGTCCAGTCTCCACTGTGGGAGATTCAGGCAGGTGAGCCGTAGGTAATCTCATAGCTGAGCCCAGTCTGTACTGTGGTATTATTTTGTATGTGGCACTTTCATACAGCACTTCACATCAATAATTTTACATATTTATTTATTAAGCTCTAGGATTACATATACCTTTGAGAAGGGACTGCTCATTTACAAAGGTTCCACGTCAGAGGATGGAGGGTACATACAAAGGTTGGCAATGATTGACAGACTTTAAGCACGGCGAAAGCTAGGCTAAGGATACATTCCTACTTGGAGAGAGACAACAACAACAAGATAAGTGCAGGTTACCAAACAAAAATAACACATGAGCAATGGAGTTAGTGAGGGTAGGGTAAGCGGGGTAGAGAAAATAGTAGACTGGCTGAGGGGCCATTGTCTAAGGGGAGGGGGGGTAGTAGAGATGCATGCCTGATAGTAGTAGGAGGGGACCTATGTCCAGGAAGTGCCAAAGGAAGAGGGGAGTGGACACGGAGGGGAGGCACAGCAAGGGAGGGAGGGATGTAAGAGGAGGAAGCAGGAGCCAAAGTATTAATAATAATATTATTATATTAATAATAATATAATTGGATTCTAGCTTTCGATGTTTCAGTAATTGTCTGAAACTTTGGTTGCACCTTAAATTTAAAAAACAGAAAATAATGTTGTTTCTAATGTTAAACTGATTGTATTTAAAATCAAATAGGCTTTGCAGCCATATAAAATTAAATACACACTAAGGGTGTTTTTGTATGTTTTTTATGTATATTGTTTTTTTTCTATTAATAATATTATATTGCACTTTAATAAGGAGTTAATGTATGTTTTGTAATTTGTGAACTGTCACTTTAAGAAATGATGAATTTAAATGGAGCTAGCTAGCAGTGTAACTCCACCTCCTGATGAAGCATCACGTGGTAGATGCGAAGTGCCAAGGTAGTGAGTGCTCCCCTGGGCTCTCATGAAACAAATCACTTTGGCAGATATTTTTGTGACTTTGGTACGTTCTGGATCTAACCATCTGTGTATGTTCAAGACTGTAGGAGTTCCTTATGGTGCTTGCTCCATACTGTTGAAGAGGGGAAGGTAAAACTGTATTTGACCTCGTGGCTGAGTGCAGTCCATACTGTGGGAGAGACTGACAGAGCTGCAGGTATTCTCTTGACAAAGCCAGTACATACTGTGGGAGAGACAGGCAGGTAGAGCTGCAGGTATTCTCCTGACAAAGCCAGTACATACTGTGGGAGAGACAGGCAGGTAAAGCTTGTAGGTAACCTCATGACTGAGTCCCGTCTGGAGCTGTGTGTTGCTGCCCACATAACTCCTTCCCCATGTTATCAGATTTGAAAGCATTGATGATGCCAGAAATCAAACCATGGTTATTCTGTATTATATCACACACGCAGTCGCATGTACCTTGCTGCTGAACCAGCGTGCTGGTGCAGTAATAATTTTTGTACCAGAAGAGTTTCCTTTTCTCCTGCAAGAAATTAGGTTTCTACCTAGATGTGTGCCCTGGAGAAATTAATCCCTGATGGTAGCTTCAGATAAAGTCTTGGACACAAATTGGACTGTAGGAAAGGGAAAGTTCTGGCAAGCACAGTGGTTTTCCAACAGCTATAGTTTTGCTGAGATTATCGCTTTTTATTTCTTCACTGACAGCCTAATGGAAAATGGTGGTCACCTTAGAAGAACCAACGTCTGCATGCTGAAAGTCTTAAATGCTGTCTTGATGTGCATTCCTGACAGTCTCAACTCAACTTTGATCGGCTGCATTGCACCATGCCTGTAACATGCACCTCCACAAACAAAAACATTCTGTATTTCAGTCAGACATTAGTTTTATGTCTGGGTTCAGTACACTGGACTGTATTCATGATGTTCTGACATAACACGGCATCTGTCAGCGAATTTAATGATGTATATGGGTGTGTTTAGGATTCATTACCCTTAAAGGAGAAGACTCCTGTTTATTTATGAATTGGATATATCTGACACATTTTCCATACATTACATCAGTTACCGCAAGTATGTTACTAAAAGATCAGTCATTTTGATGTTGGTTCGCACGCTTGCTCACCAGCCAACATCTTGCGGTAGTAGTACATTTCAGAGGTGCGGTCAGTGTGGGCGAATGTAGGGCATGCATCAGTAGGTGTGTCCCTCATTCCCCAGCAAGCCAGCATGCAGGCGCTGACACCAGCAATGTTTAAAGTGGTCAACACTTCTAGGAAAAGTGCCGCTGCAATGAGAGGCAAGCTCGTCGTGCAGCGACACAATAACACGCCTCCCGACGTGCCTTTCCTGGTGAAGTATTTCAGTAAACATGGCAGCAGTGACTGCTGCCACCTGCCACACAGTGTCAACTTCAAGGGTGCCCAATCCCCCTGTTGGCATGCCCCAACCCAGTTCATTTGCCGACGGTGGAGCCCACTCCCCGTCGGCATAATGCCCCTCCTCCAATTTCAGTTGTGTGCTGAGGAGGTGCCCAATCCCCCTCAGCATCATGTGCCGCCCCCCCCCCACATTTCTGTGTCAACAGGGGGCCCAATCCTCGTTGGTTTCAGTCCCTCCTTCCCAATTCCAGCTGCCGAAGGGGGACCCACTCCCTGTTGGCATAATGGCCCCCCAATGCTTGTGCCAAGGGGGTGGTCAATCCCCCTCGGCATCATGCACCCCTCGTTTCTGTGCAGATGGGGGCCCAATCTCCATCAGCTCTGCCTCCTCCTACAATGTAGGTGGTGGCACTGGGAGCCCACCCCAGTGTACCAAGCACACCTGCAAAAAGAAAACTGACCTGCTTTTGTCCATTTTTTTCCCCCTGTAAAATGAGAAAATGATCCCTCAAAGTATTCCAGTGTCCCTCCCCAATCTGCACCCACCCTCTGCATACCCTACCTCCCCACACACACACACCCTCACCCCATACTTACCTCTGGAGCCTAGCGCGACGATCTTCAGTGGACAGGGAACACGTCTGCACTCTTCAAAGCCAACCGTGAACTGAAAAAATGCCGGTAAGCTGCATAATGGCATAAATAAGGATTTCTTCAACTTTGGTGCATATCTTAGGCATTTTTGGGAATTTTGGCACCAAATTTTCAACATGGAGTTATTGGGACCCCTTCTGATGAGTTCAGTCACTGTCATGGCGTTATTCAGCCCCAAAAGGTGATTTTGTGGTCACTGCATGAAATCTCCTTTCAGGACGGATTAAAGGAAAACTACACCCAAAATTTGAAAAAATATATGTTGTGCAGAGTGTTTTAATTTGTATGTGAAGTTCTAGTGTTTCCTTCCCCTCTGACTGGTATTAGGAGTTTTTCCTAAATTAGTCTGCTAGCTTTAGGGTAGTTTTACGACCCCTGGATATCTCCATATCAAATAGGTTTATTGCATTCCTTTGTCCTACAATGCACCTTGTTTCATGTAATGGTGATGTAGCAGAGCCCATCAATCCAGCAGAAAGCATTGCATTACAATCAGTTCACAACAATAGAGATGGCTATATTTTAAAAACTGTAGAATTCAGTTTGGTGACCACCCCTCATCCTAAAGGTTTTACTGTCCTGAAAAACTTTGCTGCTGGTAATTTTTGTGCAGCTTGTAAAGCTTCCAATATATTTAGTTTGTTTGGCATGTGTGTGCTGAATGTTGGGTCTCTCTTACATCACAGTCACGTGAGACAAGATGCACTGTGGGAACAAGAAATACAATTACACTATCAGGTATGAAGATCCCCAGAGGTCGTAAAACTAGCATAAAGCTAGTAAGCTAATTTGGGAAAAACTCCTAATACCAGTCAGAGGGAAGGAAACACTAGAACTTCACATACAAATTAAAACACTCTGCACAACATATATTTTTTCAAGTTTTGGGTGTAGTTTTCCTTTAACGAAACGACAGTGCCACTGTTCAGTGAGGTGGGCTCTCAAAAGCTTATGTTGCAAATTTGAAAAGTAAAAATGATTGTTTTAATGAAATGACATTGCGCAGTTTCCACGCATGCTCATAACTTTACGAATTTATAATATTTTCACTCCAGATTTTCAACATTGGCATTTTCCCACACCTCCTTATGAATAGTACAGCTTTCATTTTACACATCCTGGCCGAAATGTGTTTCTGCACATGTGGCGCACAATGGTGAAGTCGCTGTGCAAAATCAGTGTTCTGGACACATTAACAAAATTACAGTGATACTGTTCATGAGTGAAGGTCCTAAAATGCCTATGTTGAAAATTTGGTGAAACAAATACCCCAAATAATTGCAGTACGGGTGTGCATTGTGCAGTTTCTATGTACGCTCGTGACGTCACCAGTTTTTCATATTTTCACTCCAGATTTTCACCACTGTCATTTTTGTACACCTCTTCATGAACAGTACAGCTGTCATTTTTCACACGTGTCACACAATGGCGCAGTTGCTGTGGAAAATCAATGTTTGGGCCAGATTAACAAAATCACAGTGACACTGCTCACGATCAGAGTTCCAAAAATGCCTATGTTGAAAATTTGGTTAAACAAATCCCCCAAATAATTGCGTTATGGCCATGCTTTGCTCAGTTTCTGTGCACGCTCGTGATGTCACCAATTTTCCATATTTTTACTCCAGATTTTCAACAATGCCATTTTTTTACACCTCCTCATGAACAGTGCAGCTGTCATTGTTCACACCCTGACCGAAATGTGTTTCTGCACCTGTGCCACCACAATGCACAGTTGCTGTACAAAATCTCCTTTCAGCAAACAAACTCATAGTGCCACTGTTCATGAGGTGGGGTCACAAATGGCCTATGTTGAAAGTTTGGAGTGAAAATACCAACAAATGCCCTCGGCATTAGGGTTTCCAACTGCAGTGTCCCACCCTGTACAGACTGACAGGCGTCAGGGGTGTGAGTTGGCATTGTCGGCTGAAATGCTCACGCCATTCCACCCCCCCACCCTGCAGCCAGAGACAGGTGTCGAGATGTGCCTTAGACTCTTCGGCCCCAACATTCACCCCATTCTCCTACACTGCGCCCATGTCAGTATATTCCCTTTAGGAGTGGGGTGAGCATAAGGCCTGAAGACCCCAAGGCACATCATGGCACTTGTTGGTCTCTTCGGGATAGGGTGAGGTAAAATGGCATGAGTGTTATGGCCAATGACCCAAAGGCACACCCCAGTGCCGGTCACTCTCTGCATGGTGAGGCTGGGGTTGGCGTCAGTTCACTCCTTCACTGCCAGGCCTATTGTACATCTCTCTAACTCCTGCACTACAATTGCCAGTGCCAGCAAGCCAACATTCAGCATTGACAAATGCTTGTATTATTTAGCTGTAACACATATCTAGATTCTGAGGCTCTGACACAAGCTGGTAAAGTTTCTAGCAAGTTTCCTGGTGTCACTAAAGCAGCAGCTCAGAAGAAAGCATGTTTTCAATGGTTCCTATCTATATTTTATTTTAACCCTTAGGCTACTGACAGAATTAGAATGTATCGGAATTTTGGACTGATATATCAGTCCGCGGTCCTGCAAGGGTTAAGTCTGCAATGGCTTAAGATTGTCCAGTTATGCGACTCACACAGTCTATAGTACTAGTAGCCTTTATTTGTTCATAGCAAATAATACATCTAAAATTATTTCATTCACAAGAAAAGAATATATTTCTTTGCGCTGCTCATCTCTCTCTGTAAGACAGTTGTAATGTTGTGGGGGAGGAATAGATTGAATGTTTCCTTTACACAGATGACACACATCCTTTTTTCGGCAGCTAGAAAAATGGAGTGCCAGATCACTTAGTTTAAATAGTATATTTTTCACATTTCAAATGCTCCTTAAACCACAACTGCTAACTGAAAATACCAAGAGAGGGAAAGAATATGACTTGGGAGGGAGTAGGATAAGCAAATACACGGCATTTGTCTGCAAATGTGCGACTTCTCCTTTAAGGTCACATTTTGTGCTAGGTGTGGTGCAAGTCTGGTGGTGCTTCTGCTCATGAATATGCATGGCTGCATTATGCTCCTGCTCATGAATATGCATGGCTGCATTATGCTCCTGCTCATGAATATGCATGGCTGTATTAGCATGGCTGCATTAGCATCCATCCTTATCTCCAGGTGATGGCATGGTGCAGGGTTAATTGTGTCCTGCACTCAGGTTGTGGCGTATAGTGCATACCTTACAATTAAGCTGCCGAAGGTCTGGTCTGTAAAGTTTATTAATTGTTAGAATTACATCGAGGGCGGTTGATCCGTGGAACAGCCTACCAGCAGAGGCAGCAGGTGCAAGAACCATTAACGGTGTCATACACACCTTGCACCAAGTAAAAGCCTTAATAGTTGCACTGGGGAATGCAATGGGGCAATAACCCCAACTAGAGAATAGGATAGGGTAAAACAGCACAGACTGGATGGCCACTGGCCTTTTTCTGCCAACATTGTCTATGTTTCTATTATCTCCATCTAATTGGTTCAGTATTTTTTTGCGATGTGTCTAATCGTAACGGTATTGATTGCTACCTGCTTAACTGCAAAGATATCAGTATGTGAGTATGTGTGTGTGTGTGCGCATAATCATACGTTCATACATAGCCAGTAGATGTAGATGTAGATATGTACATATCGAGATGGCCACTACATATACTACTCTGGACAAACCAAGTTCCCATCTGTGCCATACTCGCACGTTAATGCATGTTGCTGCATTTTTGGAAGTGGGCAGTGACACATAATAGGGTGTTAATTTACTGGGAGACTGTATAGGCACTCACTGAGCGTTCCTCAGCACGCACCAGAGGTGAGCCTGCATCCCCTTATGAACACAGCACACTGAAATGTGGAACCACACTTATAAAATGGCCTTGACACTTTTGGCATAAAAACGTGGCACCATTCATTCATGAGTACATAAATATAGGAGGAGTACATGAACGAGGGGGCATGATATGAAATTGAAAGGTGGCAGGTGAAAAGGGAAATGTGAGGAAGTTTTTCTTCATGGAGAGGGTGGTAGACACATGGAATAGTCTGCCACAGGAGGTGGTGGGAGCGAGCACAGTGGAGGGATTTAAACATGCCTGGGACAGGCATAAGGGAACCTTAGCGATGGGAAGGAGTGGTGGTGAGCTGTTGACCAGATAGGATCAGAGGCCGCAAACAGGTGTAGGGCTTATGGGTAGACTGGATGAGCCTGGTGGACTGTATGTGCCGATAATTTCTATATTTCTGTGTTTTTGTAGGCATGGCATGTGACCTGTTACGTCCAGTCAGAATGTTGTATTTGTGGTAGTCATCAATTTTATAAGACAACACTTTGAATACCATTCCTTTTTTTTAACACTGTTTATTAGTTTATCATATAAACAATGCAGTCACATACAAGACAGACAGAAAACAGCTGTTAAAAAGCTGTGACTACTCGCCGGCCGGGTGGCACTGAGGGTTGAGGTGCTGAACGCCACACCTTGCGTTGCACTGGTGACCCGTGTTCAAGGACAGACTCTGGTCACCGGGACTCGGACGGGGGAAGGAGGATTGAGCGTCCCAATGGATGCTCTCCTTCTCCTGGGGTGGGTTACCAGGGGTGCTTTAGCACCCATCGTGCCTAGGCCTGTGGAAGTATGGGCATTAAGAGCACAGGCGGCTCTCCGGAGTTGAGGAGGGGAGGACACTGTGGGCGCTTGACAGTCCCCTTACAATAACTCCATTATGTATACAACAAATTGATTTAACAAATAAACATAACAATTAATAAATGACAAGTAACAACTCTGTTGGATTCATATTACCTGCCTCTCAAATGTCTATGAAGTGCATCAACCCAATCAGAGATATTGTTTAAGATGAACATTATCTCTCTGCATCCCTAATGTTATTTTGTAGTAACCAGATTTAGTTCCGGTCATAAAATTGATCCTAAATGCAGCAAGGTTGCCTCCTGGGGGTGGGGGGGGTTAATAATGGTGCCCTACACCCTCTCAAGTAACTCCCCTCTGTCTTTCAACTTACATGTATCCTGTTCCAGAGGGAGCATCTTGGTGACCAACTCTAACCACATACCCACTGCGGGATGCTGACATGATACCAATGTGATCTGTGTACATTTCCATGCCAGGACCAACAGAACCCTGATGACCCTTGGATGGAGATTTCATGCATCACCCTCCGAAGCATCCACCCCAAAAAGGAAAGACGGGGGTTATCTGCAATATGTTGTCACAGTCTCTGCGCCAGCTGCTCCTTAACTCCTGTCCAGAACTGCTGAAGCACTGTACAACTCCTGAAACAACGCAGGTAGTTGCCACACCTCCCACATAGAGGGGATTTGCCCGGGGTATATTTGCTCACTACTACAGGTGGGAGGTACAGTCAGTGGACAAATTTGGGAGGCAGTATAGTGCAGTGGTTTAAGGCTCTGAGCTGCAAATCTGGTGACATCCAGCAGACCAGACCTGGGTTTGAATCCCACAGCTTCCACTTACATACTGTGTAACCCTGAGCAAGTCACTTAACTTCCCTATGCTCCCAGGTCGCACCTGTGAAAAAGCTTTCAGCTTAGTGTGCTACTCCTGGTTAAACAACTAAAAAAAAAAAAAAAAATTTAAATGAGGCCTCCTTAAATTTATTACACCACAAGAGCCCCATATGAGACTCACAGATCCCGTTCTCAAAGTTGACGTACCTACCCAACTGGTCTGGGAACGCCTCCCGTAAACATGAATATATACTCATCATGGAGCCCTTCGGGTCTGCCCTGGTCCTCAAAATCTCCCTCTCCAGCCCGCTAATCTTAGCCTTCCCAGCGTCCCATTTATTCATACTGCATAGGTGGGCCGAGACCTGC
The DNA here is from genome assembly GCA_016271365.2 of Neoceratodus forsteri. Classification (NCBI taxonomy): domain Eukaryota; kingdom Metazoa; phylum Chordata; order Ceratodontiformes; family Ceratodontidae; genus Neoceratodus; species Neoceratodus forsteri. Next base: position 23,392,369 of record CM028135.1, on the reverse strand, counting down.
AACTGTCTAAATCTCTGCGACCCTGCAAGTCCCAACCCAGCCTCCAGCTAAGTTTGAGTCCAGTGCCCAGTTCCCAGTTGACCCAAGCAGATCTCTGGAACAGACTGCACCCCCAGTTTTCCACTCCACAAAGCCATGATCCTCTAGCCCCAGGAGAAAATCTGGGTTAATCTGGGTTACCATAGAGAGGTACGAGGAAGGTTTTTTTCCTGCTCCCCTGCTAGAATTTTAATAGCCAGTCTCCACACTTCCAAAGTATATATCACCAGGGGATTCACCTCATCACCTGCCTTATACTTGGCCAGACCACTCCTATCTAAATAACAAAGAGGTGTGGCATGTCTAGTGCCCATCTCAAGTGTGGTTCAACTCACCCCTCTTTCCCCTAACATCCATTCCCTCAGCAGCCTAAGTTGGGCTACAGTATGATAGTGCTTTAGATCTGGAAAGTGAAGCCCACCCTTTCTTGCGGAACCCTTCAGTTATGCCAGTACTGCTCTGGGTCTCTTACCATGCAACAGAAATTCAGTACATCTGGCCTCAAAGACATGACTATCTCTTGCCAACAGACCCATGGGCAGCATTTGGATGGGATGTAACATACAAGGGAGGACATTCATTGTCAGTAAATTAATACATCCATCCAAGATATCAGTAATGCCTTCCATCTGTCCAGATCTCCTTTGATCACCTTCAACAAAGGGGCAAAGTTCAGCCTGTCAAGACTAATAACTATGGGACCCACTTTAATACTCAGATAAGTAACTGAATTCAGTACTCATTTAAATGGGAGTGCTAGTGTCCATACCAGCTCCCCTCCCCCAGCTGCATCAGTTCAGATTTATCATAATTGATTTTATAGAAACATAGACGTTGACGGCAGATAAGGACTGCAAGGCCCATCCAGTCTACCCATTTTTTCTACTTTATGAATGTGCCATCAGCCTTTGCTCTGTCAATAGCCTATTTAATCATACTTATCTTTATTGCTCCCTTATGCCTATCCCATGCCTGTTTGAAGCCCTGCACTGTATTCATATTCACCACTTCCTGAGGTAGGCCATTCCATGAATCCACCACCCTTTCTGTGAAAAAGAACTTCCTCATATTACCCCTTAATCGGCCTCCCTCTTATCTCATGCTGTGTCCTCTTGTCCTGCTATTTTTCTTATATTGAAACATGTTAGACTCTTTCACCTTGTTAATGCCCTTAAGATGTTTGAATGTTTTAATCATATCACCTCCCTTCCTCCTTTGCTCTACGGTATACATATTGAGCTCTGTTAATCTGTCCTCATATGTTTTCTGATGCAGTCCCTGCACCATTTTGGTAGCCCTTCTCTGGACTGCCTCCATTTTGTTAATGTTCTTGTGCAGGTGCGGCCTCCAGTACTGCACGCAGTACTCCAGATGGGGCCTAAACAGTATCTTGTAAAGAAGGATTATTACCTCCCTCTTACGACTTGTGATACCCCTACTAATGCACCCCAACATTCCCCTAGTCTTACCTACTGCTTTAATGGTCTGCTTGGATGATTTCAGGTCATCTGTGATGATGATGCCCAAGTCTCTTTCTTCCCTTGTGATTGCCAGCAACTCCCCCCCCCAGCCTATAGGTGACTTCAGGGTTTCTCTTCCCTATGTGCATGATCTTGCACTTCTTTGCGTTAAATCCCAGTTGCCACTCTTCCGCCCATTTTGCCAGTTTATCCAGATCACTTCTCATTCTGCCCACCCCATCTGGATCATCTACTCTGTTGCAGATCTTGGTGTCATCTGCAAACAGACAAACATTACCCTCCAGTCCATCTGCAATGTCACTGATGAAGATATTGAAGAGGATTTGCCCCAGGACTGATCCCCGAGGTACCCCACTTGTGACCTGCATCTCTTCTGACTGTATACCATTTACCACCACTCTCTATTTTCTGCCTGCCAACCAGTTTGACACCCAGTTGACCAACTTCTGACCCACCCCAAGCCTACCCAGCTTATTAATCAATCTTCTATGTGGAACAGTATCGAAAGCTTTGCTGAAGTCAAGGTAGGCGACATCAACTGCACCCCCTTGGTCCACCACTCTGGTTACCCAGTCAAAGAAATCTATGAGATTAGTTTGACAGGACCTTCCTGTTGTAAACCAATGCTGTCTTGGATCCTGTGCTCCTATGGATTCCAGGTGTTGCACTATCCTTTCCTTAAGGAGTGCCTCCATAATCTTGCCCACTACTGAGGTGAGACTGACTGGTCTGTAGTTCCCTGCCTCCTCCCTGGTACTACTCTTGTGGAGCGGGATCACATGAGCCCTTCTCCAGTCTTCTGGGACCTCTCCTGTGCTCAGAGACTCACCAAACAGTTCTGATAATGGCGCTTCTAGTTCCACCCTTAGCTCCTTTAGTACCCTGGGATGTATGCCATCTGGTCCCATTGCCTTGTCCACTCTGAGCAAGCTCTTGTAGGACCCTTTCTTTTGTGAAGGGACTTGTGCACAGTTCCCTCCTCCCTGTGTCCATGGTGCTGAGCTATGGGCCCTGCTCTACTTTCTCCTCAGTAAATACTGAGCAGAAGTATCTATTTAGGATAGATGCTTTTCCTTGTTCCTCCTCCACACACTCCCCCTTATCCCCTTCGATGTTAGCAATACCCCCTCTGGACTTTCTCCTTTCACTAATGTATCTATAGAAAGTCTTGTCCCCTTCTTTTATTGTTCATGCTAGTAACTTGGTTTGGGCCTTTGCCTGCCTTACTGCCTTCCCTGCTTTCCTTAGGGAAGTTTGGTATGCCTCTCTGTCTTCATCCCGCTGTGTTCCCTTATATTTCCTGAAGGCCAGCCTTTTGGCTCTGTCCATTTCTGCTACTGTTTTTGAGAACCAAAGTGATTTCCTCATTTCTTTTGCTCTTGCTTTTCTCCCTAACACAATGGGATGTTGCTTCAAGTATTGCATCCTTAATGCTTGCCTACTTTGCCTGTACGCCCTTACCTGTATTTCTTCTTGCCAGGGCTAGCTTAACTCTGTTGGCCATCTTTTTTTTTTTTAAATTAAGTATACTTTATTGATATCAAAGACCTCTTAACTACATATACGTAGAGCATTCATCTTACATCTGTTGCCCATCTTATCAAAGTCATCTCCTCTGAAGTCCCATATTTTGCCTTGGAATGGGATGATTTAGTTCTAGCGGCCAAATTGAACCATACCATGTGATGGTTACTAACCCTCAGGTGACCTTCTACCTGGAGATCTGTGATCCTTTCCGCATTAGTCAGTACTAGATCTAAGTTAGCCCTGTCTCTTGTGGGTTGTTGTACCAGTTGTTTGAGGCCCTCCCCCTGCAGGGAATCCACTATGTGTCTAGTTCTGGCAGATGTTCCTGCTGGTATTGACCAATCTGTATCTGGCATGTTGAAGTCTCTCATTATCAGAACCTCCCCTTTAGCTGTCATGTTTTGTATATCTTCTAACAGTAATGTGTCTATGTCCTCCCCCTGGTCTGGAGGCCTGTAGACAACCCCAGTTCATATGGCTGTCCCGTTTCCTGTTTCCAGGGTGACCCACAATTCTTCTGGCTCCTTATGTGTATTCTGAATTTCTGTAGCTTTGATATTTTCATTGACATAAAGGGCTACTCCCTCCCCCTTTTTGCAGCTCGGTCTCTTCTAAACAGTACATAGCCGGGTACTGAAGTCTCCCAAGTGTGGTTACTGGAGAACCATGTCTTGCTAATGGCTACTATGTCCAGTTTGGCCTCTGTCATTGTTGCCTGCAGATCTGGGATCTTGTTTCCCAGACTATGGGCATTTGTGTACATGATTTTCCATTGGCCAGATTGCGGTGCGTTAGTTTTTGGGTGAGGTCTGGCGTTTATCTGCACATCATATGGGGAGCCAGACCTTTTTCCTTACCTGGTGATGTAAATGATCTACAAACATGCTGAACTCCTGTTTGATCACTAGCTGAGGGGGGAGGGGTGTCCTTCCTGTTCGATGTATCGGGTGTTGCACCCCTCTCCTCATTGGCTAGTTTAAATATTCTGCAAAGATGTCAAACTTCTGCCCCAATGCACTGACTCCCTCCTTAGTCAGATGTAGTCCATCAAATGTAAAGAACTTTCACTTATAACCTGAAAACCCAGAGAACCGATCTATAAATTGGATAATCTCTGGCAAAAACGTTTAAGGCTTTGTGATGAGGAGCAGAAGGTCATCTACGAAGAGTGAGACTTTATGGTTGCGTCCCCAATTTCCAGCCACATGAACTATACCCGGGTTATGCCTAATGTGCTCTGCTAAAGGCTGTATCACTGAGGTGAAGAAAAGTGGTGAAAAGAGGCACCCTTGTCTCATTCACCCTTAACAGGCAAACTCCTCAGAGAGCCCCCATTCATCAAAAACCAAGCCCTAGGTGCTGCGTAGAGCAGGTGTACGTATTTTATAAACCCTCCCCCAGGTTAAACTCTTGCAGCACCGAAGTCAAATAGGGCCATTCTGCCCTATCAAAGACTTTCTCAGCATCCAGGGACAGCACGAATGCTTCCAATGGATGCCTAGAGCCTAACTGTACCACACTGAGTGCTCGTTAGATATTGTTGTAGGAATACCTACCCTGGACAATACTGGTCTGATCTGGGTTAATTAAATACAGGAGCAAAGCCTCCAAGTGCCTGGCCAATACTTTAGCAATAATTTTGGTGTCACAGTTTAGCAATGAAATAGGCCTATAGGCCGCACAAGTTGTGGGGTCCTTTCCTGGTTTTGGGATGACTGTAATAGTAACCTGCTAACACGATTTGACCAGGGAGCCCTGCTCCAGAGCTTCATCCAGCATCCATCTCAGATATTCTAATAAGGGCACCCTCAATGCTTGAAGTATTTGACACATAGCCCATCTGACCCCATAGCTTTCCCTTTCTTCAGGGTCCCCAGGGCAGTAGGTAGTTCTGTCACCTGTATGGGGGCCCCCAACCTCTCCACCTGCTCCTCTGTGAGCACCGGGAGGGTAATATCCCTCAGAAAAGCATTCATGTCGCCATTATCAGGGTGTACAATCCCAGTGTAACCATGCCATTTTATGAGTGCAACATCAATCAATCAAATCTTTATTTATCCAGGCGATCACCATTGAGCAAGCTCATTTACAAGGTGGACCTGCTGTTGGCAGGGAAAATTGTACAGTTACATATAAATATACATAATACAAAGGAACAATATATTTACAATACTGATAGAGCAGAGTATTTACATTCCAAGTCACATGTACAAGAAAGATATACATAGCACAACCTGAACGTAATATATATATACCTGTGTATGTGTGTATATATATATATATATATATATATATATATATATATATATATATATATACATATATATATACACACATATATATATATATATAGTTCCCACAGGAGCAGGATGTGTATGGATGTCACATACAAACCATAGAAAAGAAGGATTATTTATATTCCCGTCCAGCAGAAACATGTTACAGCCCTGGATGGAAATTCCTAAGCTATGGAGGTGTGCATAACAGTGTGTAAGCCTTGGGTAAATGCGACAAAAGGGGGGTGGTGAATAAGAGGGATGCAGAGGGTGCTATGGGCAAGTGGGGCAGAGAGGCAACACACACCAGGGTGCTACATTCATTGGGAGCGATAGGCACACCTCAGGTGTGCCAGTCTCCCAACAAACATGCACCAGCTTGTGTGTTATTGCCACCAGATAAATGATAGATAGATGGACAGACAGACAGACAGACAGACAGACAGATAGATAGATATTAATGGAGTGCAAATGCTTTCTGCTCAGTATTTGATGTTCAGGAAAAATAAGTTTAAAAGTAAACAAGACTTTAAAAAGCTTTTCACATCCTCCTTTGCCGAGGTTAGTCCCATGGCTACCTAACCCTCTCAGTGATCTCTAGCCCCTTTTTTTATTTTTTTATTTAGCTTTTGTTTACCGGGTAAGTGCGCTAGGCAGAAACCTACCTATTTTCAGGCATGACCCAGGAGAGTACATTACAGGTAGCAGTACAGTAGGAATACAAATATCAAACTGGGCTACTGGAACTCGGAACAGTCAGTGATTACAGAGACTCAAACAGGATACAGTGTTACAGGCAGTAATTACATAGGACTACATTCTTCGCTCCCTGACCCCTCCCATACTTCTTAGGAAAAGCTGTCAGCCTGTCAGCATTCGTCCTCACCTGACACCAGCTTTTATAAAATACCCTCATTCCTAACTTAATCCCACTTCCCTAATAAAATGAGGAAACTAATCCGTAACATGCAGGTAAAAGGAACACAGCCAACCCATGCCCCGCCAATTTTCACCCTTTAAAAAAAAAGGGAATGACAGTACTTTAATTAAAGAATATTACTCTGTACACCCCTTTCTCTAATAGAAGTATGTGTTTATTAAAAATATTGCACACCAGGGCAATCCCAGTAATATATAGGGCAGTAACACAATCAATACAAATGAATGGGGTCTGCTTTTTGGCCGACTTACTCTAACATGATGCCCTGTGTTATTTATTTTAATTAATGCTTTTCTTTTTAATTAAACAGAGTTATATAAGATTTGAAACATTACCAATCCCCTACCCCCTTTGTAGTTGTATTGGCCAGGAGGAGGGATGGAGGGAACCTCATTCTTTCTCGGCACTGTAGTTCTCACTGCCGGGGGGAGGCTGGGTTGTTGCACAGATTTTTTTTGTCAACAATTTATAGCTTACAAGACTATTGTTCTCTGGGGTCTTTTCATTACAGCTAACTCCCAAGTGTAGTGACAGGCCTTTCTCTGTACTGCATCTAGTGACTTGGAAGGCTCTCCTTGGTCTCGATTGCCCTGAGGCTTTTCTGTAGTTCAAAAAAAAAAAAACACATCGCATCACATCAGGAGTGAAGGCCCAGATGGACTGAAGGTGGTATAAGCTGCTCTGCAACTGAGTGGTGCCTGTTCTCATTAGCAGTCATACTTCAGCTTCCCTTTATCAGATTTAAATTTAAAAAAAAAAAAAAAAAGCTGTAAGTACTTGAATGATGAATCAGAGGTGGCACCTCCTTTGGGCTGTCCTGGGTGAATGCATTATGCAAAAACATAAAGCGATTTAATGCACAATGATAGTAAGGTACAGATTTTCTTGAATGGTATGCTATCCCTGAACACTATCTACATATTACTCCAGCATCTATATCTGGACAGATATCACCAGGTAACAGATAATTTGATCGAAATTGAGGTATTATGATGGGATCATGACATAAATACTTGCATATAAAATCTGAATAATCTGACCTATGCCAGAAATGACTGTTATCCAGTGAACACCATTGATTCTCCGGGAGACCACAGTAGATAGTTAACTAGTTAAGCTCAGCTCTTCTTTGTTTATGGTATGAGGCTGCAATTTAAAATCCTAGAGCCACAGCAGTAGGGCAATCGTTTGCTGTCTAGATGACCTGGGTTCACACTCCATGCCTGGCACGTCCGTACCAGCCATCGGGACGGAGTCCAAGCATCTGTCTTGGCTGCCTTCTGCTGCATGACTGCATGATGTTTTCTTTTTTTTCCCTTTTTATTTTAAGTTTCAATTGTAAACCCTTGTGTATTCTCTGTTACATATTTCTACCTTTTGCATATGCTGTGCGTATGATTGATTGAATCAGGACCTCCTTGTAAATGAGCCTGTTCAATGGAGTTTTTTCCTGTCAATAAACTTGAACTTGAACTTGACTGCCCTGGGAGTGGAGGTACTGTGTGGGAAAGAGTATGGTGGTACCTTATGGAGTACCCTTACATCGGCATGTGGCGTGGAGGCATCGCATGCTTAGAGCTGCCAGCGTGGGAGTTCCAAAGGAGGGATAGCACTCTCCCACCCTTTCCATGGCCTTCATTGGCTTAATGCTTGGTTACGCTACAGGAGCACAACCTGTGGTTGTGATGAGGGTGGGGTTATGGTGCTACAAAAAGAGGGCAGACTTGGGACAGATGAAGTCCCTTTGTACCAGCATGCCCACCCAGGCTGCTTTACTCACCTCCTCCTCACCAGCTTTTTCCTCTGATCTCCCTTTTGTTCAAATAAGTAAATCCTTGGGAGACCTGGTTCCCCTTCTGAGGTCCCGTCTGTGAGGGATAAGCCACAGTTTATTGGTTTCAGGGCCAAATTTGGTAGTGAGCAAAGGTAAGAAAGGAGTGTCAGTCCCCAAGGGGCTCCAAGCGAGCACTGGACATTGACGGAGATGGAAGGAAGCTCCCAAGGTCAACAGATGAAATAAAATCCTAGAGTATTTCAACTAATTTCCACCAGAATGTTTTAGCCAGAATAGTATTGCATATCAGTCTGCAGAAGCTGTTTGGCAATTTAAACTATGTGAAGTGTCATCAACATACAGAAATGCTTAGAGAGAGCCAGTATCGGAGGCAGAAGAGCTTAGAGGTTAGAGCACCAAGCTGTGAACCTGGAGATCTAGCAGATCTGGGTTTGAATCCTGGAACAAATACTGTGTGACCTTAAGCAAATCACATAATCTCCCTGTGCTCCTGAAATTCACCTGGAGATGCACCTTGGCTCATTGTGCATTTTCCATCTCAAAATTCTAAAAAAAAAAATATATATATATATACACACACACACATTTTATATATATATATATATTTATAAAATGGGTAGGAAAAATTGTGTCTGTTGATTTGTTGATTCACATCACATGACCATGCGTATATCAGAGCGCGACCACACACCTGCACTTTTACCCACCTAAAAACAATGTCGACATTTATAAGAAAGATAAACCACTCTGAGATGTGCGGTCGCACTCAGATATCATACGCCTTAGGTGGTTGGCCTTTTCGCCTGCGACCTTGTCGCCTAACGACACCAAGGCGTGCATATATATCAGAGCGACCGCGACACCTCAGAGTGAGGTTTATCATTACATATATATATATATATATATATGTGTGTGTGTGTGTGTGTGTGTGCGGTGTGTAAATATGGCAACATAAACACCAGTTACTGTAACTTCAGTAAGTCTTGAATGTTGTTTTCCAGTTGACACATACTAAAAATATTTAGCTGGCCACTGATGCCGTAGTGGTTAAAGTGATTTTCTGCTCTGGGGTGGGGTTGCTGGTTTAATGTTCTTGCTTAGGTCCTAACTGGATAAATTAAACAATCTGTGGGATGCTCTCTCCTTGCAGCTGTTACGAATTGTTATGGACGGGCTGCACCCTGGTAGCCCAGTAAGCTTGGGGGGGGGGCGCTTGGTGATAGCATGTCATACTACTATGGTCTATGAAGCAGAAAAAGGCTCATAGTGGAAGTAAACTGCTCCCCCACTATTTCAGTGGTAGTAATCCATTTTGGATGCCACATGTGAATCTAAGTTCTTTTTAAATGTTACCCTGTCTTTACTTATGATGATTTCCAGTGGAAAAGCATTTCACATACCCACCAGCCTCTGTGTCTGTAGCCCGACTTTTGTTTGCTGACATCTGCTGTGGAGGCATTGCTCATTGGTGAGAAGATATGGAGATGCTAACACCAGACCACACTCCAACATCGGGAATGTATCATGGTGTAGGGCATTTGTTTGTGGAAGCCAGGGTGATTACTTGATCCTAGAGGCAGGCTGTCACCCCACATTTCAGGTCTACTGAGCAGCGACTGCTGACCACGGCACTGGAGTTTGGGCATGTTGGTCACTCTGGGTTCTTCTTTATTATTCAGCTTCACACTTAATCAGTGACTGAGAGCCATATTCCGGGGGGGCAAAGGCTCACCCGTACTGTTGTGTGTGTGTGTGTCTCCACAGAAACATGTGTATCTCTGAGGCACACTTAATGAGTTGAGGAAACTGGCATCGGCTATTGTTACCCTACTATGGTCAGCCACAGTGTCACAAGGACTCCCACCTGGTATGGTTGAGGACTGGCAAACTCTGTGCATTGAGGCTGGATGGACTTCTGTTGTAGCCTCAGCCAATAAATGCAACCTGTACTCTAGCCAAAAACAATGTCTTGAAACCAGGACCTCCCTAACTTGTACACAGACAAGGCATCAAGCCACAAGTTGGCATAAACAGTAGGTATCGCCCCTGGCACTGAGGCAAAAACCTGGCTCGGCATCTAGAGAGCAGGGGGTTAGAGTGCAAAATGAACATTTATATTTACTCCAAGTTCTAGGAGAGAAGTGCTAGGGCTATGCTAGGTCTAACTTCTGATGGGGCCCATAACTAGTTCACACAGGGAAGCATGAATCGATTGTCCACAACTAGGACTGGGATTGTACACTATGGCTTTATTCTGACAACAGATGGAAAACACAGAATGGGTTGGTCCCCCCAGGTTGGAACTGATTTTTCAGGGCAGCACACTTTTCTTTCCAGAAACAACATTTGTCTTGGGTATTTAGTACACTTTTTCCACCCAGAAATATTGAACTGTCCATCCCTCTGAACTAGGGATCTCTAGACATTTATTTCCCAAAGTGTACATCTTGTGGGGGGTTCCACACACTTTAAAACATTTCACATTCTTTCCTCCTGACGCTATGAACTTTGTAACATGCCCAGGGTAACCTGGTGCCCATACATGAACCAGTTAGCCCTGACTGAGGATTAAAATAGGGTTATGCCCACTCTGGCCCCAACCAGTCTCTGCCATTCCTTCTGGGTTACACCACGTGGATCTTACTGTTCATTTGGATTGCTAAGGGACTCCCAACTTTAAAACATCACATTCAGCACATTTTTGTGGTGATACAGGGGCCCTGACAGGTGTATTCTAGCCTTATCTCTGGGCACATACACCTCAGACAACTCCCTAAGAAATAGTCCCATGAACCTGTACTCACAGTTTTGTTTGTCCCTTTGATACAGACATGGATGCTGGAAGAAACATCTCTTCCCTTTACAGGTAGCTTGTCATAGCCTCACACAGAACACTCTTTCTTGCTGGGCAGATGACACTTTTCAGGACCTTCAGGGGATTGCCCCTTGGGTCCACAGAAACTGTCCAAACCACTTCTCTGTGGAATGACCCACTGGAGTCCTGCTGGCAATGGTCTCCACCACTTCCTTTGGCAGTTTGCAGTCTCACTCACTGATGTGAGAAAAAGAACAGAGGTCCTTCACCCAACCTCAGCACAGGCTGGCAGGCACCTCTACACTGACAGCTCCCTCCTCACAGAGCTCCCACACTCAGACTGACTACTGACTGACTGAACAGCTCATATCTGAACATTCTAAACTGCCTCAGAGCAGCTGATTCCAAAGTGGCTTATGCTGCTGTGAGAATTCTAAATTACATAATCCATTCTCTAGTTAGGCTTGCTGAGTAAACAATGATGTCATGTGTAGAGAGCTCCTAATAAGCCCTGCACCAGCTGCCCAATACCTTCCTAGGGCTAAGCTGATGGGATTCTAGTAACCTCAGGGAGCTGGGTGATTACATAACCAAAGAAAACAAAAACAGAATTCCATGGAAGGGTTTGATGAAATCTTACATTTTTTAAGTACAGTAGTTGGTTTTGTAGTTTACACAGTATTTACCCCTAGGGTAGCCCAAGGGAACCCTGCAAGGGGGCTGTGGGGCTAGACAGAAAGGGGGATAAGGCTGTAAGGATTTAAAGAGGGAGGAGAGAGAAGGAGGAGATGTGACTTAATGCTAGGATGGGGGATAGGACCTAACCCAAGAGAAGACCCTTCAGAATGTGGGGTACCCTGAAAGGGGGTTGGGGAAGGTCAGTATATAGGGATTAAGAAAGTGATAGGAGAGGGAGGGAGTGAGAATTGAACCCTTGAGGGGGAAGAGAATTCACACCTTTGGAGGGGATAGGGACTAATCAGTAGTCCATTGGGATGCACTGGACCCTGCTAGTAGTCATGGAAAGCCAAGATAGTGGCTAGACAGAATAGGGGAGATATGCTTAGGCTCAGTTGGACCCCCTCAGGATGCTGAGAAGCTTGCAAGGAGACTGTGATGGCCAGGGAGAAAGGTAGATGGGGAAGGGGAAGGAGAGGAGACAAGACTAGGTGCAGTAGGACCGCCTCAGAATGCTGAGAACCCTGCAAGGGGTACAGCGAAGACTAGGGAGAAAGGTAGATGGGGGAGGAGAAGGAGAGGAGACTGGAAGCCTAGACTCAGTAGGACCCCTTCAGGATGCTAAGAACCCTGTAAGAGGACTGCAAGTCTAGGGAGATAGGAGGGATGGTGGGGAATGGGAGTAGATGAGAGATACAAGCCTCATGGGGGGTAGGAGAGGGACCCATGGAGAGCATTCAGGGTCTCTTACATTCTGTTAGAGATCAAAGGAGGCCAGTAAGGGGGAGCAATTTGGGGGAAAGGTAGAAGAGCTAGAAATGTGGGGGGTGGAGTGGACAGGGTAAAATGAAGGAGATGGTAGAGGAGTAGGGTTTGTCCAGGACTTAGAGGAGGGAATTGGGAAGGGACTTGGCAGAAGCAGCTAGGTGCAAGATAATTATTGAGGGTAGAGTTGATGGAGTAGGCAGAGGATGAATGCCGGATTTGAGGGGGGAGGGCATTCTAAATTTTTGGGAGGTGGTGAGAGTAACTGGATTGGCCGATTTGGGTGGATCTGCGGGGGACTACCAGGGTGTGGGAGTCGGTTGATCTAAGGGAATGGGAGGATGGGGGGGTTATAAAGGAGGAGGTGAGGTAGGAAGGGAGCTCACCCAACCAGTGCTTGGAGGTGAATGTAGCACAGTGGGAGAGTTGCCTATTTGTAAGAGAAGGGAAGGATAGGGCACGATAAAGATCACAGTGGTGAGTGCGAGGGGGGGGGGGCATCCAGGGCAAAGCGGCACAAGGAATTGAAGAGGGTGTCCAGTCTGGCCACGGAAGACTTAGGGGCAGCAACATAGACCATGTCACAGTAGTCAAAAATGGGCAGTATCATCTTCTGAACAAGTTCACGCCTAGCCATAGGAGGTATGCAACTACAGTTCTTGAATAGGGGACCAAGCTTGGGGTGCAGTTTTTTCTGGATGGCGTCAATATGTCCAGAGAAGTTTAGGTGTTGGTCCAACCAAACACCTAAGTACCTGAAGGAGGATGTGTCCTCAAGTAAAGTCCCCTCAAGGGTGTGGAAAGTGGGTAGGGAGGAACATGACAATGTTCTAAGATTGCACCCCACATATCACTCAGACTAGGAACTAACTTTAAGGTGACTAGTATTTAAATTAAATCTACAGGACTGCCTCCGGACCTAAGAGAGCCTGGAATACGTATAAGATGGTAGAATGAAAACTGCAAGTTTCCATGAGTCAGTTGGATAACACATGGGAACAGGTGACTGCAGGATTGACAAGAGCTAGATAGAGTCCCTAACAATCGCTTCAGTTAGACTCAAACCGCTGTTGGCATGATCATGATTCTGACCTTGCATAGAGAGTGGTAGCATCCTCTCAAGGTTAAAACATTTTTTCTGGCACTTTGGGGAGGGTCAGTCAAGAAAAAAGATGAAAAGCAGCCCCAGTTGGGAACCTGTTGAGACCAAGCATAATCTGATAAAATTGCCTGTGTCCTCTAAACAGTCTGATTAGACGCCTTCATAGCAGCCCTGCTGCTGGTAGCTATAGCATCTGTGACAACAATTCTGGGTACTCAGGGATTTTTGCCATAGACTCAATCCTGTCTCTGCATTTGTTAAAATTTCATTAGGTACATACAAAGCGTCTCCTCCTCCCCATGAAGGTGGGGGGGGGCCATCCATTAGAGAAAACCTGTGCTAGAAAATGGTAAACTACATCAAACACACTGAAAACAGAATCTGTTAAGAGTGATAGTTAACCTCCCGTTTCCTTTAATTCAGAAGGAAATGGTAGCCGAAGGTCTTGGCAGCTTAGACCCCTGATCAAAGCTGCTTACAGATTATGGTTCTGTACTAAAAAAGCAAACCAAAGCAAAGGCAAAGGCAATGAGGAGAGCTCTGTACTTGACAGTCTGGTTCCGTTTGACAAAACTGGAGCCTCAGGGGAGATGCTGCATTGGTATGTGGAGACATGCACCCAAGGAATAAATGGAAGTCAGGTAGTCCCCTGGCTGGACTGTCCTGTGATGCACTAGAGGGAATCCATCGCAAACTCTGAATATCAGACCAACCTGTTCAGGCTATAAGGATGAGAAATTCATGCAGATGACCCCCCCCCCCAATTTCCTAGGCACTACAAAAAAGTCATGTGGAACCTCTGCTCCCGTTTAAGAGCTAAAACTTGAACTACAGTCCTTCTTGGATACAGAAGACTGAGCAATCAATTTTCTCCCCTGTGCTATTTTTTTTTGTTTGACACTGGACACTGCACGGAAAATGACTATTAACAGGCCCAATAGAGGTTTCAATTGCATATCCTACAGAGGCAGTCTCCAGAACCCATGAATCTAATGTGGTCTGTGGCCATCTGGTAAGAACATGAGACACGGAAAATATGCCAGATGGAACAGATATTAACTAGTTTTCATGGTATCCTAACCCTTATGCAGCACAGAATTATTCTTCTCAACCTGTATAGATGTAACTCTACAGGTGTGAAGAATATGAGAAGGAAACTGGATAGGTCTGATTGCACAGAACTGGTGACAGATGAACACCATTCCTAGCATGGAACTCTCAGTAGACGATAAACTATATACCTGTGTATTTTGTTTTGCATTTGTGAAAAAGGCATGTTTATTCTAACAACCTAGCCCATCGGTATCTCCCTACGTATGAATTAAATATACAAGTCCAGCATCTCATGGGATAGTTGCAACAGGATCTCATTCCCATGTAGAGTTATCTTACCTGATGCATGGAAAGTTACCATAGTGGTCCTGGTGGCCAAGGGAGGACCAGATAATTGTTCCTGTGAAGTGCAGACCTACAGTATATCACTTCTGTCATAGCAACATACAAACATAAACTTTGACAGCAAATAAGGGCCGCTTGACCCACCTAGTCTGCTCATGTATGTCACCACAGTCCCTACTTAATCTCCAGCTCTTTCTCCCCCACCTTCCTTTCCACTAAGATTCCCTTATGACTGTCTCATGCATTCTTGAACCCCACCACTGTTTTGGCCCCCACCACCTCCACTAGAAGACTGTTCCAGGCATCTACCACCCTTTCTATGAAGAAGTACTTCCTCGCATCTCTCCTGAATCTACCCCTTTCCAGCTTCATTGCATGTCCCCTTGTTCTTGAGCATCTTTTTTCCCCAAAAATACTTGCCTCCTATACCTTATTTACCCCCCATGAGGTATTTAAAGATCTCTGTCATATCCCCCTCCTCAAGGGTGTACATGTTGAGGTCCTTTAATCTCTCCTCATAGTGCTTATGATGCAGACCCTGCACCATTTTAGTTGCCCTTCTCTGGACAGCCTCCACTCTGTCTATATCCTTCCAGAGATGTGGTCTCCAGGACTGGACACAGTACTCTAGGTGAGATCTTACCAGTGATCTATACAGGGGCAACACCACCTCCCTCTTTCTGCTGGTGATACCCCTCCCTATGCACCCCAGCATCCAATTAGCCTTTCCAATTGTCTTGTCACACTGTATGGCCACTTTAGGTCATCAGATATGATTACATCTAAGTCTCTTTCTTGTTTGGTGGTCAACACTACCTCGCCACCCATTTTGTACTCCACCCATGGGTTTCTTTGTCCTAAGTGCATGATTTTGCACTTTTTCGCATTGAAACCATGCCTTGAGTTTTCTCACATCTCTGCTCATTCTTTCGACCTCCCCCCACTAGAGCGTCCACCCTATTGCAGATTTTTGAGTCACTCGCAAAGAGGCAGACCTTCCCTTTCAGCTGCTCCGCAGTGTCACTTATAAAGACATTAAAGGGGCCTGGTCTCAGTACTGATCCCTGAGGCACCCTGCTGGTCACCCTCCCTTCTCTGAAATGAACTCCGTTTACCATCACCACCCTCTGTCACCTTTAGCCCCACCTCTGTGCTGCCCAGCTTTCTTACGTGCCTCCTGTGTGTGACGGTGTCTAAGGCCTTACTGAAATCTAGGTAAGTCACCTCCACCGCTCCACCCTAATCTAATTCCTTGGTCACCCAGTCAAAAAATCTGTCAGATTCATTTGACATGACCTGCACCATGAATCCATGCTGCCTCAGGTCTTGTAACCTGTTGGATTCAAGATATTCCACAGTCCTCTCCACCATAGCCAAGATTCAGGAAAGGATAGTTTACAACCAACTGCACAATTACATTGAAATGCATGGTCTCTTCTCAGAAGAACAGCATTCTTTTAGAAAAAAAAAACACTGCACTAGTACAGCACTGGTCAATCTCACAAACAATATATCCTGTGCAACTGATGCAGGGCTGATGACTGGAGCAGTATTTGTGGACTTCACCAAGACCTTCAGCCTGGATAACCATGCAGAACTCCTTGGGGAAACTTAAAAACCTGGAGCTAGATAACCTAACCTTATCTTGGATCACAAACAACCTAGACACCAGATAGCAGATGATGAAACCGGGATCCTGTGTTCCCCCAGAAAGGTGCAAGTAGGAGTCCTGCACAGCCCTTTCTTGGGCCCCCTACTTTTCTCACTGTTCATAAATGACCTTTGGGCAGACTGTGGGTTAACTGAAATGTTACCCTATGCCGATGATGCAGTCATTTATAAAAGTGCCTCAGACATTATCTAGATCAGTAATAGTTGGGAAGTGCAAAATCTAGAGCCATGCTCTTTGGTTCTAGGGTACAGGTAAACAAAAATAAGGAGTCACTGGATATCAGAACCACTGATGGAAAGGGTCAGGAAGTTTCTTTTTCTATATTGGCTTTTATCCTCCTGTGTCCTGGGGGTAGCTGATCCCCAGTCCCTCCAGGCAGTCTCTCCACTTCCTGTAGTATGCACCTGGTCATAATTCTCCCCATGAGTTCCCCTCTCATGGTAGGGCTGAGGGCTGTCTCCCCCGCCGTATATCAAGTCTGAGGCGGACCAGGTTGCACACCAGGCAGTGGCATGGGTGCGAAGATGGCTGGGCAAGGCTTCATGAAGCACATCCTTTTTTCCCATCCCATCTCTCCTGCACAGCATAGGACTTACACATGGAGGCGTGCCCATCCTATGTATCCCCACAGGTTCCTCCTGTACTTTTCCTCCCTGACCCATTCTACCCTTAGGCCTTCATCTGGGAGCAGCCAAGACTGGGACAACAAGCCACCCCTTCCCCGGGAGAGGAGAGCAGTCCCTTGGACGCTCAATCATTTCCCTCCCCATCCGACCCCCAATGACCTGAGCCCATTCCCGAACCCGGGTCACTGGCGTGACAGGAGATAAGGTGCTTTGCAGTGCCTCTGACCTCTATGCCATGGGACCGGCCAGGGATCGAGAAGTATCTAGCAACTTTAAATATCTTGGTACTGTATATACTTAGATCCATATCTGACCTTTGGTGTTTACCTTGATTACATAGAAACATAGAAGTTGACGGTAGATAAGGACCGCAAGGCCCATCCAGTCTGCCCATTTCTTTTCTACCTTATAATCACCAAAAACTTAAACAATTTGGCTTACTGTATAGAACCTGGAAATATGTGACGGAGGATTCCTGCACTGTGATAGCACAGAGTATACTACTCCCTGTATGTGATTAAGAGATGGCCATCCTAGCAACTTTACACGACTAGGAATTATCTTGGATGAAAAACACCAAAACAGAGATTGCACTTGTGAAAGGTGTGGATGCACAGTCTCGGGTGGCCAGCCTGTTTGCTATACAGAGAAATTGAAATGACCATACACACAGAGTCCACAACATTTTCATGGCCGGTATTTATTTAGCGACATTGTATCATTTGTGCAGCAGTACAGACAAATATGTGTGCAAACTAAGCCAGCAAAGTGCAAGTAGAGAAACCCCAAGTCAGCCTAGAGTCGCTGACAAGAGTGCCCCGATACTTCTCTCACTATGGCATTCTCAGGGGGCTGGAATTATCCTGGACGAGAGTTATGCAACAGGACAGGACATTTGCCCTCGGCACCCATAAGCGTGACCATTATTGCAGAGTACTTGCAGAGCTGGAATGGCTACGATTGGAGGGTAGACTTCAGCACTCGCTCCACTGCATAGCTTTCAGGGTCTCCAATGCAGGTGCAACAGCTAGCATGCCTGCTGTCTTAGCTTCCCTGTGCATGAGACATGGGCTGAAGTCGGGAATTAACTTTTCCTTCCATACACACTTATGAGAACTGACATGAGCCAGAATTAATTAGTTCAGTTATGTAGCCCTTTTGAGAATGTCCTTGCCTGGCAAAATTACTGCTGACCAAAACCTGGCAGTAATCCATGCAACCCTAGTGGTTAGCAGAGGTACTGCAGCCTCCCCCATTCTTCGATCGTCATCTCTAAAGAAATAAAGATTCCCTGGTAGTCTAGGGTCCCTCCTCCCTCCCCAATAAGAAAAAGTGTTTTTCCATAGTGTAGTGGTCCCTCCCCCCTCCCCGGTCACTAGTCGCCAACCCTGTATGCTAAAATAATTTTCTATGTGTAGTGGTACCCTCCCCGCCCCAATCCCTGACCCTATATGATAAAATAATTTTCCGTAGTATATTGGTGCCCTCCTGTGCCCTGATTGCCAACCCTGTATCCCATAACATGTTTCCCTAGTGTAGTGGTCCTTCCCCCTCCCCAGTCACCGGTCTCCATCCCCAAATGCGGAAAACCCCATTCCCTGGTAGCCTAAGGTCCCTTCCCTCATCCCTCCACCCTGTCCAGTGTGACCCACCACTCCGCTCCCCCAATCCCAATCCTTGATTGGCGACCAGCACAGCCCTCCTCACACTACCATGGCTGGCCGCCGACTGAGCTCTCATGGAGCACGTACTGTATACAGTACAGCTCATTGGCTGTGATTGATCGCAGTCAGTGAGTCATATTGTATGCAGTACGAGCTCCACGAGGGCTCAGTCAGTGCCCAGGCATGGTTGTGTGACGTGGTCTGTGCTGGTCGCCATACCTCTCAACTGTCCCTGATTTTGCCTCAAAATTTTCCTCTGTCCCTCATAAAATTTGTGTTTTTATGACTAAACAGTGGGGGTTGTAAGCACAAAATAATGTCAAACAATAAAGTTAAAGACTTCTTCAACTTCAGAAAATGCATCTTACACTAATTCCATTATTCTATCAACTTTCTGGGTGAATATTACCAATTTTTAAGATGTGTCCCTGATTTAGGGTCTTTGACCCTGATTTTTTTAAGTGCTGTCCCTGATTTTTGAGACAAGAGGTTGAGAGGTATGCTGGTCGCCGATCAAGGATTGGGATGGGTGGTGGGGTCACACTGGACGGGTTGGGGGGAGGGACCCTAGACTTCCAGGGAATGGGAATTTTCCACATTTGGGGATGGAAAATTATTTTAACATATGGGGATGACAGACGGTGACCGGAGATGGGGGAGGGACTGCTACCCTATGGCAAGGGCAGTTGTCTTATGGGGTTGGCGATCGGGAAGGGACCCTAGACCACCGGGGTATA
This sequence comes from Neoceratodus forsteri, assembly GCA_016271365.2. NCBI lineage: Eukaryota > Metazoa > Chordata > Ceratodontiformes > Ceratodontidae > Neoceratodus > Neoceratodus forsteri. The sequence continues at coordinate 23,372,854 of CM028135.1, read as the reverse complement.
TTTATTTCTTTGGGGATGGCGATTGGTGAACGAGGTGGACACTACACCAGGGGAATGTGACTGCGTGGGGCATGGGCTGGTTGGGGAGGGGTTACGCTAGGCCAAACAAAGTCCATGCAAATGGGCCCATAATGGGAATGCTAATGGCCACTAGCACCTTGCATGCCCATTGGGCTCATTTGCATGGCCAGTTTCATGAACAGGGTTTTAGCGCATGTGTGCTATTGTTGCTGGTCCATTCTCCTGGCTGGTTGTGGGGGCAGCGCTACTGGGATTCCTGGTGCTTTTCCGGGGTTAGCACTGACTCGCCTGACCTTATTCGCAGTCGGATAGCACAGCGCGCTGTCCAACTATGAATAGCAGGATTGCCCACCGGCACAACCGCAGGGTGCAGCGCAAATGTTTGTGCAGCACTTTGCGTTTTTTAGTGAATCCTATCCCTATCTGATACTGTACTTGTAAGTGCTATATTATGTTGACCGTCAGCACCGTAAATGCACTGTATGTGTAAACTGTTCTATTGTGGAATGTTTTCTGATGCTATACATGTTCTCTGTGATATTGAAATGTCTCTAAACAGTCTTATTCTCTGGGTTACACCCCTGAAAACAGGCTTGGTTCCCAGTTTGCTTATCCATTTACTGAAAAAATGAATAAATTGGTTAATCAGAGTTTCAATGTCATAACTGATTAATTTGTTCCTGATATGGGAGTATATTGGTTCCCTTTTCACCATAGGAAATAGATCTACCTACAAGGGCCCAGATATTCAAACTGCGCCAGTCTGAGGCGCAAGCCCCTGCGCTGCTCAAAATAGTTGCGCAGGGGTGTGGCCGGGTGATATTCAAAGGAGTTGCGCTGTTGAGCAACTCCTTTGAATATCGCCCAGCCACAGCACTTGGCAAGATGGCGCAGTGGAACTTGCGCCACCGCAAGTTGCCAGGAGTTGAGCATTCAACCTATGTGGCGCAAGTACCATTGCGCCATGCGCAAATTTCCGATATTCAAAAGGTGACATGCAAATGGGGCCATAATTTATGCAAAGGCGCAGGGGCCATTTGCATCTCTTTATGGCCCCATTTGCGCTGCCATTTGCATGTAGGTGCCCGATCCCCGAGGACTTGCTCCTGGCCACCCTGCCAGGCAGCAGCCGTCCGGGGACGCACTACTGCAGCCGATCGCGGGCATCACAGTTACATGCCCCCACACCTCCCACAGCCCGATCGCGGGCATCACAGTTACATGCCCCCACACTCCCACAGCCCGATCGCGGGCAGAACACATACATCGCCCCCCAACATCACCCACAGCCCGATCGCCGGGCAGAACCATATAAACCCCCAGTGCCCGATCGCAGGCAGAACCTGCTCTCAACCCCCAGTGCCCGATCGCGGGCAGGAACCTGTATAAACCCCCAGTGCCAGTCGCGGGCAGAACCTGTATAAACCCTCCCCAGTGCCCGATCGCGGGCAGAACCTGTAAAACCCCCAGTGCCCGATCGCATGGCAGATGTAACCCTCCCCAACCCGAATAACTCCCCTGGTGGTCTAGTGGACCGTAAAGCCCGATCGCGGGCAGAATGTCACAACAGAACCCCCAAACATCTCCCTGGTGTCTAGTGTCCCCCCACCCACCCAGAGCCCCTCCACCCGCTCCCCGCCGCGTGAGAGCAACAGCATCCACCGCCTGCCCCCCGCGCCCGCCGCAGGCAGGCGGGTGGATGCTGTCGCCTGCCGCTGCGGGGAGCGGGTGGAGGGGCTTCGTGGGTGGGTGGGGGGACACTAGACACCAGGAGATGTTTGGGGGTTCTGTTGGACATTCTGCCCGCGATCGGCTTTACGGTCCACTGACCACCAGGGAGTTATTCGGTTGGGGAGGGTTACATTCTGCCCGCGATCGGGCACTGGGGGTTTTTATACAGGTTCTGCCCACGATCGGGCACTGGGGAGGGTTTATACAGGTTCCGCCCGCGATCGGGCACTGGGGGTTTATACAGGTTCTGCCCGCGATCGGGCTGTGGGATGTGGGGGGACATGTACATGTACTGCCCGCGATCGGGCTGGTGGGGGGGCACAGGGAGCGAGTTGGGGGCCAGCCAGGGGTGGCAGCTGCTGTGTTGCGCCCTGCAATGCAGCAGCTCACCTGTGGGTGGCCCTCGACTTAAGCCTTTTTTTTTTGGCTCAAGCTTGTGCGGGCGCAGCTTGGGGGTTGCACATGCACAACTCTGCGCAACCCGACTGAATATCGGGTTGCGCAGGTTATGCATGGATCCTTCCCCTCCTGTTGAGCATGCATTCATTTGCATTGCTCTCTTGCGCAACCTGGTGCCAGTGGCGTAACTGCCTCCTGCTGAATATCGCAGAATGGCGCATTTTGGACTTGCGCATGGCGCAACCCTGTTGCGCATGGCGCAACCCTTTTGAATATCTGGGCCATAGTGTATTGTAAGTATGTAGTAGATAAAAGGACAGATTGCCACTCACAGACAACTCTTTGCTGCAGCTATTTTCAATACCCCCAAAAAAGCAATAATCAGACAGAACTTATTTTTATTTATTTTTTTTTTTTTTTGGGGGGGGTTGCATCATTATTCTGTGACTGCAGTACAGCATCAAAGTACATACGGCTGCTGCCAGAGTGCTCTCACCTCCCCTGGGGTTTCCGTCCCACCACTTCAATGTGCAGTACCCATTTTGTTTTCCCTGTTTTCCCCCTCTCCAACAATCAGAGCACCACAGCTTCTCTTTTTCTACAGACAGGAGGGTATATGAGCAACTGCACCCTGTTCCTGCAGTCCAGTCAGGAGGGTATGTAAGAAGCTGTATCCATCCTACAATCAGGAGGGCATATGAGCAGCTACACCCTTCCTACAGTCAAGAGGGTATGTGAGCAGATGCACCTTCCTACAGTCAGGATGGTCAGTGAGCAGCTGCACCCATCCTACAGTCAGGAGGGTATGTGAGCAGCTGCACCTACCCTACAGTCAGGAGGGTATGTGAGCAGATGCACCCATCCTACAGTCAGGAGGGTATGGTAGCAGCTGCACCCTTCCTACAGCCAGGATGGAACGTGAGCAGCCGTACCCTTCCTATAGTCAGGAGAGTATGTGAGCAGCTGCACGCATCCTACAGTCAGGATGGTATGTGAGCAGCTGCACCCATCCTACAGTCAGGAGGGTATGTGAGCAGCTGCACTCTTCCTACAGACAGGATGGTATGTGAGCAGTTGCTCCCTTCCTACAGTCAGTAGGGAACATGAGCAGCTGTACACTTCCTACAGTCAGGAGGGTATGTGAGCAGCTGCACCCATCCCACAGGCAGGAAGGTATGTGAGCAGCTGCACCCTTCCTACAGACAGGATGGTATATGAGCAGTTGCTCCCTTGCTATAGTCAGGAGGGAACATGAGCAGCTGTACCCTTCCTACAGTCAGGTGGGTATGTGAGCAGCTGCACCCATCCTACAGGCAGGAAGGTATGTGAGCAGCTGCACCCATCCTACAGTCAGGAGGGTATGTGAGCAGCTGTAACCATCCTATAATCAGGAAGGTATGTGATCAGCTGTATCCTTCCTACAGTCAAGAGGATTGCAAGCAGCTGTACCCATCCTACAGTCTGAAGGGTATGTTAGCAGCTGCACTCTTCCAATGGACAGGAGGGTATGTGAGCAATTGCACCCTTCCTACAGACAAGAGAGTTTGTCAGCAGCTGCACCCTTCCTGCAGTAAGGAAGGCTTGTGAGTACCTAGAGTAAGGAAGGCTTGTGAATACCTAGAGTAAGGAAGGCTTGTGAGTACCTGTACCTTTCCTACCGTCAGAAGTATGTGTGTGACCAGCTTATCTGAATACAGCTAATTGGTTGGTCAAGTAGGGTGGGGATATGCAAATACAAGATCCCCCCGACCCCCGAGCCAAGCACTTTGCCTTCACAATGCAGTGCGGGACCCCAGTGCTGTTTTAGAGAAATGAAATTGTAAAGCCGCAGGAGATCCCTGAAGCTTTAGCAGGTCAGTGAAGCAAAACTGAACTTGCCAAAAAACAAAAGTCCTCCAGCACTCCCCGATCACCATATGGCTGCTCTCAAAATAAAATGTAATTCCCTGTCACTGTTTCTTCAGAAGGGCTTTCTATTGTTGTCAAATAAAATGTTTAAAGTCTCCTGTTGGAGATGAACTTTCAAACAAGCAATAGAGTGACTGGCGCCATACACGTTTGGCTGTATTAACTAGGTTTACGTTAGTAGTAGTTATAACGTGTGTTTTTGGCTGACCTGACATGGCTTTGTTTGAAATGTGCTCGGTTTTCTGAGTAAACGTGTTATGTATAAAAGGGTAAACTAACAACTCATGAGAAAGGATGCCAATGGTTGGCCGATGAGGAGAAAAGACTAGAAAGTGGATGTGCATTTCTCTTTCACTCGCCAGTATATTTTTCTGTATGTTTTCATTTCATGCTTTTAGAGATGAACTATAAAATCCTGAAGTAGCAGTAAAAAAAAAAAAAAAAGCAAAGATGAATGGAAATATCCTTAAGTAGTTTGAATAGCTGGCAAACAATACCTTCCTCCAGTTCATGGAAATTACGGGTATTATGGTGCTTCCCCTTTAAAGAACGTCGATCATGCTCATTTTAATTTACCTTCTCAAAGCCCCCCACTGGTAGTTTACCTGGACCGGAGTTAAACTAAATGTATTTTAAAAATTTCCAGTTGTTATTTTATGAAGGGGAAGGGTTCGTAAATGAGAGCTGGCTGTCCGATCCCTTCCCCTTCCTGGTCCCTATGAAATCCTGCTCTAACCCCATGCCTTCCCTGCGCCACGATGTTTTGTGACGTTGGAGTTCGCAGAGGCATGGCGGTGTGCTCCATTGCTAGCAATGGGGGGTATCTTTTACAATATACTTTTTCATATTTTAGAGGGTCATTGCCACCGATCAACTGAGAAAGCTGTTCTTAGTCGATCAGTGGCACTAATATGCCCCCAGTGACCCTCTGTGACAGGAACGTGACCAGGTTCAGCAATCTTTTTGTTAGTGTAATTATTTTATGTTTCTACTTATTCTCACTACGTTCTTTCTGATTAGAGCATACAAAATGGATTCCAGGTCACCTGCCCCACCAGCAGACCTCAGGAAACCTTAAGAAAAAACAAGTGCCAGATGGGAGAGTGCAAATTTTCCCACAAAGGCATCCTGAACAGGCAGGCCATAATAAAGTAATAAACAAACATGAGGAAGTAGTAGGTGGAAAAGACAATTTGACCGGGCAGATAGGATCTGACACACACATGCATCACGCACGCATGTGAGTGGGAAATACTGGAGAGAGCTGTCACTGCAGACAGAGTTCTCATCCTACAAGTGTCAGTGCATTAGTTGAGTTGGACCCCAGCTTGCTGTCTCTGACTTTCTATAACCTTTGAAGAGGACCTGGGTCTTACTGTTGGTGGGTGTCCCAGAAAAGGCAGAACCCTGCTCAATAGGTAGCTTATCTGTGTGAGGGAAGGGCAGTCTAGGTGAATGTTCTTTCAAGTTAGCTGGCAGGTAAATACAGATCCTAGTGTGAGACTAGACTGTGAGCTTATTCTTTAAGTCCACTATTTGTTCAAACTGCTTATTATTCCTTTCCTGTAAATGTGTATATCCTTTTGTTTTGCTGTACATATCCTATGTAGTATTTAGCAGTAAAGAATGTACTTTTATAGAACATGTGGCTATGCATTCTTATTGCAAAGATAAATGTGATATTTGTGCTTGCAAGGTGAGAATTCTCTGTTTAAAGTCTGCCATCCAAAGTGCACTCTACCATCTATTACTGTGTTTGACCTTCCAAGTTTCTGAGCAGGACAGAGGTATTTTACTGATATAATCAGGTGGTGGCAGCAGAAGAAGTAAAACAGATCAAACTACCCTGTAAGCTAGTACAGCCCAAAGGGCAGTTTGTCACACCCTGTAAAATATGAAAAGGTATATTGTAAAAGATGCTGCCATTGCTATCAATGGAGCACGCCCCCGCACTATACAAACTCTGATATCACAAAACATTGGAGAGCAAGGGCAGCACAGAGGCAGAGCTGGACTTCATAGGGACCAGAAAGGGATTGGATGGCCAGCTCTCATTTACAGTCCCATGCCCTTCATAAAATAACAGCTGGAAATGTTTTAAATACATCTAGTTTAACTCCAGTGCAAATAGACTACTGGTGTGTTGGTGTAGGGTGGGGGGGGGCTTTGAGAAAGCACAAAAAATGGTGCTCTTTAATGACTCTGTCCCTCACAATTACATCACTAGCAGAGAATTTTGACTTGAGCAGAGAAAAAAAACAGGAGGATGCGATGACAAAGATTTGGGATGGGAGCTCGACAAAAGGTTCTGATAGGCCATGAAAAGTTCCGATAGTTATTCGAGCCTGAGCAGAACCTACAGAACTATTCAGTTTAAGCTATAAAACATCTTTAGCCATGATTGTCTTAGCTTAAGATAGTGTCGGTGAAGGGAAGGGAATCTAAAAACAAACTTGGAGTGGTACTACAGTAAATATAATTCGTGTGATACAAGTAGTTAGTACCCCTTGGCTTAAATAATTGCCAGCATGACTGCTTAACCCGGATTTGGCTTTCTGGGTCCTTTCACTACTTGCACCACTACCACTACTATCCTTTCTTTCTAGAGAAAGACCTGCTGAAGATGTATATATTATCAAACTCCAAAATCAGTATATTAAAAATCATCAGAACTGTCTCAGAACTTGAGAAAAGTTCTGATGTGGCTCTTTTATAGAAAATGGCATCATCTCTGTAAGGTTCTGTACTTATCCAAGCCAGTTCTGCCATCCTAACAAAGATCTTGTTCTCATGCAAATATTATCCAAAATAAAGAATAAGGTGGGATTAATATGGAAAATTAATTAAATGTAAGCTGGATTGTGTCTTTAAAGAAAGCTTTCCTGGTTACTAGAAACCTGCTTTAAATCTAAGGAAGTCATGTTTTCAGGCCTTGAAAATGAAAAAGGAGGGTAAAAGAAACCGAAGTGCAGTGCTTCAGCTGGCAAACACGAGTGTAGTTAATACCAGTAGTTGGGAGATGAGAGAATAGCACATTTTATCCATAGCACTGAGGTACACAAGGTTTTCTCATTATATAGATGTTCCTAGACAGGATCTCTTGGCCCGATGTTTTTCAGATCCTGTGCACACATGTAAATGTAGCGATGGCGGGTAGGAAAGATGGTTTCTGCAGCCTGTTTTGTTTGGATGGAGTTGGCACATTTGAGGAGCATGTCTACTCAACATGAAGTCATCTGGGCACCTTTTCTCAAAGCCGAAGAGTTAAACCAGAGTTTACGCATTCTTCCTGGTGCTTAAAGGCACAGTGTCTAAATTTTAGGTCCTCTCCGTGGCACAGGAGGTTGACATTGCTGTCAAGAATGCAGGATCTGCTGTGGAATGTTTCCATTAGTACTTTCTGACGGGACATAGTGTACTGCCCTGCAGTCCAGTGTGACATTGTCTTTGTAGTTATATAGTAATTATAGGTTGGAAAGGACTCTTAAGTCCATCATATACCCCCCCCCAAACGGTTCATAAGCAGAAATGAATAAGCATGTTGTGAAAACATGTCTTCATTAACTCAGTTAAATAAGTTTGCTAGCTCAGCTTTTGGGATGTATACAAATCTGGAACTATGTGGTGACTGTGATGGTTTCGTAGTACACGTCCTGACTCCTTGGCTTTCTTTTAACTGTCTCTTGCATCCCTTTTCTTTCTGTCTCAGACCGCCCAACAATTTAGCAGTTTTGCAGCACTATAGGCATTACCATTTCCAAGTGAGCTAATTTGTTTGCCCCCCCCCAAACAGGGAGGACATTTATAGTGATAAATAAACAGACTTTTTATGTACACTATTATTACGGTTTGATATACGTGGAAGCATCACGTTCTGTCGACAGTAAATCTGCTGACATCCAGTACAGCAAAGGCACAATGTCGACACTTGGTATTGTGCCATCAATAACCAATGTGGTTTTTTTTGGGGGGGGGGCTGTGCCCCCATGCACACCCCATGCATCTCCTGCATTTAAATAAAATCAACTCCAGGTCAGAGTTGATTCAGAGAGGGGCACAACACCGGGAGAAGCCGTGTTGATGAACTGAAGACCATTACGACTTTCACTGTAATGGTCTTTCTTCGTCTTTCGTGTTTTTGGTATCGCTATACTGTGGAACACCGGATATACAATATACATTACAGTAGATTCGGCAGTCATCAGATTTTCATGCACTACCATTCTGCTTCCAACATGTTTTAACTAATAAATGTTGAGTCATTCTAGTTGTACGTTTAAAGAGAAAAAAACGTCATGCCTGCAAAAGGAGGATTCAAGAGTTTCACTTAATTTTGCAGTATTTGAAAGTATTACTCGATATTACTCAGTTTTATAAGGTGGAAGTAGGCACTAGGCCCATCGAGACCATCTTCCCCACACATTGTGGGGCAGATTAGCCTGTATTCCCAAGTAGGTGTAGTAGTGTGACAGCAAAATAACATATGTGTCTGCAGGAACTAATACTGAGTCTTTTAGAAGATAAACAGATAAACTCGTATTCTTAGCATTTGTGTTTTTGGATCAGCACGGTTACATTGCACTGCTAACAATTCTTCAGGTTTCTGTCAGCTGTGGCTCACACATCTATGAGATTATGTGTAAGCAATAAGCCATGACAGGGTGTGCGTTAGACACTTTAACACACGGCTAGGAGGTGTAGTGAGGCACGAGGCCATTGGCCGAGTGCGTCCAGCCTCCTAGCCGTGTGTTAAAGTGTCTAACGCACACACTGGAGTGGCTTATTGCGCTTATGAAATGGCCATCTGTAATGCAACTGCATTTTGTAGGTAAAATTCCCAATTTTAAGTAGGAAAAACACGTATGGTTGTGTCACTTTTAATAAAATAGTTCCTCCGCCTAAGTGTGTTATGTGTGGTTTTTTTTTTGAGTGAAGGAATTTTGTCCTACAAAAGCTTCTGTAGTTTAGGTCTGGTTGTCATGGCAGTAGTCACCCCCCCCATGCTGTGTGGAGACAACGAAGATGAAAAATGTCTTTTTTTTTTAAATTATTTGTAAAAGAAGTTGATTCTGAATGACTGGGTGGGCTGGGACCTCGCAAACAAGTGGATTCTAAATGAGTGGGCGGCTGGGAGACAGATTGCGGCTGTTCATTAATTTTTTTCCCCAAAAAGTGGATTCTGAACAAGCGGGCGAGCTGAGAGAGAGATCGCGGCTATTCGTTTCTTTTTTTTCCCCCGTTTACTACATGCTGCACCCATGAGGAGATAGGAAGATGTAATGAAAACTAAAACATTCAAGAGCGAGCGGGCGGGGAGAAAGAGAGCCCGGCTGTTCCATTTTTTTACATTCAAGAGCGAGTGGGCGGGCTGGGAGAACGAGAGCCCGGCTGTTCCGTTTTTTTCTTTAATACCTGCTGTATCCACGAGGAGACATGCAGATGGACTGAAATTTTGAAAGACTGAGGCGAAGTGAACAAGAGGTCAGAGGTACTGTCTTATTTTATTTTAAAGATGCCATTGTATGGACTGGTAGTGCCACTTTCAGCTGGTTAAACAAGATGGCTGATTTCAGATTTGCCAACATTCTAATTGGCATGTTTACTAGGATCAGTGCCCACGGGGCACTGCTGGTACTTCTTCCTGTGCGTAAGAAGGAATATCACACAGGTAAGCACCAATCAGGATGTCTGAATTCTGATGCACATTTCATAAAGATTTTTATTACAGCAAAAATTGTGTAAAGCAGCTAGTCAAGAAGAGACCAATTTTAAAAACATTTCATGCACTTGGTGTAACTTACAGTAGATGTGGTTACCCAAGCCACCACCATAGCATTTTGAAAGGTTGATCCTTTAACATGTTAAGGTGCAAAAAAGGGCCAGCCATGTTATAGAAGGAAAGCAGTCTTTGCCATCTAGATGTGAAGTGAGATAGAGCAACAAGTCCTATAATTATTTATTGATTTTATTTGTAAATCATTACATCTATCTGAGCCAATCAGGACTGTTTATTTCTAAACATTCCAAGTACTCGTAACCACAAGAAGGTGTCTCATGCAAACAATCCAAAATTCTGAAGTTCTAGATCTTACTTTGAGAGGGTTCCTGCAGTAGGTCTTCACATATTGGACTGTGCCCCCTGGCCTCAGGGCCGCACGGCAAACTTGTAGCTAGTAATCATTGGCGGGGACCACCCCCGTCGTCAGGTGGCGCGATGTCAACTTGACTATAAAAGAGGTGGTCCCCTGCCCGCCCTCCAGTTATTTCTCGCTGTCACTCAATTCGTTTGATAAACACGGTAGAACAGCATTTAGTCATCTGCCATTTTAAGCGTATTTTCAGCAATTTCTTAAATGTTCTCAGATATTTCTGTTCATTGCCCGTTACGGTGTATGTCGTCTAGTCGGCCCAAAAAGAAGTGCTCCAAGTGTGGCGTGCAGATCCTGCATGGGGATGATTACTCTCGGTGCATCCTCTGCCTGGGACCTAGGCACAACTCGGCTGAGTGTACCACCTGCCAGGACTTCAACCAGGCCACGCGCACCCATCGCAAGAGGACCCTTGAAGCCCATCTGCTAACTCAGAGGCTGGCTTTCATAAAAAAGGAGCTTCAGGAGCTGAGAGAAAGATCGTCGTCGCCAGCCCAGAGAAGAAAAAGAAGAAAAAAGACAAGGACTTCCGACGACTGCGTGGATGCCTCTACTGTCCCATGGGGCTTCCTTGTGGCCCCCGATGCTGGGACAAGTGTGCTCACAGGTACACCTTCATCCCCGCGGGTTCTTACCCCCAGGGATTCTCCACCGGTACCCAATTTTTCTCTCTAGTCAGATACTTTACCTGACCTGCCTTTGGGGGACCTGCCTAACCTCCCCCCTTCACCAGGTTCTGTTCCGCCAGTGGATCCCCTCCTTACTGCAGATCTCTCGCTGTACCTTTTTAAGCAAGTCATGGACCCTCCTCCCATGGGCCCTCTGCCCACCCCGTCACCAGCGGGCCCCTCTGCTCCTCCTTCGGGCCCAGCGAGTGATCTTCCAGGGAATCCCTATGTCCCTCAATACCCGCCACCGGGAGGTCCATCATTGGGTTACATCCCGCCGACGCTGGGCTATAACCCGCCGACATCAGGTTATCCCATGCTAGGCTACCCGACACTGGAATACCCAACGCTGGGCTAGCCGATGCTGGGATATCCGATGCCAGGATACCCTACACCAGGCTACCAGGGTCAGACCATCTACCAATATCCTTATTGGTACCAGCCCCCCAGCTACCCCCCCTTCATGGGGTACCTGGGTTACCAATCCCCACCACCGCAGCCCGATCATGAATCCATCCCTGCATGGTGGAAGGACACAAAAACTCAGCTTCTTTTAGAGCTGGGTCAGCCTCCAGTCACGGTTGGGGGCCACCTGTCCTGCTAGGGTGCCCCCTCCTAGTCCTGTACCCTCTAGCCAGGGTTCTGACAGGGACACGGGTGCTCTGCTCCCAAAGGGTCTCAGGCCCTGGGACCAAGTTCTTGATTTGACCAGCAGGCTGGAATCTTCAGAGTCGGATGAGGACTCAGATATAGGCCAGTCCAAGCCTCACTCCCCAGTCAAGCCTCAACATAAGGAGTCCGCGAAGTCTCCCCCTGAGGATCTCTCCTTTGGGGAGCTACTCAGAACAATACAAAAATCTTGTGGATGGGCCTCCAAGGAGCTGGACCCCCAATGCAAGAGACTTGCAGAGCACCTGGACCTGGTCAGTGTGGCTCCTCTTCCCATTCCCCCCGGATGGGGCCACATGAGGACCTCGCATCCACTGTTTGACAACAGCCTTCTTCCATTCTGGCTGTGTCATGTAAAGTGGATCAAACTTATTTTCCCCTGGAAGGGGTCTCTCATTTGACCGCTCAACCCAAGGCTGTCTCCATGGTCATTACAGCTGCCCATGACAGATCGGCCCAACCTAAACACCTTAGTGCCTCTCCGCCGGATAAGGACTACAACAGCTGGACCAGTACGGTAGAAAAATCTACTCCTCGTCCATCTGTGCCATCAGGTCCCTGAACTATGTTGCACACATGGTGGCCTTTCAGAAGTCCTCCTTAGCAGAGTTGGAGAAAGACCTTCAGGAGATTCCTGACGAACAGCTCAGGAATAAACTCCTGGAAAAAGTCAGGATGAACAAGTCATCCTGTTGCCATGCCCTCTGCACCACATACGATTCTGTCAATTCTGTGGCTTGGGGAGCGGCCACTGGGATTTGTCTCCGATGCTAAGCCTGGCTTCGTCTGGCGGGGTTGGCACAAGACGTTCAGTCGTCTCTTCTGGACACTTCTTTCAGGGGTCCAGTTCTGTTTGGCGCCGACACCAAAGACATTATAACTGAGCTGCAGGAGAGTGGTAAATCCATTCAGGATGTCCGCTTCATGTACTGTTCCAGTCAGAAACAATGGCAGCAGCCCTTTCACTGTGAACGGAAGTGGAACAAGAACCAAGGCAAATGACAAAAGAAAAGATGTGCCCCAGATTCTGGCGCCCACACTCCTCAGGCCAAGTTTCTAAAGCCATGTCAGGAGGAAAGGCACCACTCCCCTCCGTGTCCTGACTCTCTTCCCCTCCTTCCACTCCCTCTGACTCCCTTGGAGGAACCGGTAGGGGGAAGGTTCGACCTCCACCTGGACGGGTGGAAGGCCATCACCGCAGATGAGTGGGTTCTTCAACTCATAGAAAGAGGTCACTTGTTAGAGTTCCTGGAGAGACCTCCTCCCAACTCTCTGGGAAGGTCCTTTTACCCGTCAGGTCAACTTCTACTGGTCAGTCAGGAAATACAGGCTCTGCTACAAAAAGCAGCTATAGAGCCTGATCCTCCAGAACAACCAGAAAGGGGATTCTACTCCCATTTCTTCCTGGTTTCAAAGAAGACAGGGGATCTAAGACCCATCTTAGATCTCAGCATGCTCAGTCTCTTTGTGGAGTACAAGAGATTTTGCATGCTGACTCGCCAAGGACTGTTACCCCTGCTCCTACCAAACACTTGGCTGTGCTCTATGGATATGCAGGATGCTTACCTCCATATCCCCATTCTACCGGCCCACCGCCACATCCTCAATCTCCTTTCTGGAGGATCATTTCTAGTTCAGAGCCCTCCTGTTTGTCCTCTCCTCAGCACCTCGGGTTTTCACCAAGTGCTTAGCGGTGGTTGCAGCGTTTCTGTGCCACAGGGGCATCTATGTGTTCCCGTACCTGGATGACTGGCTCTTTGCAGACCCCTCGTCAGACAACCTGAAGGAATCCCTCTCCTTCACTCTGGGCCTCTTTTCCAGTCTGGAAATTTCTATCAATCTCCCAAAATCCCAGCTAGTACCCTCCCAGTGCCTTCAATTTATTGGAGTAGTGCTGGACACGGTCCAGAACAAGGCCTTTCTTCCAGTCGACCGAGTGGAGACTTTAATCTCACAAGCCTCACTGTGGCTTCTTCTCGGTAGACCACAGCTCAGTTGATCCTTTAATTGTTGGGTCTGATGGCGGTGGCCATACCCACAGTTTCTTCGGCCAGGCTACACACGAGGGTCACCCAGTGGTCTCTCTGAGTCCAATGGGATCAGCGCCTGGACGACATGGACCAGAGAGTCCCTGTCTTCAGAAACCTTCAAAGGGATCTCCTCTGGTGGAAGGACCCCGCTAGTCTATTGGTGAGGGCCTCATTTCACCCTCCATCTGTGTCTCAAATCCTCACTTCGGATGCCTCGAACACGGTATGGGGAGTGCATCGGGGGGACCACAGAACCCAAGGCTCCTGGTCTCCTATGGAGGAGAACCTGCACATCAGTATTCTGGAGATGAGAGTGGTGCTCTATGCTCTCTCCAGGCCTTCCAGTCACTTCTGACTCTGGGAACACTCCTTATCCAGACAGACATAATGGCCACTGTCTGGTATCTAAACAAACAGGGAGGCACCCGATCGTACCCTCTCTGCAGGGAGGCAATGCATGTGTGGTACTGGGCAATTCAGCACGGCCTGTCGTTAACAGCAGTCCATGTGCTGAGTGTTCACCGCATTCTGGCGGACAGTCTCAGCCGATCAGTCGCCAGGGCTCATGAGCGGGAACTAAAGCAGGGGGTAGTAGAAGATCTGTTTCTTCATTGGGGTTGACTAGACCTATATCTGTTCGTCTCCCCATCCAACTCAAAACTACCCAACTTTTGCTTGCTCGTTCCTGGGCATGGTGCTTTTTGGTGAGACGCACTGTCTCTATCCTGCATAGGGAAGTTTCTATATGCTTCCTCTCCCTTTCCACTATTGCAGAAGGTTCTGCTGAATCTCCAAGCAGAGGGGGCTCACATGATCCTCATTGCCCCTCTGTGGCCTCAGCAGATATGGTTCCCGCTGTTACAACAACTGGTTATGGAACCCCAAGTACCTCTGCTTCTCTCTCACGACCCTCTGTCCCAGGAGCAGGGCACCCTGGTACATCCGAGAGCCTCAAGCCTTTTCCATCTTCATGCATGGCACCTGTGGACATAGCAATTTCTTGCTATGGAGTCTCTGCGGGGTAGCTCAGATCTTAGTGGAAGCTGGAAAGCTTTCCACTAGATTCACCTGCGCCATGAAATGGAAGAGATTTTCTATCTGGGCCTTCGTGAAAGGCTTAGACCCTTTTTCTTGCTCGGCCTCCCAGGTGCTAGAGGACCTCTTGCATCTTTCAGAGTTGGGCCTCAGTTACTCCTCACTGAAGGTCCATCTCTCTGCAGTGTCGGCCTGCCACCTTCCGATGGAAGGCAAGACCCTAGCTCAGCAAGAGGTTTCTAAAACTTTTCTGAAGGGGATCCTTCATATAAAATCTCCAGTCCAGAATCCTGTTCCTCCCTGGAATCTCAATTTTATGTTGCAAAAGCTTACTTTGCCCCCTTTTGAACCAGCAGCAAGCTGTGATATGTGTTTTTTAGCATGAAAAATGCTCTTTTTAGTTGCTACTACTTTAGCTCGAAGAGTTTCAGAGCTTCAGGCTCTAGTTTGCAGAGAGCCTTATTTAATTTTCCATAGGGACCAAGTGGTCCTGCGTACTAATCCTTCATTCCTTCCGAAAGTGGTTTTGGAAATGACTCTAAACTAGAGTGTTGAATTGTCGGTGCTTTTCCCAGAGACCTCCAACAGGGGGGAATATTTCCTGCACACCCTTGGATGTGCACGGTATCTTGAGGTACTATACCTCTCGGACTAAAGAGGTTCGAAAATCAAACCAGCTTTTTGTCACCTTTGCCTCCCAGTGTCAGGGCAAGGCGATCATGAAACAGACTCTGTCTAGGTGGCTGGCTAACTGTATTCATTACACTTACCAGAAGTACGAAAAATCCCTTCCTGGAGCGGTCAAAGGTCACCCCACCAGGAGTGTGGCCACTTCTACCACCTTTTTCAGGAACGTGTCCACTGCAGACATCCGTGCAGCAGCCACTTGGTCTTCCGTCCACACCTTCACTAAACATTACAGTGTGGACATTGCCTCTAGGCGTCAAGCTGGCTTCGGCCTTGCAGTTCTGCAAGACCTACTGTCTTGAACAGACCCTTAGTTGGCAGACATCTTCCTCTTCCCGGAACCTTGTCTCCAACTCCTTTTCTTATGTTAGACTGCTTGGTATTCAGTCCCATATGTGAAGACCTACTTCAGGAACCCTCTCGAAGTAAGATATAGCAGTTACATAAGAACTTACTGTAACAGTAGATCTTCAAGAGAGGTTCCTGGAGTAGGTATAGTTTCCCACCCACCTTTCCCCCAGCTCCTGAGTTTTTATCTTGTTCCATGTCCAGGATTCTGTCTCTTCCAGGGCTCAGGGTAACAGGAGTCTAATACTTCTCTTTTCTGGGCTCTTTTTTTAGATCTGCGGTGAAAAAGAACTGGACAGTGGGAGGGGGATCGCCCCTTTTATAGTCACGTTGACGTCGCGTCACCTGATGACGGGGGACGGTCCCCCCTGATGATTTCTAGCTACAAGTTTGCCGTACGGTCCTGATGCCAGGGGACGCAGTCCAATATGTGAAGTCCTACTGCAGGAATCTCTCTCGAAGATCTACTGTTACGGTAAGTTCTTACGTAACTGCTATTTGTATTGGCATAGCCCACTTCCCACACAGGGATGTCTCTAATTTTCTGTAGAGTCAGATATATAGATTTTAAATTCAAGTTCCATTTTGTAAAAACAGAAGTCTTCACCATGAGTTACAATATGCTTGTACGTTCACTTCCTGTGTCCCATATGGTTATAAGAGTTTCTTCGTAAGTCCTTTGTGTGACAGCAATGCTCCATTTAACGTTACTGTTCTCTCACCAAAAGAACTGGAGAATGCACTCTTATACTTGAGCGCACAGTAAGTGTGCATATAAAAATATATTACAAATTGTTTACCGGGAAAGCACAATGAGCCAAGGCTCGTTTCCTGGTGCCACCTCCGGGGAAGGGAGGGGGTACAATAAAATAATCTCAGCGTATCAGTAATACTGTTTAGGATATGTAATGCAAAAATGGATACACTCATTAAAAGGACACATAATTTTATTTATTCAAGTCTTGGATTAAAGTACCTTTGAGTCAAAAAGTCTTTTACAAGGGTTCCACGTCAACGTAAAGACAACAGAACAAAGAACTAAATACAAGACAGGTGGAATACATGATACATGGAGCTGGGTACAATCATTCATAAAAGTTATAGACAGGTAAAGAGGCAACAGTTCAGGTTACAGCAATAGTTACAATCTGGTTAAACTTTTACATTAAAGTTTCAGTAAGAAGTGCAGAAGGTTTCGGGACTTAAGGAGGTACATGGGGAAGGGCGGAGAGGGGTGCTGTCAGGAATCTGACATTGTCATAGGAATGCAGAAGAAGAGAGAGAAGGGAAGGATGCTGTCAGAATTTGACATTGTCAAGCAGAGAATTGGGAGATGAGAGGGAGGACAGAGGGTTGGTAGGGAGTGTAGTGGGTGATGGGAGGGTGGAGACGGGTGGGAGTAGGACAGTGGGGGTAGGGAACAAAGGGCAGGCAGGGGTCTGTGAGCAGTGTTTCGAAAGGAAGTGCGAGGAGAGGAGGTAGCACAGGAAGGGAGAAGGGAAGGTAGAGACAGGGAGGGGAAGGGAGATGAGGGACAAGTAGCAGGAACAGGGAAACAAAGAGGGGGAGAAGGGGTGGGACAGTGGATGGGGAGGTCAGGATGGTGAGGGTGCAAGGAAAAGGCAACGTGTGAGGCCAAAAAGGGCCTAAGTGTGGCAATCACAGCTGCTAGTAGAAGTGAGGTGTCGTCTAAGTTTCTGTTTGAATGGGCCCAGTTTAGGTTCTTCTAGGATGTCAATGGGGAGTTTATTTATCCAGTTAGGAGCCTGATACCTGAAGGACCTTTGGGCTTGTGTGGTCCGACAGAAAGGGGTCAGATAAGTGTGCCTGGAAGCACTCCTGGTGCTGTACTAGTTGGGAGCATGCATGATGAACTGCCGAGAGGATGGGGGGGGGTCAGCCCCACTGAGATTTTTCTTCACGAGAAGACAGGTATGATAAGTAGTCCTACCACCGAGGTTCAGCCATTTGGTGCGGGTTTTAGAGGTTGCATGTATGCATGCGTCTGGGTGCACCTGAGACTAAACAGCAGGAATTGTTGAGGGCCGTGCATATGCTTTTAAGAGACATCTCAGAGGCTGAGCCATAAATGACTAGGCAGTAATCTATTATGGAGAGCACAGAGCTAGTAACAGCAAGTCAAAGGGCATCAGAGGTCATGCTCTGTCTGTGCCTTTAAAGGATCCCTAGTCTTGAGTTAACCATCTTGGAGACATTACTGATATGCTCACAAAAAGATAAGGTACTGTCAAGGGTTGTTCCAAGGTACTTAAAGGTACAGACCTGCTCTATAGGGACATCAAGGTTGTTCCGTATGATTAGTGGTGTAGATTTTTGTTTATTATGAGGGCTGATGAAAATCATAGATTTTGTTTTTTTGTAATTCATAACTGACTTGTGCTTGGAGAACCAGGTCTCAACAGTTGTGAAATCGCGTTGTAGGCTATCGGCTAATTGGAGTGTATCTGAGTGGCTGGAGAATATAACTGCGTCATCTGCATATAGTAGGAGATTATTGGTGCAGACAAGTGGGAGAGAGTTTAGAAAGAGGCTGAAAAGTAGCGACCCCAGTATGGAGCCATGGAGAACACCGGAGAGAACTGGCCGACTGTCTGAGAGGGTGACACCTATTTTGACCTGCTGGGACCTTCCGGCTAGATAGCTTTTAAACCAAGTGACTGCATCCATCGATAAACCAATATCAGGAAGGGAATTGAGTAGGAGGGGGCGATTAACAGTATCAAATGCCTTAGTGAGATCAAATATAAAATAATACCGGGTACATAGAGTAAAGGTACAATTAAAACAGTTAAGTAATTGGGACAGCGCAAAGCATTCTCCTGTCTCTCAGATTTTGGATTTCTTGCAGTCAGAAGTGGACATGGGCTTGCCTCTCAGCACCCTCCAGGGTGAAGTCTCAACTCTAGGAGCTGTGCTGGATCCTAAGGATGGGTTCTTTCAAGGTTTCCATTCTGCCCTCATGTGCTTCTTTCAAGCAAATCTTTTTGTTTAGAAATAAACATGACAATACACATGACCTTAAATTGGCAATTATTACTTTGGATGATAGAACTATAAAGCAGACTGACCAATATAAATATCTTGGTATCTAGTTCGATTGTCATCTGAGTTGGGCTTTTCATATAGATTCTGTTATTGGAGGCATGAATAAACAGTTGGGTGCCCTTTACAGATATAAAAGGTATATGTCTAGAGAGGTCCGTCACAATGTTGTTAATTCCTTGTTATTGCCAGTTCCTGATTACGGAGATTTACTGTATGGTGGTGCCATTGGCTCACTTTTAAATAAAGTGGACCTGTTGTTTCACAGATTGGCCCATTTTATTTTGGATGCACCCTATAGAACTCATCGGTGCATTCTATTTAATAAGCTAAACTGGGTCAAACCGTCAGTGAGAAGAAATTTACATTTAGCTATTTTATGTTGAAGATCTGGGGCCAGAAGATTCCAGACTATATTGCTGGTTTATTTGAGTTTAGGGAGCTTAGAAGGGGCCTAAGGATCTCAGAAGGAGTTCAATTTGTCCTTTATAACTGTAATCTAAACATTTGGAGATCCTCTGTTCCTTTTAGGGGAGCCTCCCTAAGGAACCACTCCCCGTCATTTCTAAGATGCTCAAAGGCCAAAATAAATATTTTGGAATTTATCAATTGGTATATGACTTGGTCCAACAAAGTTTTTCATTGTATTCACTGTAATGTACTTTAAAGACTAACGTGAGGTTTAAAATGTTGTTGTCTGTCAACTGTATTTAATATGATTGTTTATTTTGTCTTTATATTATATTGTTAATGAGTATATGTGTAACTTACGCACTTTACTTGGCCTGAAACTTTGTTGAAAATTAGCTTTGCTCAATTCAATGTATTCCATTATTCGCATGAATAACAAATGATTTACTGCTACTACTAAGCAGTTATCCATTCCAGACCTTGTACCGCTCTTTAGTTCCACTGTGGCCCTGAATGTGGTTCATTCAGCTCTCTGCAAGCCTCCTTTTGAGCCTTTATTCTCCATTCCCAAGGATATACTCTCCTACAGGGTTTGCAACTTGATAGGTATCTGCTCTGCCAGATGCATCTTTGTGCTTCAGGTTTTCTCTTGCAAGGAGGCATTCACTGTTGTATCTCATTATGCATAAGGAGAAGGTAGTTTTATGAACAGTTCCCTCTTTTCTTTCTACAGGTCTTACTGCCTTTCATGTGCTTTCATGTGATCCAAGAGCTGTGCCTGCCTGCCTTCCTTCCTTCCTTCTTTCCACAGCCAGCTAATCCAAAAGCACAGGAGTTGCCTAAGCTTGACCTTAGCAGAGTGGTCAAAACCCGTCTCAAGCAGTCTGCACAATTCTATTGCTCAATCATTTTATGATTCTTGGAGCAGTAAAACAGGTCCAAAAAGCTTACAAGACCACCCTAGTGATGTGAGTCAGATCTTATACAGCAAAAGCTTATGTAATAGCAAAATTAAAGCCACCACCAGCATTAGTCAGGGCACATTCCACCAGGGCTATGCAGCCTCCTATGCTAAAAGAGCAGACGCATCTGCATCAGAATTGTGCAGGATAGCCACTTGATCAATCATTCACAAAACATTACAGGCTTCACATACAAAGCTCAGTGGATGCAGCATTTGGGTGCAAAGTGCTACACGCAGTTCTCAAAAAGTAATCAAAATTTTCCCTCGGAGACATATAGGGCCCAATATTCTCTCCCTCCTAATTCTGAATGTGTACTGCTTCTTAGAACTGATATTATTCCCATAGACAACATGGAGATGACACAAAAAACAGAAATTTTGTTGGAGTTACTAAAATTTCTGTTTAAGCATCACCATTGTCCATGGGGTCACTACCAAGAGTTGTTTGTCACTCTCAAGTAGTATTAAATAAATATAGCTATATATTCATGTTTAAATTTGCTTCGTATTGAAATTTTCATCTGTCAGCCTTCATCTGTATCCATCGCAATTGCAGTCTATCTCCTTGTTCAGGTAACTAAGGCCTCACCAAACATCTTGCGACCATTCCCTGTAGCTTTGCAGCAGCTTCTGATGCCCGTGCACACGTGGCATCCCTGTCATTAGCCGAAGCTCTGCATTATTGCTGGGAAACATCACCGGCCCAGCCTGACAGCAGATTCCTGCTTCAGCTGCCTCAGTTGCCCAGCAGAATATTTTCTTTAGGGACCCACCCCATACGAGAGAGGAAAACTCTCCTGTCTTGTCCTTAGTGGGCCCTCGCCTTGCTGACCCTCTCGACCACTCTAGGCCTTTTAGCCTAAGTCTTCCCTTTTGCCAACACTTGCACTTCCCTAGCCTGTCTCTCACCTAGTGCTGCATCTCTGGACTGCTCTTCTGGAGCATCCCACTCAGGCCCCTGAGCATTTCGGTCCCTGCCACCTGGGATCCCTCTCACTGTCCCCATAAGGATGAACTCGAACCCTTAAACTCCTCTTTTGTGGATCAGGGCATGCAAGGATTAGATCAATTTCCTGGTCATGCTAGGTGCTAGATATACTGTGCTACCCCTGCAGTAACTCTGGGGTGCAGACCAAATCCAGCCTCACATGACCATGGCAACCATCTGGTCCTAAGAGGGAGCCCATATTGGAATGGCTATGCATGAATCCAGCTGTACTGTAACCCAGCCAGTTGGATGAGATTTCTCCTTGCCCACCCTCCCAGGAACGTGGTGGGTAGCCCGCGTATCCTGCCACCAGGCTCAGCTACTACTAATTAATTCCCCCAGGCGCTATCTCCCTTGAGAGGTGTCCCACTGGCTTTTTGCCATCAGATGAAGCTCCCAGACCGTGATACCCATCCCAGGTCTGGGGCTTGTGAGTCCCTGTGGACCTCTACACTCACGCAGAACTTGAATTAGAACAGGAACTCCCTAGTCTAACTTGCTGTTGCACAAGCTTCTTGCCTTATATACTCCCTTTCTCCCTGCAGGACCTCCTAATTTGCATAGACACTTAACACAGCATTCCTTCCAAACAATGTATATGTAGCTGCTGCGGACTATATTCAGCCTGAAAATCTTTCAGCCTCAAGCTCCCTCTTATGAACCCCATTAACTCGTTGCTACTTAGCTAGTAATAAACCACAACCACCTTTGGGAAAAGGGGGTTGTTACACACACATTTTGCAAGTAATTCCCGTAGACAATGGAGCTAACACAAAAATAATTTATGATAAGTCTACTGCAGTTTCTTCTTTTACGGTCATTCAAGACCAAGCAACCTTAGACCTATGATTCTGAGACTTGACCGGCAAAGATGGATTGGAACTCAGAACACTTGTAGTAGCTATGCTGTCCACATTACCACACTAGTTGGTGAGCTACCACACCGGCCTTTGTGAAGCTACTATTGCAGTTTTTATCTGTTGGGTAGTAAGAGATCAGATTTATGACCAGCAGCCATAAATTGCTGCTGTTGTGTTTGTCGACTGGATGTATACACAGGTTGTGGACTCAGATGGGTAATAGAACAACGCTCCATATCATGTCATGTGCGAGACACAGGGAGTGATATTAGTTGGCCTGCTTTGCACTCCTGGGATCCATCTTGCAAGCAGTGGGCCAGTAAATAAATGCATATGCAGCAATTTTTTATTTCACAGTTGGCCTTGGGTTACCTCAGCAATCCCTAAATGGAAATAAGCCGCGGAAAGAATGAGAAGCTGAGCCATAAACAACATTTTTTCTGCCACTCAGTGTGGTCTGAATCAGGGTGTGCTGTTTATTTTGCAGAGACCGACTGCTGCAAGCAGATCAGCACATAACTCTGATTCGCCTGCAAAGTCAAAGGCTGTGCTGTAGTTTTACTGATCTGCACACGGTCTATGTACAGTTCCTGCAAGTACTGACTTAGTGCATTTAAATACCGAAACGTGTGACATTTGTACACTTGGTGGCAGCATACTGAAGAAGCAGTCTGCAGGAAGAGCAGTGAGTAGGATCCAAAAAGGATGCTACATAATTGGAAAATTGTGCTCTGGAAATGGTAACAAGGTCAGCATCTCCTCCATTGTAATGACCGATTCTGTTTGAAGTGGTGTCGAAATAAGCAGTGTACGGTGGAATGGGAGGGGGGTCCTTGTTCTCTATGAAGGCAGGGATTAGAATACGGAACTGTGAATCCAGAGACCTAGGTTTGAATCCCTCCTCCACATAATCACTGTGTGACCTTAACTAAGTTCCTTAACCTCTCACTCGCTCGCTTGCTCACTCACTCACTCACTCACTCAGTCTATTTAAACTCTTTGTGCTTTACTTAACCTGTATCAGTCTCACTTCTTCCCCCAGTGCACTTAATGGCTTGCAAAGCATGCTGGGATAGAGTGAGTATGAAAAGCACTGTATAGAGTTAATTTCCTGTCTTCCGTTCCCTTCTATCGAATGCAGCCTTTTACAATGTACATGTATAAGTCACCTACAATTTAGTAGAGGCTAATTAACATCAAAGTGCGTGCTGAGTATGCTGTCTCATCTTCTGTAATACCACAAAGATGCCTGAAGATGAGGCATTTGTCTCCATTCATTTCCACCTTCGACAATAAATACAATCATTATTACTAAATCATTCCAAACCTATGTGTAACACTCACAGTCTCAGAAAACATGTATTGGAATGGAATGACAGCACAGCTACAAAACAGGCCAAATTCTTTATTTGCTAGAGAACGAAAATTGTCACGTTGGCTGCCAGTTTTCTGCACCCCTGGAGTCACTTTCTGTGCTTGGTTTAGGCTTTCACACATCACCCCACTCCGGAGTCCCTGAGCGTACCTCTCCACAGGCACCACTTCTGTAAGGCTGAGCTCATTTTCCTCCGTGTCAGAATCATACAGCCCTCTTGTGCTTGACACAGTTATTTTAGCTGCATTACATGAGGTAGAATATCTCTTCCAACAATGGTTTGTTATAAAGAGAAACTTCAGCTCTCAGAAAGGATTCTGTAAAAATAATGGTCCTGTATTGAAAATGTACAGATGAAAAAACTCCATACAGCTCACAGCTTGATGGTCTACAGAGGTCATACAACAATTGGATACTCTCTTAACAAGACAGTTACTACTCTCTCCTGTGCTGCTTTTTTTTGTTTTTGTTTTTATTACAAACGTGTCCTCCTTCCAGGCATATTATTGAATCCAAGGTAGGGAGGATGTGCCCCCCGGCATTCACTCCGACCAGTCAGAGTGGGCTTCTTGTCAGCTGTTCAGGCAGCTGCTCACTTGGCTTCTTGGATGGAGGAAGGGTACAGTCGTGGTGGCCATCATTGTCGGGGTAGAGGATGGGGAGACTAGTGGGAGAAAAAAACACAAAGGTTAGGAAAAAATGTATTCCATCACCTGTCCCTGGAGGCCAAGCATGGGGCTGAATTTGATGGGCAAGCGGTGCTGTTCCAAGATTAGTGGACATCTCTAGCAAAGTTGATGGAGCGATGCAGCTGCTTGGCTTCTTATTTCCCTGAGCCACCTGAAGGGAAGCCAAGAAGCAGCAGTTGCAGCTATAGCCCTCCCTACCCCACAGCCAGATTGAAACCTGGACTTCAGAATTCCATATGGGTCCTCTGCACTGGGGGCCCTGATGTCTATGCTAAAGTCTTGTGCTTGCAGTCTTCATATCTAATTCACGAGCTGCAGACAGGTTGTGCCTATAGCCACTGTTCATTTTACTATCACCACTGCTCCAGAATCAATTTATTATCCCCCCTGCTCCAGGATCAGTTAAGTATAATCACTGATCTGGGATCTCTTTACCATTATCACTGCTTCAGGATCAAATTTTATCACCACTGATCTGGGATCAGTTTACTATCACCACTGATCTGGAATCCGTTTACTCTCAACACTCATCTGGGATCTGTTTACTGACACCACTGATCTGGGGTCAGTTTATAGTCACCACTGATCTGGGATCAGCTTATTATCACCACTGATCTGGGAACAGTTTACTCTCAACACTCATCTGGGATCTGTTTACTTTCACCTCTGATCTGGGATCAGTTTACAGTCACCACTGATCTGATATCGGTTTACTCTCAACACTCATCTGGGATTTGTTTACTCTCACCACTGATCTGGGATCTGTTTACTCTCACCACTGATCTGGGATCTGTTTACTCTCACCACTGATTTGGGATCAGTTTACTATCACCACTCATTTGAGATCTATTTACTTTCACCACTGATTTGGGGTCAGTTTACTATTACCACTGATCTGGGATCAGTTTACTATCACCACTGATGTGGGATCAGTTTATTCTCAACACTCATCTGGGATCAAAGTACTATGAGAATACTTTACTTCAAAAGCTATTTTTTCATGATCTTAACTCCCTCTAGTGCAGATGTACTATTCCAACATCATGCCTCTGGGCAGAATCTCACAACTGCAACACAGTTCATTGTGTAACCCAGAGCAATGCACTGGCCTTTCTGTAATGTCGCTCTCTTAACATCTCTGTGCTGTTTAAATCTTCCTGTGTGCCATGGCAGCAACTTCTCGCCACCTCCTCCTTCTGGATTGTAAAGTATTTTGGGATACGGTGTGTATAAAAAGTACAGTACAAAACCAAATTGCTTTTCTTCTAGTGCAGAGCTGCAATTCCAACATCACTGCACCATAGGTCACTACTCAGGTGAAATTTGGGAGAAAAGGAATGTTGTAAAGTTTTGATAGGATTTTAACAGTATTTTAATGTCAGATGATCTCTAGGTCCATCTTGTCACTCCCCCTCTCCTCCACATAAGCAGGGTGAGACCAATAAGTATACTGTGCAAACACGTACCGATAGAGATTCCCTACCCACTGTACTACTCAAGGTATCCAGTGATTTCCTTGGAAGCAGAATATTTTCCAGGCTTACCTATAAAGGCCTGTATTGTGTTCCTGTCCATTGTCTCCACCGGTAGACTTTTATGTCAGTTCACCACCTTCTCAAAGAAAAAGTACCTCCTAACATTACCCCTGAATTACAGCGCTTGTCCCTGAGTTCTGCTGTAGGACACCATGCACTATCTCTCTATGTTCAGTCTTATCGATACCCTTGAGTATTAAAGCCCAGATCTCTGGGTTCAGTCATGTGCCCTAACTACAATGCTGTGCTGTTCTTTGCTGGCTGCTGTGTTGCAAGTTTGTGGTTAAAAACTTCCCTGACAAAAACTGGTCCTACATTATTTTGGCTGGTAAACTGATCCTGGATCAGTGGGGCTGCAGACTGATCCAGGAGCAGTGCTTATGGGCAGACCCTACCTCTCACAAGACCTTGTGTATGACTTCACCCCCCCAGGTCCCTTTCTCAGGTCACTGGGTTATGACATCACATATTGTGGTAGGTATAAACCAGTTTAGGACAGCCTTGACTGTTGAATTCCAAACACATGAAACCTTATTAACTCACCCTGAGTTTTAAATAGTTTCCAAGCTTGTCAGAGGAGGGTTGTTTAGTTTTCCTGTAGCCTGTCTTCCCAAATACAAGGGCAGCTCACTGTCTAAGATGATCTCTGTAAGGAGCACCAATTATGAGTGGGCAATTTTTACCCATTCTTTAGCCATCGAGAATGAATGTAGCACAACCACAGATGGGTTACAGTCCAACCCACCTGTAATGGACACATCCATTTGGACAGATTTTGTCTGTTATATTAGGTGTCCGCTGTAAGTTACAAGCGTGGTTTTGCACTTTTGATTTCAGTGCGGCTATTGTTTGCCGTTGATACATGCTAGATGTGCACTTAAATGATATTTATAGCTTACTATACCCTTTTTTGTTTGTTTGTTTTGTTTCTTTATTTAGTTTTTTTTGTTTTGTTTTGGTTTTTGCCTGCTTGTGCTCACACAGGACTTGTATCGGGGTTTGTGTGGATTTCCTGTGGGTCTTGGTGGTGGGGTTTGGCCTGCTTGTGCTCATATAGGGCTTGGATCAAGGTTGTGGGTTTTGTGTGGGTCTTAGGGGTGAGTGTTGTGCTTACTGTACTGTAGTTCACCTCTAGTTTTTAATTTTTTGCAGGTAGTCTCAGATGAATGCTTGGTGTGTTTTGTGGGTTGCGTAAGCTTCCCTCGTCTTTTCAGTAGCTGCCAGATGTTCCTGTTTTGGAGTGACGTCCTCTCATTACTCCATCACCCACCTGAGCATCTTGACTGCCTTTCTTACATCGTTGGCTGTCACTGGTTGTTGTGGTTCTGTGTCCTTACTGACCTCTGTATCATCTTCAGCTGGATCCTTGTTGGGGAATGAGATTGGCATCTGACTTAACACTTCCTCCACATCGGAAATTTCATCTAGTTGGTCATGTTCCATTTGATCACCCAAGTGACAGACCTCGAGGAACTCTGCATTGGTCTTACTGGCTGGCAGTAAAATCTCAGGCACAGGCTATGCTAGGAGCTTAGCAACAGGTAGAAGTGTGCACCAGGGTTGGAGGTGCCTGGATTAATGATAAAGTTCACATAACCAAATTCCGGGCGCCCACCACCTCAAACTAGCTTGTGCACCACTCCACTATAAAGAAAACATAAATATTTATTAAACTATGGAGCCATACACAACATCCCGCGGGATCTGTCAGCTGTCAAAGGTATAGCCCTTTACAAGGAAAGGGCTGATTATGTGCCTTGCCAATCATAACTGGATGTAGGAAGTACAGTACAGTGTTAACCGCAGACAAAGACCCCTGTTGTGAGCGCCAGCCAATAAGTCCACAAAGAAGATGTCTGATATACGGGGGCTGGCAGCTACATTATATCTGCACAGTTTAACATAAGAGATATAGACAGCGATAAATGTCAGGATGGACATGTCTGTTATAAGTGGGTGTCTGCTATAACGGTGTTTGTTACAAATGGGTCAGACTGTATTTAACTTTGAAGTCTAGCAATCATATGCACATAAACTGGAATCTATAACCCCCCAACCAAAATAGCCAATACAGTTTTCATAACCACATTTCAAGGTTACAGATGCTGTCGCTGTTTCTGACATCTGCCCATGAGTAACAGAATCTGCACAGTACTGTTTGGTAAAAGAAATGTTCCATGCTTATTTGGACAAACTTCAATGCAATGGTTTATAAGTTTACAGGTATGGTTGGCATGTCTGTCATGGGCATAACGGACAGACGGCATGTCTCTAATGGCTATAAGGGACAGTCAGTATGTCTCTTGTGGCTATAAGGGACAGTTAGTATGTCACTTATGTGGCAGTATTGCCTCAGATTTGGACTTAGAAATCCTCGAGACAGACTTCTAGTCTTTTGCCCTCTTGTTTCTGTCCCCACCCCCATCTGTGTCTCTTTCTATCAAATTCTGCTGCAGCGGTATCCTCCATCTTTTTCACAATATAATGGAGTGGCAGCCCATTATAGTGTATTCTCTAACTCCCCCCTTTTATTCATTCTTCCTGTCTAGAGAATTCCCAACTTCAAAGAAAGAAAAATGCACAAAACGCCCGAAGTTTATTATGCCGTTTGTTGCATTGTTTCACAGAATGAATAATAAAGATGAGCCTTTTTCCCCTGTTGAGGTTACTGTAGTAAGTCCCTCCTTAAGAAAGCTAGCACTAACGCCGTTACAGGTACAGCTTTAGGAGAGAAGCTGTGGGGCTTTGAGAAGGCTGGTCGGGAGTTTTAAAATACAAGGGGTCTTCCTTGTCAGATGTGAGTTGTGCAAGCTAGTTCAGCTGCAAAAGGGAAAGCAGTGACAAAAATAAAATCAGCATGTCCCACTAAATAAAAGGGTTTAGTCTGTCTGTTTATCAGACTTGTGGGTTATGCTTGTTGTTTGAGTTTTTATCCACATGCATGAAGGAAAACATAAGGACACATTAAACAAATGTACTAGGCAGTATTTAAAGGAGAAGCCCCTACAGATTACCTGGGTGTTGTCTTGATTGAAGCTCTTCTAAAGGGTCTGGCAGCCCAGAATGAAGCACATTTCTAGAGGGCTAGCACTGAGTGACATCACAATGTGGGCAGAGTTATTAGCTAATTTAGGTAATTAAGGTTTCAAACTATTGAATATGTGTTTTTAACCTGCTTTGAAGACTGTAGTAATTAAGATATCAAAATTGTAAAATAGAATATCAACTTGTTATAACTGTAGTCCCCAATTTTTGTGTATTAGTGTAGAATAAAGTGTAATTATTTAAGTAGGGGGAGGACTACAGTGACCACATGATTAATTATGCCCTGTGAATTCCTATAAAAAGAGAAAGGTAGACACAGGTGTTAGATAGCAGTGGAAGGGAGTAGGTGAAGCTCTGTTCCAGAACCATAGAAGATAGTGGAAAGTTAGATTAAAACTACTTCCACTCTATGTTACGCCTTGAAAAGTAACTGTAAGCTCTTGGTGAGCTAGGATTTGATTTGTATCCAATTTTTCAGTGTTTTATTTTATTTCCTCTTTGGTTATATTATTTGAACTTTTATTTAGATCATTATAATAAAAGGCACTCAAGGCGTTCTTGTGTGTCACAACCTACCTTTGGCCTCTACTTGTGTTAAGTTGTCTACACCCACAGCCTACGACAACTTACTGCTATAGGAGCATCTTCACACACATTTGTAGGGCAAGAGATTGCAAACTGAAGATGAGTAGTACAGGCTCCTTAGGAATGCAAGTGGAGACACATTTAGCCATAAGAGACATACCAACTGTCCCTATAAACTTATTTTAGTATAAGGTTAGGGTCTGTTCTACGTGGATTTCCATTTTAACTAAGAAGCTCTTGTAGCACAGATTGAAAGCCTTGGAATGCTGTTGTACCATTCTGTGAAACAGAAGCTTTGTAATTAGAATGGAAGCTCAACCGGTGATCTCTGATTCTTATGGAAGCCATTCTCATTCACCTCACACTCACACACAGCCCCCGGTCCCCCAACAACATAGAAATTGTTAAAGTTTTAAACAATAGAAACTCATAAACCCAACCCACTCCCAGCTGCTAAAACCCCACCCAGTGCCAATGATAGGCTTCTCCTTTAACAGTATTTGTAAGACAAACTTGTTTTTTAAAAAAAAAACTAATTAAGAATCTGATGGTGAGCAAACAGTGTTCTGTACAGTAAGTGATTCGGTTCAGATCTGCACTGATTCACGCAGAAGTGGTTACGGCAAGAATCATGTTCTAGTTCGTTAGCAAGTTCTTGATATTTTTTTTTTTTTTATAAGTAAGATCATTTTTTACAATATTTTAAAAAGGAAAATCGTATCAGTGGCAGTGGTGGGGTATTAGCAGTTGGGGGTGGGATGGTTTTATTAATTTTTTGAGCTTCCAAAAAATGACAACAACATTTTGTTAGGGAGAGAGCAATAATTTGTTTAAATTAAAAAAAAAAACAAAAACAGCCATATACTATATAAAATAGTGGATGAGAAACCACTGGCACAGCAAGCCTGTGTTGCCACCTCAGGCTACTGATTGCATCAGATCTCAAGAGCGAAGGATGCAATCGGAACCCAATGAGGGCAACTGTGCAGAGTGTCTCCATACCCCCAAAGAGCACTAACCTGCAACTCCACCCTAGATCATCCAGGTGGCACTGCTTTGGTGGCATCACTCCCTGAAGAAGGAGCGTGTCCCCCGGGATGCTCAGTCCTCCTCCCCTTTGATTAGTCCCTGATGACCCAGGCTCATTTTATTTAATTATTTATTTATTGAAATGTCTCACCAGGAAGGCACACTGAGTGACAAGTCACTCGTCTCCCAGTGCAGCCTAGGGGAAGGGGTACCCAGGTCGACAGCATCATGAGCAGTTGCCCTGCCAGCTTCAGCTGCACCTATCTTAAGCAAGTATGCCTTTATAGTGTATGGTGGAATATTGTTCTGCATGGAAATCCAAACCTGGATTTCTGTTGTACTGTTGAATACCCTTACTGTTGACCTGTGTGAGCAAAAAGTTGAAAAAATCAATAAAGCAGAAGTAATGTGTCTAAAATGGGTGTGGATACCCATACATTACAAAAAGTAACAGAGATGCATCCATACACCAACAAGACTATGTCTTCATCTTGAGTTTTCCTCGGCAGCCAATAAACACTTCAGGCTTCGCTCTTGAGGTTCCTGGTTGCCATAGAAACCTCTGAATGCAGGTACAGGCTTGTTGAGTATGGTTGCCCATATCCTCTATGTTACTATCTGGAATCCACTATTATTTTCTAATTCTACATGGTTTACTGGAATTATTTTTTCTTTCAGTTATTAAATAGTTTTAAAAGGATAGTTTCTTTTGTAAGAAAGAGACAGAATATGAGATCATCATCATGGTGACTTCCAAAATCAAGTATTTGTTTAATGTATTTCTTGTCACTCCCAAGAAAGAGAGAGGGAGGTTCTGTGCCAAACAAGTTGGTCATCATTTGATGCTGTAAAGCGCTAGGAAACTCCTGCAGTTAATGAAGGAATTGGCAGATTTATATTACTTCAGTCCAACTTTAAACAGTTTTTATACGTGTCCAGATGTTCCTTCTGTAGTTATGGAAAAGGAAATCTAAAGAAAGAAAGAAAATATTTGTATATACTTCCCATGATGCTTTGCATTATTGGTGTATGTGGAATTGTGTATTTCCTTGAAACATGGCTCTGTACCTGCCAGTGTTTCTTCTGAGCGAACCTTTTTTTCACCGTCGTAGCACTGAGGTCATTTGTCATTTAGATTTCTTTCCTGGGTTAGGCTCACCGTGACCAAAACCTATAGAACCATTAAAAGGCTGGTTCCAGCTGAGATACACTTGGGCGCACTGATGGGTCCTAATAAGGATGAAACATGTCTGCACCTGAAAGAAAATCTTGGGTCAGTGTGCTTTTCATGGTCAATGATTTCTTATTAAATTTAAAAGAAATTCAAAAAAGATAGCTATACAGATAGACATTATGCATGTGTTTTCCCTTTGTTGTATGACACAGAGCCAAAAACTTGCAGCAATTATACTATTAAATTAAACACTTGATGATGTGCTTACACATGCACACACAGATGATCTCATGGCAACTATAACTTCAACAGAGGCTGAGTGTTTAGCTTGCTTTTATCCTTCATTTTGCAAAGGAACATGGTAGCTGTGGGTTATAATGATGAAGTTCCTAGGTATGTAGGATTCAGCTTTTGAGTCCAGTGGGGTAGCATCATTTAGAACATTAACCCACTCATATGTCTGGCAGAAAGTCTACATCCTGCTGCTGTGGGCTTACCGTTCCCCCATGCCGAGGCAAGAATTTAATAATGCTGCTTTGTGCAGGATATGTTTTCTTTCTCTTTGCATTGTTTGCTACCTGTATTATTTCATGTGCGTTTGCACTTTACTAATGCTGTACTGTTTTTCACCAGTCTGTTATTGCCCCTTGTACCATTCCCTGGGTCACGCCTGGAAACAAGTCTTTATTCAGTGTACTTCCTCAGTCATGAGTTTCTAAATAAATAAATTAGGAAACTGGTGACTGGGAGAGGCACACTAACCCAAGGCTCATTTCAAGTTGCAAACCAATGGAAGGGCACATGGGAGACATACATCAGATAGAAAAAACAAAATAACTCTATACATACAGTGAAATACAGTGCAAACAAATGCAAGCCAGTTCAAGCAGAAGACAGTACAGAGATAAAAATTAATAATGTACTGTGAGATTATTTGAATGGAAACTTTATTATTACCATTAATATCTAGAAATGGAAATTTACCTAAGGGTAAAAAAAATGAGGATTAAAAATCACATCCTTAGGGTTTTCTACATGTAAGACCAATTTATTTTCATTAAAGTGTCTGTTTGTAGCTGTCCCCTCAAAAACCCTGGCATAAGCTGTAATCCCTGTCCCTGCAATTCAGTAAAAGAACCCCCTTCCCAACATAAACCTACTAGCTCCCACCATCCTTCTGCCCACCATAGTACGCAAAGTACCAGTGAAGACAGACTGGAACATTAATATTACCTGTAGCAGGTCCCACAGCCGAGCGTCTTGTGCTGTTCTTCATTCAGGTAAGTATGAATGAAAAGGCATCCTCCTGTAGTAGTAATACCTGATATTGGCCAACTCTGACCTCACGTTTGCCTGTCTGGCTGTAACCTTGGTTTTCTCCTTAACCCTAAACTACAGTATTCTTTTCTTCTCATATCGCTAGTGTTTGTAAGTCATCTGTAACATCTCCAGTGCTTGTCACTGTCTCAGTTTTTCCTCTGCTAAGCGTTTGTATCCACTTAGCAGGAACACACACACACAACACACACAAAACACATTGCACGCAGTAATGAAAAGGCAGACCTCACAGTGCTATGGCGCAGCACGAGAACTGCCGACACCCCTAACACAATGTGCTGCACTGATGCTTCTTCAGGTATCTTGTATCCTCTTGACTTGATTACTGTGACTCCCTTCTCGCTCTCTTTTTCTTAAATTTTCATTGTGAGCATGAAACTTCAAACAAAACACAAGCATAACAGAGGCATAAAAGCAATGTTTTACTTACATACATTCAAGTTTCAGTTAGGGTTGGCTGATAAATGCTCAGGGCCACAAAGTTGAGAGAGGCTGGAGAGGACTAATGTACAACATTGAGGCCTGCAGTATAGCCTAGAGGTTAGAGTAATGAGCTGTGAATGAGCTTGGTGCATCCAGCATACCTGGGTTTGATTCCCACAGCCTCCACTTGCATACTGTGTGACTGAGTAAGTCATTTAACCTCGCCAGTGCTCCCAGGTCGCCCCTGAAAACAGGCACTTGTGCCTAGTGGACCTTATTCAGTTACCACAAAAAAACTTGCTGTATTATTGCACTGAAAGGGCCCAAATATTATCAAAGATATCAGTTTTTCCTAACTTTACATATTGGACTTGTTTCAGCTGCAT
Organism: Neoceratodus forsteri; assembly: GCA_016271365.2. Taxonomy (NCBI): domain Eukaryota; kingdom Metazoa; phylum Chordata; order Ceratodontiformes; family Ceratodontidae; genus Neoceratodus; species Neoceratodus forsteri. The sequence continues at coordinate 23,339,344 of CM028135.1, read as the reverse complement.
GACATCTACCATAAAACTAAAGTATGTAGAGTGGAAAGGATGAGAAAGGACCTGGATCAGTTGGAGAGATGGTCAGAGGTGTGTCAACTAAGGTTTAATGTAAAGAAGTGCAAAATCATGCACATGGGGAGCAGGAACCCTGGAACAAGTTACAGGTGGGGGGGGGGGAGCTGTTGGCAGATACTAAGGAGAAGAGGGACTTGGGAGTCATAATCACAGTTGACCTGTAGGCCTCAAGACAGATGGTCAAGGTGGTGGGGAAGGCCACTGGGATGCTGGGGTGTACTGGAAGGGGAATCACAAGCCAAAGGAGGGAGGTAATAGTTCTGCTGTAAAAGACCCTGGTGAAGCCTCACCTTGAGTCCTGTGTCAGTTCTGGAGGCCACACCTTCGTAAAGACATTGACAAAACTGAGACGGTGCAGAGGAGGGCGACCAAAATGGTGAAGGGTCTACATCACAAGCCTTACGAGGAAAGAGTTGGAGACCTTAATTTGTACATGCTGGAGCAAAGGAGGGAGAGAGGTGACATGATAGAAACGTTCAAATACCTCAAGGGCATGAACAAAGTGATAGGAGACAACATATTTCAGTTTAGAAGTAGTGCCAGAACAAGAGGACGTGACATGAGATTGATGGGTGGCCGCACAAGGGGAAATGTCAGTAAGTTCTTTTTTATGGAGAGGATGGTGGATGCATGGAATAGCCTGCCCCAGGAAGTGGTGGCCACTCGTATGGTGAGAGGCTTCAAACAATCATGGGACAGGAATAAAGGAATATTAGAGATAGGAAGAAAAAAGCTAAAGCCAATGACCAGATAGGGTCACAGGTCGCCTCGTCAGGTAGCATAAATGGGCAGACTGGGTGGGCCTGGTGGCCCTTGTCTGCCAACAGTGTCTGTGTATCTGTGTATCTAAATCCAGTAGTCCTGATCCATCCATTTCAGTAGGATACATTTTCTTACATTAACTGTACCTAATGTTACACACTTATAAGAATATGTCCTGCTTGTGGCCCTGTTTTCCAAAGCGCTCAGCATTATCAATAATGGAGAGAGTGGCAGATCAATTCTTGTTGCCTTAGAGAGTGTGTTTATAACTTTTACCCAGAGTCTGTAAACGTTGAGCAGGAGTGCATTAAATGCTCAGTATTAGAGTGCCTGCTGTTTGAGGGCATCTTGGGCATAATGAAGAGACTGGGGGGTTCATTTTATTGAGTCTAGATGGTATATGATACAGTAAGTCCTATTACTGGTAATTAATTGAATTGGCTGAGTCCAGGACGCATTTATTTCATCTGATGCTATTTGAATGATTTTATTCCAAAGTTTGTCTGTGATATGGATACCTACTGTATGTCTTCTTGACATTTGTTTCCAAGTGCCTTAAATTTGCCTGTTGTACTGCTTAAGACAGTATTATAAATAGTGGCGCTCTCAATTGACAAAATTTCATTCGGTCCAGAGTGCTGCTGCCTGTATCCTCACATGCATCAGGAGCACGGTCACATTCCCTTCTATTTCCCATGACTTTCACCGGCTCCTAGTCCTTTTCAGGGTCCAGTTCAAATTTGTTCTTCAGGGTTGCACTCCTGCCTATCTCTCTGGCCAAGCTGTTTTCTCCTTGGCAGCTCTCCTCTGTTCATTCCCTTGCCCTAGCCACTGTCAGCAGTGGAGTCTTTTCCTCTACTGCTCCCTTTGTTAGGAATAGCCTTCCACTCCCCCCTCTCTGTGCTTCCCTGGCCCTCTTCACCTTTTCAAATCTCATCGTAAAACTTCTCTGTTCTCCCTCGCCTTCAGCTCCTAGTCCTGCAACACTGTCTTTGCTCCTGGTTTACAAACCTTTTATCGTGGTATCATTAATGGCTGCCCATTGCGTTTCATTTTTTTTTGCTAATCTTGTGAAGTGTTGTGCGATGCATTTTGTATGAAAGACATTATAGAAAATAAAACAGTGTTGTGTTATGTTGTGTTGCATGAAGAAGTATGCCCTAGGGTACTGGGCATTTTGTTTGCGTGTTATTGTTACAAGGAGCCCATTTGGGGATAAGCTGGGGCTATAATGGTGCATTCTATTGCATATTAAAGTTGCGTATTGCAGAGTTTTATTGACTCATACTGCCAACAATGATGAGGTATACAGTTTCATCTTGGTATGTAAATGGCTTAAAAGGATTATTCTGATTATTGGTAACTGAGTCAGGTGGACTGAGACCTGGCTCCCTGCATGTATTGTATTGATGCCTGTTCATAGAAACAGAGAAACATAGAAGTTGACAGCAGGTAAGGACCGCAAGGCCTATCTAGTCTGCCCATTTTTTTTTCCACCTTATGAATGTGCCATAGGCCTTTACTCTGTCAATGACCTATCTATTCATACTCATCTGTATTGCTCCTTTATGCCTATCCCATGCCTGTTTGAAGTCCTGCACTGTATTCATATCCACCACTTCCTGAGGTAGGCCGTTCCATGCATCCACCACCCTTTCTGTGAAAAAGAACTTCCTCACATTACTCCTTAATCAGCCTTCCTCTAATCTCATGCTGTGTCCTCTTGTCCTGTTATTTTTCTTATATTGAAACATGTTAGACTCTTTCACCTTGTTAATGCCCTTAAGGTGTTTGAATGTTTTGATCATGTCACCTCTCTTTCCTTCTTTGCTCTAGGGTATACATATGGAACTCCATTAATCTGTCATATGTTTTCTGATGCAGTCCCTGCACCATTTTGGTTGCCCTTCTCTGGACTGCCTTTATTTTGTTAATGTCCTTATGAAGGTGTGGCCTCCAGTACTGCACTCAGTACTCCAGATGGGGCCTAACCAGTGTCTTGTAAAGAAGGATTGTTACCTACCTCTTAGAACTTGTGATACCCCTACTAATACACCCCAACATCCCCCTAGCCTTACCTACTAATTTAGAGGTCTGCTTGGATGATTTCGGGTCATCTGTGATGATGATGCCCAAGTCTCTTTCTTCCATTGTGACTGCCAGCAACTCCCCCCAACCTATAGGTGGCTTCAGGGCTTCTCTTCCCTATGTGCATGATCTTGCACTTCTTTGCATTAAACCTCAGTTACCACTCTTCCGACCAGTTTGCCAGTTTATCCAGATTTCTTCTCATTCTGCCCACCCCATCTGGATCATCTACTCTGTTGCAGATCTTGGTGTCATCTGCAAACAGACAAACCTTACCCTCCAGTCCGTCTGCAATGTCACTGATGAAGATATTGAAGAGGACTGGCCCCAGGACTGATCCCTGAGATACCCCACTTGTGACTTTCATCTCTTCTGACTGAATACCATTTACCACCACTCTCTGTTTTCTGTCTGTCAACCAGTTTGCAACCCAGTTGACCAACTTCTGACCCACCCCAAGCCTACCCAGCTTGTTAATCAGTCTTCTGTGTGGAACAGTATCAAAAGCTTTGCTAAAGTTAAGGAAGGCAACATCAACTGCTCCCACTTGGTCCACCACTCTGGTTGCCCAGTCAAAGAAATCTATGAGATTAGTTTGATAGGACCTTCCAGATGGGGCCTAACCAGTGTAAACCCATGCTGTCTTAGATCCAGTGGTCCTATGAATTCCAGGTATTGCACTATCCATTCCTTAAGGAGTGCCTCCATAATCTTGCCCACTACTGAGGTAAGACTGACTGGTCTGTATCTCCCTGCCACCACCCTTGTGGAGCAGGATCACATGAGCCCTTCTCCAGTCTTCTGAGACCTCTCCTGTGCTCAGAGACTCACTAAACAGTTCTGATAATGGCTCTGCTAGTTCCACCCTTAGCTCCTCTAGTACCCTGGGATGTATGCCATCAGGTCCCATTGCCTTGTCCACCCTGAACTTATAGAGCTCTTGTAGGACCCTTTGTTTTGTGAAGGAACTAGTGCACACCTCCCTCCCACCTGTGTCCATGGTGCTGAGCTGTGGGCCCTGCCCCACCTTCTCCTTAGTAAATACTGAGCAGAAGTATCTATTTTAGGATAGATGCCTTTCCATGGTCCTCCTCCTCATACTCCCCCTTATCGCCTTTGATCTTAGCAATACCCCCTCTGGACTTTCTCCTGTCACTAATGTATCTATAGAAAGTCTTGTCCCCTTCTTTTACTGTTCGTGCTAGTGTTTCCCTGGTTTGGGCCTTTGCTTGCCTTACTGTCTTCCCTGCTTCCCTTAGAGAAGTTTGGTATGCCTCCCTATCTTCGTCCCGCTGCATTCTGTTATATTTCCTGAAGGCCAGCCTTTTGGCTCTGACCTTTTCTGCTACAGTTTTTTTTTTAACTTTATTTCCCTCCGATCGTGGCTCGTGAGAACTCTCTCAGGCATTCTATCCTTTTTCCTGCCCACCTGTGGATCTCTCAGTCTGTGCCTCCCCCCCCCCCAGCCAGCACCCCTGGTTTCACCTGTCCAGGGAGGGTCGCCCTTCGCCTCTCTTGGGCTCACTTGTAAGTCAGACTCTGGCTGCAGGTGGAGGAACTGGAAGGCCAGCTGAGGAGAACGCTGTGGAGGGCATGGGGGATAGGTGCCGTCGCCTGTCTCACTGAGCCAGTGTTTTCCCTGTTCTGTGCTCATAGGACCTCCCCCTGTGTGGGCACGCCCCGACACTTGGCAACCCTGCCTACGTTGGCCACGCTGTTCTTGTGCTGCCCGGCTTGCTGCAACAGCCCCGGTCTCCACCCCGGTTCAGTGGCACGTCGGGAGGAGAACACCACAAGGGCACTCCTTCCTCAACCTGCTCCTGTTGACCCACCGGCGACCGGACTCACTTTCAAACCCGGGTCACCAGTGTAGCACGAGGTGTGGTGTCCAGTGCCTCAGCTCTCAGCCCTCAGCGCCACCGGGCCGGCCATTCTGCTGCTGTGTTTGAGAACCAAAGTGGTTTCCATCTTCTTTTGCACTTCCTTTTCTCTCTAACACAATGGGATGTTGCTTCAAGTATTGCATCCTTAATTCTTGCCCACTTTGCCTGTGCCCCCTCACCTGTATTTCTTCTTGCCAGGGCTAGCTTAACTCTGTTGCCCATCTTATCAAAGTCAACTCCTCTGAAGTCCCATATTTTTGCCTTGGAATGGGATGATTTAGTTCTAGTGGCCAAATTGAACCATACCATGTAATGGTCACTGGCCCCCAGGTGACCTTCTACCTGGAGATCTGTGGTCCTTTCCCTGTTAGTCAGTACTTGATCTAGGATAGCCTGGCTCTTGTAGGTTGTACCAGTTGTTTGAAGCCCTCCCCCTGCAGGGAATCCACTATGTGTCTAGTTCTGGCAGATGTTCCTGCTGGTATTGACCAATCTGTATCCGGCATGTTGAAGTCTCCCATTATCAGAACCTCCCCTTTAGCTGTCATGTTTTGTATATCTTCTAACAGTAATGTGTCTATGTCCTCCCCCTGGTCTGGGGGCCTGTAGACAACCCCAGTTCTTATGGCTGTCCCATTTCCTGTTTTCAGGGTGACACACAGTTCTTCTGGCTCCTTATGTGTATTCTGAATTTCTGTAGCTTTGATATTTTCATTGACATAAAGGCCACTCCACCCCCACCCACCCTTTTTGCACCTCGGTCTCTTCTGAACAGTACATAGCCGGGTACTGAAGTCTCCCAAATGTAGTTACTGGTGAACCATGTCTCGCTAATGGCTACTATGTCGAGTTTAGCCTCTGTCATTGTTGCCTGCAGGTCTGGGATCTTGTTTCCCAGACTGCAAGCATTTGTGTACATAATTTTCCATTGGCCAGATTTCGGTGTGTTAGTTGTTGGTCGAGGTCTGGCATTTCCCCTGTACGTCGTGTGGGTGTGTTCATTATTATGTTCCCACCTTTTCCCTTCTCCTTCCCCCTGGGCTGCATCTGTTAAGATTCTTGCTGTAACTCCGTATGTTTAACTGGTGAAAGAATTTCAATAAATAAATTTTTAAAAACTGTTTGGATTTTGTTTCATGGTCTACCGTCTGTGTAACTGACCTCAAATATTGTAATCATCTCTTTAAATATTGAAGCGTGGTCTGTAGTCATGTATCTGTCCTAATGCTGGCTTGCATTTTTTATTGATTTGGGTCATGACTGCAAAAAGGGATTCAGATCTCAGTTCACCTTTCTTGATTACTAATAACTAACTAACTAACGGTTGATTGCTAATGTCCAACACCGTTGCTTTGTGGTTTTTATTTTTATCCTTTATTTTCCCAGGAGAGCCCAGTTGAGCTGCAACATCTCATTTTCAGTGGGTCCTGCTTCTGCAGTACCAGTTTCTGCAGCTGGGTGGAGTGGAGCACCAGGAGGTTAAGTGACTTGCCCAAGGTCACGCAGTTAGTAACTGGCTCTAGCGGGGTCGGAACCTGTGCTCTCCTGGTTCCCAAGCTGGTTCCCTGACTAACAGACCACACTGCCTTCCAGTTGTTTCCCGCTCCATGGGGCAGGTGCAGGCCAATCGAAATACATAATTTAGCTGGGTTTATAGAGCATAACAAACCATAACAAATGCAGGAACTGTGAGATCACTGCTGTGTTATGTTGGCCCAACAGACCAAGGTAAAGTTTTAAAAGAAATATATAAAAATAGCTAACCAGTGACCAAATAGTCCACACGAGCCCTGTGTTAATAGCAACAGTATATTGTATCACATCCGCTGGGAGTCATAACATCTTGCAAGTGGCATTTATTTTATTTGCAGGACTGTTGCCAGAAATCTGTGTTGGGCATTGTATAATTTACGGTTGTTCTGCTTATTAAACTGCTGCTCTACTGCGTGACCTAAAATTCAAGTGCTATAAATGAGAGCTGCGATGGATGCATTAAGTGCCAAAACATACAGATGGAAACTTCATGTTTGAATGGTTGCTATAGAAGTGCTGTACATGACGTTATTTGCTAGATGGCCACGTTGGCCACTGATCTAAAATCGTACCAGCCAAATTGAAATCTCAGGTAGCCATAATATATGGGTCATTCTGGTGAAGCAGCCAAAGTCTTGAAATTCAAGGACTATTTTCCACAAATTGTGGAGTTGGGGCCAGATTTTCAGAAAAGTGCTGCCAACTTGCAGCACTATTCAGTCACATTTCGCACAATTGCAGCTGAAAGGTAGGCCACCTATGAACTTATCTAACATTATTTTATTTTTAGTTTTTGTTGACTGGTAAGTGCACTAGACAAATCCTGCCTATTTTCAGGCACGACCCGGGGGAGGGGAATACAGATGAATGCCAACTGACCTTAAACCAGATTAAGCTGTTGGTGGTATTTTTAGTGAATGAGAGAAATTTGGCCAGGACACCGGGGGAAATTCCCCTACTCTTTTTGATTAGTGCCATGGGATCTTTAACATGCACCTGAACTACCACCAATCCAGGCAGATGGGACCTTGGTTTAACATCTCATCCGAAAGGCAGCATCTCAGAAGTGCAGCACCCCTCTCATGCTGCACTACAGTGTCAGTACTGGGATATTAACCCAAGTGCCAGATGTGGGAACTGAACCCACAGCCCTCTGATCTCCCAGCCTCAGAGGCGAGTGTGCTACCTACTGAGCCACTGAGCCACTGACACTGCTAAACATTACATTACAGATTACAGAACATTAGGCACAGTTCCCATGATTTAAAGCAATCATGGAACCTCTCACATCAGATAAATGACATGCAAGCTACAGTAAATTGTGGAAACTCATGAAAACGTGAGCGTTTTTGAAAATAATGTGGTTACATTTTTTGTATGCTGATAGAGTGAAAAATCAGCTATTCATCAGCATCCTTTTCTTTGAAAATCCAGCCATTAGACTCTTAACTCCCAAAATTGTGGGGGAAAAAAATGCTTTGTGTTTGAGTTTATAAAACAAACATCAAAAAACTCAGGCGCTCGCCACCACATATGACACTGACTCTGAATTTAAGCAGCAAAAATGTTTATTTACATCATAAAAATAATAAAAGCACCTGCCTGACGCATTTCAAATCCAGCAGGACCTTTTATCAGCCTTTGATAAAGGGTCCTGCTTGATCCGAAACACGTCAGGCAGGCGCTTTTATTGTTTTTGTGATGTAAATAAATATTTTTGCTGCTTATCAGTCAATCAATCAAAATCTTTATTTATCCAGGTGAACATCATTGAGCAAGGCTCATTTGCAAGATGGACCTGGTTAGAGCAAGGTCAAGGGTACAATAGAAACAATACATATTTATCTATACAGTCAGTACAATGGAATACAAAACCAAAATCAATCTCAAGGTGCAATAACAATACACAGTAAGCACGATGTAGTGCAGAACAACTTTGCAAGGATGTAGATGCATGGACACATAAAAAATAAAAAGAATGAGAAGGGGAAGGAGCAAGGTTAACAAGAACAGGTAGGGTTTTATACAGCACTTTGTGCAACCGGGTTACAGGCGGCTCAGGAGTAGGAGGGATGCCAGGAAGAAGAAAGGTGATGGGGGAGGCCAAAGATGGGGGGAGAGTAAGGTAAGGGGGGAAAAGGGGGTGGGGCCAGGGTATAACATAGGGAGAGTGGAAAGAAAAGGGCAAAGGGGCACGACCTCACCCAAAAAATGGGAGTCAGGGAGCAATATACCTAGACATATTACAGAAGTGGATAGCAGTGTCAGGGAGTAGATAGTAGGTGTGCAAGAGAGAGAAAAAAGGAATGAAAAAGAGGAGAAAAGAGAAACAGAAGGAAAGAGGATCAGCATTGTAAGTAGAGTGAGAAGAAATCTGAAGACCTAGGTATCGAATTTGGAGTCAGGCAAGCTACAGTATAACAATGGTTGTTGAGCCTGACTCAGGACATGGGAAACAATTGCATGGCTCCTTTACATAGCAGAAATATAGATTCCTGAAGGTAGTAAGGCTAACAGGGGTGCTCAGTTTCAGTGTTCTCTGCATTTTGTTCCATAGAGAGGGCAGCACAAAGCTTATGGACGCTCTGCCAAAGCGTGATTTAATTTTGGGCACATTTAATGATATAAATGAATGACGTCTCAATGCATAGTTGCCTGCAATGCTTAGTGGGAGACAGTCATTAGTATATTGCAGGAGTTTTTTAGAGATAGATCTGAAGGTCCATAGAACAGCATTTCTATTCCGCCTAAACTGAAGGGAAGTTCACCCCACAGCTGCATATAAGGAGCAATGGTGCATGGTAAAGGGAAGTCCCGTTATGAACCTCAAAGCTCTATGGTAGAGCGTGTCCAGTTTTGCAAGATGAGAAGTAAGGCAATGACTATAAAGGAAGTCCGCATAGTCTACCGTCGAGAAGAACATTGCTTGAACCAACAGCAGCCTTGCATCTTTTGTAATAAAGTGGCTAATCCTGAAGAATATACCTAGCCTCTGGCATAATTTTTTTTAGCAAGTCCTCGATGTGATCAGTGAATGAGAGTTTATAATCAAGCCAAACTCCCAAATACTTAAATTTTGTAATGAATTCCAAGTTTTCTCCAAGTATTGTAGTGATCTGAGGGACTGATCCAGTGGTGGCTGGGTTAATTGCGTGGCTGAAAGGAGAAAATAGAATCATTTTAGTGTTCTTTGCATTGAGTAGAAGCTTTTTGTGAAGAAGCTGTTTCTGTAACAGGTTGAATTCAGTTTGAAGATTATTGCATGCAGCTTCTGGTACTGGCTGGCTTAGATATAGCACCGTGTCGTCTGCAAACAGATGAATGTTGGCCTTGTTTATACTGTTATCTACGTTATTGATATATATTGCAAATAGAAAGGGACCAAAGATAGATCCCTGCTGCACACCTCTTAGAAGAGTTTTGAGAGGTGAGAGTTCACCTTCCGCCTTAATCTGCTGCAAGCGGTCGGAGAGGTAGTCGGTAAACCACCGCAGTGAGAGTGAATCCAAACCTATGGACTGTAGTTCTGAGCGAAGCAGATTATGATTGACAGTGTCAAACGCCTTGCTTAGGTCCAAAAACACAGCACAGATAACATTTTTATTATCCAGGTCTCTCTGCCAATCGTCGGTCACTTTGGCAAGTGCCGTAATAGTACTGTGGTTAGCTCTAAAGCCAGATTGAACCTGGTTTAGGAGAGTCATGGTTTCTAGGTACTGTATGTTCTCAGTTGTGTGATTACAGTTTTTTCCAATAATTTTGCCAATACAAGAAGAAGGGAGATCGGTCTGTAATTGTTAAGATCATTAGGGTTCCCTGATTTAAATAAGGGCATAACGTGTGCTGTTTTCCATATGGATGGGAGGGTCCCCTGGGCTAGGGATAGGTTAAATAAATGCATTATAGGCACAGCCAGAACGTGGTAAGCAATTTTTAGGAAATATGGGTCTAGTGCGTCAGCTCCAGCTCTTTTCTTAATATCAAGCTATAGTAGGAGGTCTTCAACTTCTTTCAATGAGGCAGATTGCAATGAGAAATTCGAGCTAATAGTACTGAGTTCATAAAATTGTGTGTCAGGTTGGGAGCATAACAGGTTTGCAGGTGAGTTGTTGAAAGCTAAACCTGGAGTCGCAAAGTGGTTGTTGAAGTAGTCCAAAATCTCCATCATGTCACTGAGAGTATCATTTCCAGAGATAATCTTAGATGGGAGGGTGCTTCCAGGTGTATGACCAGATAGGTCTTTGATAGTTTTCCAAAATTTAGATGAGCTTTTGGTAGCAGTGTCAAATTCAGAGCAATAGAAAGCGGCTTTTGCATCTCTAACCTTTTTGGTACATGCGTTCCTAGCCCTCCTAAACTGGCACCAGTCTGAGGAGGTCTTGGTTCTACTTGCTTTTTTCCAAAGCCTATCCCTCTCAGACAAGGCTGATTTAAGTTCTGGAGTGAACCAGTGACAAACTTTATTTCTTAAACGCACTTTTACTAAGGGGACATGTTTATTCAGAGCCCCTGAGATTATTTATATTTGGAGTTGGTGTCATATGTGGTGGTGAGTGCCCGAGATTTTGATGTTTGTTTGATACTATTATATCGAGAGTACAGCCATCCTTGTGCATACTTCTTGCGGTACATGTTTGAGTGTATGTCCACAAAACCGCAGAAAGATGTTCTGTAATTTTCCCAAAATTGCAGACATATTTCTCACGACTGAGTGAAATTGCAGAAAATTTGCCCACAATTTGGAGACTTAGGGAATAAAAATGGATGACCGTTTTGGTGACCTGACAGTATCCCCACTGGACAAATTTAAGTCCAGATCACTTTTAGTGATCAAGATGGTTATCGTGTAGAGCATTGAGCAACAGATTTGGGCAGGGGGGAGGTGCAACATCACATTTCCATTGTATCATTGATCTGTGGCATACCTGTAAAATATCCATCATTAAAAGAGACAACATATTTATTACCTCTCAGAGCAACACAGTCCCGTCATTAAAGATACATTTACACTTGCGAAATATTTTACTTTTGCTTCAGTAGGGGTTCTGAATGGTTGTGGTACATTGCCTCATTTACAATTACAGTAGTGCCAGCCAGGATGCGGTGTAATACTGCAGAAAACAAGACAATTGCATGTGGTTCTTAACCCACTTTGCTGCCCAGGGCTTCTAGAGACCTGGCCCCAAGTGGACTCCCATCAAACTTTTAATTTATTTTGGCCAGGTTAGAGCAAATGAAGAGATTGTAAATTAATGCATGCAGACGATCTCCAAAACACTGCAACTTCCCTATTCCGAGACACATTTTGTGATGTAAGTAAATGGAGAGTGTGGGGGTGCATTCCACAGAGCAGAAAAGGGACATCTTTTAAATTGTTTTTTTTTATATATACTTCAAAGCTGTGATTATGACAGATCAAGACCATCGCGCAACTAACAAGGTCCTTCATGTTCACTGACCCCACTGATAGGCTGAACCATATGTTCACCACATGCTGAGAGAAGGAATTGCTTCCTAACTCCACCCTTGCATTGAACCTCAAAGCTTGTCCCCTCTTTCTGCTGGAAAACACCAATCAAATGGCCTCCTGTATGCTCCAGTGCAGATACTCTGACCTTTCTATGCCCTCTCCAAGGGCACAACTGTTGCTAAATTGGTAGTTTCCTGCTGGTTCCTTACACTGCTCCTCTTTGGCATCCTCTAGTCTGTAGACTGGCTATGATATGGAACTTTCATTTGGTTTTGGAGTCAAGTAACATGGTCTCCGTTGGGACCTGCTGTCACTTATGATATGTGTTTCCTTGCCTGACTGGCATGTTGTCTGTTTGCCATCCCCTTGACTGGTCAGGACTCAGAGCTGTAGGCATTGGTTGTGGATCCCCTGTTCCTTACTGTTTCCTGAGCTCAGGTTCTCACTGTACAGTATAACCATCCTCTGTTTCTTACCTGAGTGCTGTCTGCCTTTCTGCTGCATTGGGCTGTTTGCCTTCCTGTGTTTACTTTGTCACTCTCTGAATATAGGCATAGTTATTGTTTGTTCTCTGGCTGCACGTAGGGCTGAACATGTTGAGGCAGTATAGCACAGTGATTTAAGGCTCTGAGCTGCAAATCTGGTGACATCCAGCAGACCAGACCTGGGTTTGAATACCACAGCCCCCACTTGCATACTGTGTGACGCTGAGCAAGTCACTTAACTTCCCTGTGCTCCCAGGTCACTCTGTAAAAAAGCTTTCAGCTTAGTGTGCTTCTCCTGGTTAAGCAACTAAATAAAAAAAAAAAAATAAAAACACTTCTGTTTAGCTTGCATGTTGGACTACACGCAGTCCTCATGGCGTTTGGCTTCGTCTATCACCAGAATGATGGCTGCTTCTGTTTTTGGTTACTACCTTTCCAACATAGTTGACATCTTGCGTTTCATTTTGTTTGCAGAAACCTTGTAAGGGGCTTCCTAGTCCTGTCTTGGGGTATGTCACTCATGACATGGACTCTTCTGCAGCTTGTTTTCATTCCATTTTGGCAGTGGATATATGCCTTGCCACCTTACGGGCTATGATCCAGCCTTTTCCTAAAAAAATGCAGTTTGGATCTGGTGTCCTGTAGTGAGGCTGGATATGGTCTTGCCATCTTCCAAGGCCTGCTGTCTTCTGGGACTTTAGGTCCCTCCTGCCTGACGTTCCTCCCATTTTGAACATTGGTACTGCTTGTGAATCCTTCCAAAGGTGTGTCTCTATTGATGGAGATGTCATCAAAGAAGATAGGTTAACCCTTAGACTGCCGACAGAATTAGAACGCATAGTAATTCTGGACTTATATATCAGTCCATGGCACAGCAAGGGTTAATTACTAACCGGTTACGTAGATCTTTGATAGAACCTCCTCCATAGAGCCACAACTTGCCCTTACCTCCAGGCGTAAATCTTTCCCCTGTGCCTGCGGGCTGGCTGCTTGTGTATTCCTTATAATCATCATGGACTGATATGAATCCCTGCTTTAAAATCTGTGTTCAGCTTGGGAAAGCACCCTATCCATTTAGGACACAGGGCTTCTGAGTGGTAACATGAGACATTTCTCCTAGTGTAAGACAGTTGAGACATATGTGAGGGATGCCCCTTATAATGTGGGACAGTTGAAAGGTATTTGAGGAAGATCCCTCCTAATGCTTTACAGTTGAGAGGTATGTGAGGAACATCCTTGTAATGTGGGACAGTTGAGCGGTATGTGAGGACCATACCTCCTAATGTTGGACAGTTGAGAGGTATGTGAGGGATGCTCCTACTAATCTGGGACAGTTGAGAGGTATGTGAGGGATGCCCCTACTAATCTGGGACAGTTGAGAGGTATGTGAGGACCATACCTCCTAATGTTGGATAGAAAAAAAGTTACAAGAGAGAAGTTCCTCACCAATGTAGGACAATTGAGAGGCATGCGAGTAACGGCCCTCCAAATATGGTATAATTGAGAGATTTGTGAGGAATGTCCCTCCTAATGTGGTATAGTTGAGAGGTAAGCCAGGAGCTACCTCTTAATTTGGGACAGTTGAATGGTATTTAAGGGACACCCCTCCTAATGAAGGACAATAGATAGATGAGGAACATCCCTCCTAATATGGGACGGTTGAAAGGTACGTGAGGAGTATCCCACCTATTGTGGGACTGTTGAGAGTTATGTCATGGACAACTCACCTAATGTGAGACAGTTGAGGGATACTGAAGGAATGCCCTGCTAAAATGGGGCAGTTAAGAGGTGTGTGAGAAATATCCCTCATAATGTCTGACACTTTTGAGAGGTAAGCTAGTGACCCAGTCTTCTGTTAAGCGAACTTGAAATCAGAGTGCCAATCAACATAAACCCAGTGTTTTTCCTTTTATGAACAATCTTTTTCTCCCAGTCCCCTCTCCCACCCTGATTTTCCCCGCTGCTCCCACCCTGATGTCTAGGTCACCATGACTGCTTCCTTCGCCTGGAGGGGAAGGCAGTCAAGAGCCGCTTTCACAACCAACTCCAAAACTGCTTCTTGGTCAACTAGCAGTTGGAGTGTGAACACTGTGTGACCCACGCCCTCTCTTCCTAACAGCTGAGCTTCTTGCCTCCGATGGGATGGGCCCCAGGTGTCCTCAAAATGCTGTTGTGGGGCTCAACACAAGCCCCCATCCGCCAGGTGATAGAGATTCCTCTGCGCTGGCCCATAAACACAGTCTCTGTTTCTTTTGCAGTAGTAGTAGCAGAAGTAGTAGCTCTATTTGTTGAGCACCCAGTCCAGGGGGCTGTCGGTGCCATATGACATTTAAAACAGACATAGTATCAGAATAGGCTAATAAAACATCAGAATATTAAATAACATAAAATAAATTAAATACAGCATTTTACTTTTGGTAAAAAGTCCAACAAATAATTTTAATGTGTGGTGCAGTTTCATTTCTATACGAGTATTGTTTTTTTTTTTTACTCAATATTGTTTACATGGAATTGAATTCATAGTTCATATGGCTGAAGAATTGGCACATGTCCATAACGCTGTATGACAATAACATTTGGATCAAAGGCACTGGGCAAGGATGTTCTGTGTGATCTTAGGGATGTAGGTCTCTTGTTAAAGGCCTTTTAAGGCCTTGGTGATGGAAGATGTGATGTCAGTGCCTCTTGGGGTCACACAGTGGACACATTTCTTCACTTCGTTCCCACACTTGCATGCCGTGGACAGCCTTCTCTGTTGTGGTTGCAGTATTGCCATCTTCATCTCTACTGTCTAGATTGGAAATGACATTTATTCTCATGAACATATCTAGGAAATATTTGTTCACATGAAACCAAATGCTACTATTGGCCTGTATTCATTAGAAAAGTGCAGTTAGACAGCTTGTTATCAGCTTATCTAGTGGTATATCAAATAATATTTTGCAGCTTAATAAATCAGCAATGTACTATGTAACTTGATGAGAAAAGCACTGAGTTTTTGGCTGAGCTGGGGCGAACTGTTCCGTTAGCTCACCCGTTAGAATTGGGGCTTATGGATCTGTGAGTCCCTGCTTCAAATCCCACCAAACCTCTCTTCCTTTCCACAAGTCCATAAAAAATCTTCTGCCGCTACTGAAATGCCCTGTGTTGTTTATATAGGGGCTAATTCTAATGACTGAAGTGTTTCATTGAAATAACTGTTCTGCTCCCAGCAGTAGATCATCTTCCTCCGAATGAGTCATATCCCTCCATCTTTTTGTTCTCTAATCACAATTCTTTTTCTTTTTCTCCAGTTTCTAGACATTCCAAAGCTGCCTCCCACCAACACCACACCACACCACTCCACTCACCTTATGCATCTTCACTGTGGTCCCTTGTTGATCACTATTAATCAACAGAGGCATTTAATTTTTAACACGTTTAAACACTTAACCATGGGTGGAATGGCAGCCCTTTGGTCATTTTCATGCTGCAGGCCTTTCCTGCTGAGGGGGCTGACCTCTGGTCCAACCACAATCTTGCGTGCCTAGCATTGGAGCAGAAACACAGAAGCATCATTAACCAGTCATCCGGTCCCTTTTTTTCCTCCTCCCCCCATACAGAAACCCTGCCTGAAAGACACAGCGACACGTGTGTCAGCATGCCAGATGCAGCACTCCTGCCGCCTCATCTCCTGATGTGCAACACTGTCCCCTGTAGCAGTATCACAGCAGTGGCCACAACCAGGTCTACGATGCTGAGTCGATGACTAATTCGTCGACCGGCATCGCAGCACCAGTCTCCTTGTCGACTGCGAGTTGCAGTCAGCAGGGAACCATGCCCAGTAGGGACTGTTTTTTTTCTTTGGGGGGCTTTGCCCTCCCAACCCCCCACAAGGAGGTCTCTGCCCCCTGCACCCCCCATTGTAATAGATACCAACTCAGAGTCAGAGTTGGTTCGGGGAGGAGGTGCAGGTCGAAGAAAGGTGTTGCCCTGTCCCAGGCAGAACCTCTACCACAACCTGGCACTGTTGTCAGCAGCAACTTATGTCACTCTAGAGGTTTCATCATGGGAGGTGCATACCACCACAACTCACCCTGCCAGAGGAGAAGGAGGATAACATCATCGGGGATTCCCAGTCATCCACCTTCTGAACCATATCAGTGCCAAACCCACAGTCAGCAGCATAAGAAACAGAACCCACCACCACTGTGCTGTTATTATTTTGCTTCCTCAACTCTCCTGTTTTTCTTCCCCAACCCTGACGATCTGGGTCACCTCTGCTGCACCCTTTCTCCAGCTGGGAGGGCCAGCATCCGAATTGCTGCCTTCACAGCTAGTGACAACTCTGTTCCACAATCGACTGGCAGTGGTGGAAGCCTACGAGGCAGCCTGTGCACTCCCTCCCTGAGAATCAAGTACCACACCTCCGCAGCGTGAGAGTATGGATGTGTATGTGCCCCTGTTCTATCGGATGGTGGCACAGTGCTTGTCCGTCACACTACTGAGCCGCCCCCAAAGGGCATTGTGCTCTAAATGAAATTATCACACGGAGCCTTAGAGGGAGGTAAGTCAGCCTGGATACAAAGCAGTATTTTTACTTTCAGCATCACATGTGGGGAAGGGGTTGTATTTTGACTCTGCAGAGTTGGCTGCTTGATCCCTTCCACTTCCCAATGTGGTGCCACTCCCCCTGCATTCAGACCCTTTATGACATCTGAATTTAGAGTGTGAATCAACAGGTTTTTCTGTTTATGTAGTTCTTTTTTTTTCAATATTGTAAACTGATTTTTGTTAAAAAATCCAATCCACTGGACAATTAACTTGAGTAAGTGCTTGTGGTGAGGAGGTAAGGCTCACTAGAAGACCTCAATGTTTCTGAACTGTTCAGTACTGTCTGAGAGGGCGCTCCAGATGACCAAACTGCTATGGCAAAGCCTTTATGGCCGACGGGCTTTGTTAACAAGTTGCCAAGGTGTCCATGATACACGCCATGTCTATATTTGTAAATCAGAGAGGCCCGCTTGAGTTCCCTTCACCTTTCGGGAGACAGAAGGCCAGGGTTATTGTACAGACTGTAGTATTGGGTTAATCTATTGCATCCTAGTGTGGCTCTGCATACTTACTGAATGCCGCTTCATTTTCACATAGTGATATTGCACTTGCCCTCCTTCGCACTTTGTTCCCATATTCCAAGGCAGGCAGGAGTGATTTGCAAAGAAATAATTACCTGACCTTGAAATCTGAGCATTTGCGGTGGTAATATAGAAGGTAAAGTGTTTGGGGTGTGCTTTGGACTGGCTTTTTTATGCTCATTGAAGGGCAATTTATTTATTTTAGTCTTGGGTAACCGGGTAAGGCCCACTAAGCACAGGCGCCTGTTTTTAGTGGTGACCCAGGAGCACTGAGAAGGTTAAATGACTTGCTCAGAGTCACACAGTATGCAAGTGGAGATTGTGGGAATCAAACTCAGGTCTGTTTGCTGGATGTACCAAGTTCATTCACAGCTCATTACTCTAACCTCTAGGCCATACTGCCAGCCCCCAATTTAGGGTCCAGCCATAGTACAAGGTATTTCAAGCTTAGTATGATTTCTTGAGGAGGGCCATTTTGTGGGCAGATTTGTTGGGTGCTGCCCCCGATGAGGCTCCTTTCTAAGTGAAGCTGTGGGGCAATTGGGCTCGGCTCTGGTGACTGAGGGGGTTTAGATGTTTCCAATATTTATAGTCACTGAATTGAACTGCCAAAATGTGCACAGCAGTGACTGCTGTGAATGAAACGCTGAGAGTAAATAAAACATTCACGCTGCAGGTGCTTTGGAATCCGGTTGTGTGTTTTGTTTCTGACTGCAGGTATGTCTTGTTTTGGTGCTTTTTAAGTACTCCCTGGCATAGAGTGCCACCCCCACCCTCTCCTGGTCCCCATGCAGATTGTCTCTAACATCCAGTGGTGCACCCCACCTCCAGAGCATTACAACCCCCTGCCATGGTCCTGCCACAGTGGCCAGCGTAAAACCTCAACTGACCTCCTTAGTCAGCTGTTGTCTGACCCACACAAGCTGCTATATCAATATCCTGTACCAGTGGACATGACAGTACAGTAACTCCAAGATGTCTCTGAAAATCCCTGAAGTGCAATAGTGATGTACTAGATAATAAACCAATGTAGCAGGTCCATTATAAAACCTTTACAACTTGAAGTAGGTAGTGCATCATAGGGGCAAGAAGAAAGCGTAAATTAAACATAAACACTTCCTTGTAATTCCAAGACGCAGAATCAAAATGGACTCTAAACTGCTTACAGACTTTTGTCCTTAAATGTGTTGCTTTGTATTAGGCAGTGAACCATTTCACATGTTTTGAGAGTGAACTGCTGTTTGTTCATTTCTAATCTGTACTTTTTCCTCCTGTGGTCCTGGCCAATCCCCTGTCTGCGTCTGGCAACCACCCAGCCCAGCCTGTGGCCTTCTTTGCAACCTCCTGGCTTGTGTCCTGAGGCAGGGCTGAATGGGGACAGGTACCCCAGAGCACTATGGGTAGAGGGTACAGAAGGCTTTATGTGCCCAAGTGTACTGGGCGTCATCTCTGTGGCCAAGGTATTCCTCCATTGTTTCTTCCCAGGATGTCAACGGGTATTGCTCCGGTGCACAGGTGTGCATCGCATTGTGGTGCAATGCTGAGCAGGCCGACATCCACCCCCCCCCAACTTCAGCCTACATTTCCACCTGTGGTCACCAATGTGACAGTGCTGCACCAGACCTCAGCAGTAACCCTTCCCCGGAGAAGACCAGCACCTGCCAGTCCTCGGACAACCTAGGCTTGTGTCTGAACCCGCCAGTGGCATCAGGAACAGCAGTGTTGCCATTACGTCAATAGGCCGGCCCCAGTTATTTCTGCCCTAGGTATGCATATTATGTTGCTTTCCAGTGTTGTATTTGAGCCATCTCTTGCCCTGTCACTTTACTGAAAACAAGATGTCTAGGCCGGCCCGGTGGCACAGAGGGCTGAGGCACTGGACGTCTCACTTCACGGCATGCCGGCGACCCAGGTTAAGGAGCGAGCCTGGGTCATCAGAGGTTGGCACGGGGGAGGCGGGCGGAATAGGATGGAGCGGCCACAAGGCAGTTCTCTCCAGGGAGATGGAGTGGCATCCCTCGCTCTCGGCTACCCCCTGGTGGTGGCCAAGGGGCTGCGTAAGTGAGGGTGCTGGTGATAGGCCAATGGGGTGGGCAGATGAGGGCCATTACCGGGGCTGTAAGGCGCATGCGTGCCTCCATGCGCATGCGTCCTTCTCCTGGGGTCCTCGGGAAATAAGGGGAAGAAAAACGGAAAAAGGCGGCTGGCGGCAGGATGGCGACTGACTCTCCGCAGGCACCGCTCCCGGACCGGGCGTAAGATAAGCCCAGGTAATTCCGGGGGACAGAGCTGGGGGAGTCGGTCAGATGGGGCCGCACGGAGCAAGGGAGAAATAAAGTAGTGATAAAAAAATATAAAAACAAGATGTCTGTCTCAACGGGTTGTGATTAAGATCCTTTTAGGATAAACCAGTCAATAAATCACATTTTTGTTGCTGGATTAGAGAAGTGCACCTAGCTTTCTGTATATCTGTGAATTGTGTTAGTTTTTTTTTTTTTTATTTAGTTGTTTAACCAGGAGTAGCACACTAAGCTGAAAGCTTTTTTATAGGTGCGACCTGGGAGCACGTGGAAGTTAAGTGACTTGCTCAGGGTCACACAGTATGCAAGTGGAAGCTGTGGGATTCAAACCCAGGTCTGGTCTGCTGATGTCACCAGATTTGCAGCTAAGAGCCTTAAACCACTGTGCTCTACTGCCTCCCTAGTCTTTTAAAATTCTGTAAACTGTATCTTACA
Source organism: Neoceratodus forsteri (assembly GCA_016271365.2). Lineage (NCBI taxonomy): Eukaryota > Metazoa > Chordata > Ceratodontiformes > Ceratodontidae > Neoceratodus > Neoceratodus forsteri. The sequence continues at coordinate 23,319,208 of CM028135.1, read as the reverse complement.
CACTATAAAATCTGTAATCTGTGGCAGCAGAACAGTGTCATACAGCTGGAAAAAAAACCCATTTCCACTACTCTTACTGGATAACACCAATCACATGACATTGTTCTAGTGATGATATATGAGAAGTGGCATGGCTGTGTTGGCTAACTTGGGACAGAAGGTAACAAACATGTTTACTATCACTTGTTATAATTTTTAGCTGAAATAGTATTAAGCAGAAGGCCCATCAGGGTGTGTGTTATGCTGGGATAATGTCAATCCTAGGGTGTGTTGAGACAAGAGGCACAGCCAAATATTCTACACAGATATTCTTAATGGTTGCCAGATGGCGGGATGTCAGAGATTGAAGACACAGACAGTATGCAAAGATCAGACCAACAACGACCTGATTGAAGAGTGACAGGACTGGGATGGGTTGTTACAAGGTGGCCAATCATTTTCATCTTGGTTTTGTGCTCATTGCCCATTTTCTGATATAATGTGACAATTCTGTGTGAGGAAGAACATACAAACAACAGGGACAGGGATAGTTTGTGCCCTCCACCCCACCCCAAGTGAACTATTATCTTGTTCTACTGTAGTTGGAGCTGTTGTCTGGCAAGTCATGCTTTGTATATTTCTCTTTTTAGTAAAGAAAGTATGATGTAATAACAGATAAAAAGAATAATGCACTGCTACCTCCATGTTGGACATTAATTATGTACAGGGGAGAATTTACAGGTGTTCTCGAAGAATTTGACCCAGGTAGAAGACTTTTATTGTTGGGTAGCGCAGCTTTCGGGACATCTTAAGTGCATTTCTTCAATGCATCAACTTCTGTTGTCAGCACAGGGCCGTTCGTACATGTTTTGTAGGATAAGGTTGGGGGGTAGAGACCCAAGCACCACTCGCAGAGAGGGAGTGGGTGAATATGGGATGCATCGCTAGGGGGGTTACCTCAAGGAACAGGGAGGTGATTTTGCCACTGTACAACAGCCTGGTTAGACCACATCTTGAGTACTGTGTGCAGTTCTGGAGGCCACACCTAAGGAGGGACATCCAACTCCTGGAGAGGGTTCAGAGGAGAGCAACCAGAATTATCCGGGGCCTGGGGGATATGACATGTGAGGAACGACTAGGGGAGCTCAACCTGTTCTCGCTGGAGGAGAGGAGGGACTGGGGGGACATATTCAGGTCTTCAAGTACCTCAAGGGAGTAAATAAGGTAAGCCAAGATAGGATCTTTCGACTGAAGGATGGTGGACTCACCAGAGGACACAGTTGGAAGATTGAAGATGGTAGGATTGGGGGAGGAGATACTTCACCGAGAGAATGGTGGAACCATGGAATGCACTGCCGGGAGCTGGTACAGGCAGCTATGGTGGAGGAATTCAAGAGAGGGGTGAAGCAGAGGCAGGTTTGCCCAGGGAAGGGGGGCAGGACTGGGGGATGGGGTCACAGTGAAAGGAGACAGATAGAGGGCTATGGTACCCAATCAGGGTGCTGAAGCACGAGCAGACTTGATAGACCAGTAGGCCTACTCTACTGGCGTCTAGTATGTTAGCATGTTATTCAGCAAGCAGGGCTGTAGTCTCTTAATCTCATATTTGGAAGGAATGTAGGTGGAAGCCAAGATGACCCATAGAAACTTTTTACCCCAACCAGTACCAGATGTTTTGGATCCCACAGCTCAGATTTGTGCTGGAGAGGATGTGTAGCATGGGGAACACATCACCACATCTTTTGGGACTGTTCGCCGTTACAGGCGTATTGGCATGCAGTTCATGTTGAACTGGAAAAAAAATGTGGCAGGTTCCTATCCCTTTTATGTTCAAGCACTTAACGTTGGGCCTTTTCACTGGGTTTCATTTGCCAAAGTGACAGATGTGTGTCCTGGGCCTGATGGAGATGGCAGCTGTAAAAGGGATGACAATGCACTGGTTGTCATGGCAGTGTTCTAGCACCCAAAAATGGGCAAAGTGACTTTGACAATTTTACAGTATGGTGTACATTACTGTTGACTTGAGGTTCCAGCAGGTATACATTTCTGGAGGATTGGCTTCTACGGAACCTCTGTTTGCAAAACCAACTAAGAGTGGAGGAATCCACACATTGGGACTCCATTCAGACTGCTTGAGTTACCCCAGTCATGGCTGTTTTTCTTCTTAACTTACCTTATTAATGGTATTGATGGGCACAGATAGATGGTACAACATACGAGACTGATCAACTGGGATTACCAGTACTGGTGCAAGCGTTCTGTTTTTAAGTTATAATGATGACCTGTTTTGAGCAATAGGTGTGTTCTGGCATGCATTTGATCTATCATCCATGGGGATAATCATTTGACCCTGATGTCTGAACAACACTGGAACATAGGAAGTCCCTAGCCCCAATATCCTTTGATTAGGCTTCCTGACATAGAGGCAATCACAGCATTCAACCGTAGGAAAGGTAGTGGTGGTCTTTGTTTAATCAGAGTTGTTGCCAATCATTTTTGCTGGTGAACAGAAAAAGCTACAGTATTAAAGCTCAGGGAACCCAAGCCAAGTGATCTGCTTGTCTGCCCCCCACTGAGGGTATGCCCAGTTGTAGCACAGACCTACTGTAGATAAGTTACAGATATGTGACTTAGTCTAGGAATATTTCTGAGGCATTCATCAAGTGGTCAGAAAGGCTTAAAAAATATCTGAGGCTAAAGGCATGTCACAGGAGCAGGGTTAGGTTACACTGGGGGTTTATAAGGGGCTGTAGTCCATTCACGGCTATCAGAAAGGACTGTGTGGTGAACAAATTACTGTCTGATAGCATAGGCGTAGGAACTGGGGGGGCCAGAGGGGTGGCAGCCCCCCCACTTTTTATTTTTATATGGCAAAAACTAGTTTAGAAAAAGTGCCCTTTGTATGCTCATAAGTGCCAATCCGATCCTCCGCCCCCTCAGCTTTTACTAGCTTCCGGCATCCTTGTCTGATAGGAAGGACAGGAACCAGTTTGAGTGCCCTCCTCTCCCAGTATTCATCTAGGGGAGAAAAGGACTGGAAGTACTAGCTGTTAGCTCTGCTCTACCATGTGAACATAATGTCTGCAGAAAGCTTCTGAGTTACTCCCCTTCTGCATTGGTGCCTCATCCAGCGTTCAGAGGCAGCTGGTTTTGTGTGGGTACTAGCGAATCCATGCTTGCCCATATACAGTTTAGGTGCAGACTGGTCTCAGCTAGTTTTTCAGAACTAAAAGGGGCTTCCAGAACAAAGAGTGGGCCAACCTTGGTGAATGACAGGGGTGGCTGCTGATCTCGTAAATGGGCAGTCTCTTGAGAAGGTTAACTTGATAACACAGCTCAGGCTCCTTCAGACTCAGCTGGGCAGCAGAGCCTATCAGAAATTTACAGGGAGAAAGGAAAGGGAAAGGAGAAATTGTTTAACCAGGAAAGGCACACTAAGACGAAGCTTAATTCCAGGTGCGACCTGGGAGCACAAGGAAGTTAAGTGACTTGTTCAGGGTCACACAGTATGCAAGTGGGGGCTGTTGGATTCAAACCAGGTCTCCAGGTTTGCAGCTCAGTGCCCTAAACCACAGTGCTATACTGCCTCCTCAAAAGAAACAAAACAAAGCAGAACACTGGTTTCTAAGAGAGGAAGCAGTCCAGAGTTGGGTTAAGATCTAGATTTTTAATCTATATAGACTAGAGAGGTTTTTCCTTTTCTAATCTATGACCTTTGGCTCCAGACAAAAACTGTCCAGATTTGATTCTACCCCTACCTTTACCACCCTCACTGGTGCAACATTGGAAGATGTCCACTCTTTTAAATACCTTGGACTATGGCTAGACAAGCATCTGGACTCCGGGGTCCATATTGACACTATCCACAAAAAATTACTCCCCAAGCCCGGTGCTCTGTACAGACACCGCAGCTGCCTGCCACTGCAAGCCAGGAGAGAAATCGTCCAAAAGATGATTCTCCCTGTCCTCGATTTTGGGGATATATGTAACCCCTAGATGGCGCTATCCCAGGGGCTACTACCCCTGCCTGATTTGCCACTAACAGGTTGAGGGGCCTGGATCCAATGGCGGGTGCCTCCACCCAGAGGTCAGGGTTTGCAATAGTTAAACTTACTTGGTCACAGCCCTCTGGGACACTGCAACCCCCCTTTCTTCCCACTAGTGGCCCACACAATATATCAGAATTACCTTCACAGTATACACTTACCCCCAGGGCTGGTTCAGGCACTGGGACCTCCTGTAAAATAAGATACAGTGCAACAATCACAGTACAATACTTTAACATAGACAAATACCTCAGGCAGTATAACTTTGCTGAAACAAGCAGCTCGGATTTATTTAGGGGGAATATAACAAGGACAGGGGGAAATCAGGTTAATTAGCTTATCACTTTACTCATCTACCTATGGCTCTGTGCACAGGCCTATCTCACCAGTTACTGTCCCTGGGTACCCAAGCCCTAGTGGCTAGTCCAAACCATGGCAGCTGGTAGGGGCCCTTTCCCACAGAGAAAAGAAAAATTAGTTTAAACAGTCAGCAGCACAGTGATTCCATTTGGATTCAATGTGGCAATTCAACAGGAGCGACCCTGAATTAGTACTCACGACCTCCAAACAAGATAGGGTCCTTCAATGTCAGCAGGGCTACTCTTGAGCTCCACGAGACTCTCACACATTTATATGGCAAACTGCAACAGGCAAAAGTCCTTTAATGGCAGCAGGATTCACTTGAGCTAACCAAGCCCTCACACATTTATATGGTGAACAGTAACAGGCAAAAGTCCTTTAATAGCAGCAGGATTCACTTGAGGTACACAAGCCTCTTCACACATTTATATGGTAAAACAGAAAGTACTATACCAGGGCAGGCTGCTTCTCTATCCCAATCGCAATTACTGCACAATACCCGGAGAACACACAGCAGATTCAGTTCCTGACAGACCGAGTGCAATTCAGCAATTTCTCCAGTCTTCTACAGGGTGAGCCTGGTTTCTACTCTTCAGATATCCTTTGATTCTCTTCACACGTTGATTCAGTCCTAACAAGCAGTTACACAAGCTGCAGACCGGAACTCTGGGCCTTACACACGCTTCCGACTAAAACTGCACACTGAAAAGCACAGGGCTCCTTCCTCTTCACTGCCAGAGCTCAACTGAAACTCCAACAGACAAAACGGGCACTTTTGAGTTCCTCCCAGTTCTTGACTGGATTGGCTGTCACTCACAATAGACTGCTCCTGTTGGTCCAAAAAGGCCAAGTTCAACCACATCTCCCAGAGTCACTGCCCATACAATGCTCTTGTGGCTGGCTCAGATTATGAGTCCAAGTTCTGATTAGTCCAAGGCACCATTTTAGAGCTAGCTTACCCCACACTGATTGGTCCAGTTCAGCAGTTCAAAACCAGAATGGGGAACTAGGCAGACACAGTTCTGAGTGCAAAGAAAGCAGGTTAGACAAACTGTAATTTCATTATTACTCTAAATGATTTAAACAGTTACATCTTTCAGATAGGTTCCCTTTGCACTCTAGTGACTGCAAAAATTGAGTGAATTGGCAGCAGCTCGAGTGGTACTCAATCAAAGAAACACACAGTCCCCCATACAACTAATTATGTCTGCAAGCAGACAGCTCTTAAAGAGACAGTACCAGAGGTTCTAAAAACACTCACTGATAAATGGCTTAAATGCCAAACACCATTCAGGCTTGGAGCATTCAAGCAAGCTCCTGAAGTCTTTTGGGAACCCCCATTTGCAGGGGGTTACACCTTCCTGGCCTGGAAAGCTTGAGTCCGCATTAAGCAAGTACTCTATAAGTTTCAACTGCAACCATATACATTTGCATTAGGCTCGCACATGTAATCATCAGTCAATATATCATTTTACCAAGAACACATTTCTGAAACATTGCAGTCACGTCACTTTACACAGTATTACATACACATTGTACCATAACTCAAGTTATTACCTCTTGTACATGAAACCTGAAGAGGGGCCCTTCCCTATCAGTTACCTTGGGGCTGGATGGGGCAAGGGCACCATACTTAGAGGGCAACACAAGTAACTTGAGTTAGCACTGATGCTCAGTTTGGGCAATGAGCTCGGGACACATACACTTTATGGACAACATTGAGAGGCAGATCCACTGGCCGCCCAGGGAATCATAACTGAGGTGCACCACAGGCTTTACAGCTCGACCAGTCTTTCTAGGGGAACTGTTACAGTCTCTGCACTCTGAGCCTCATTTTCAGCATTGTCCTCACTTGTCAGGGGAGTCTCCATGGGGTAGAGAGGCTAGAACTTGGGGCACTTTCAGCTCCAGGAGTTACAGTTTCTGAGTCACAACATTTGGCTCGCATGAGAGCTTTCGGACACTGGCAGTGGACTGTCAGGGCACTCAAAATACTCTTCTTGTTCTGTGTATCACCAGTCTGACCCAATCCATCATTTTCCTCCTGAAAGCTCAAACAGTTCAACCATGCACAATGATTCCATTTCATCTGATCTGATGCTTTGCACTTCACTTTCTGGGAGCATTGGCTCCAGGGACAGGCTGGGGCTTGGACAGTCCAGAAGGCCCAGCTTCATCTCCAGTATTGACTAGGGATTGCCCCAAACAATTGACTCAGTTCGTAAGAAGGATAGTATTCAAAGTCACTCACTTTCTTCCGATATGAACTGACAGTCATGCTCAACTGGGACTTGTGGAGGGGAACACTTTAACTTTGCTTCTGTAGGTGCAGACTTTCTTGATCTTTTCTTAGCAGCAGCTCTAGTCACTGGAGGGGGCATCTTCTAGGGGCTCAGACTCAATTAAGATTTGTCCAATGGGCAGTAAATGATTTCTATGCATTGTTTTTACATCTTTTGAATTATTCTCAGGCCTTACTTTGTACACTGGCAGATCATCTAGTTTGCCCACTACAATGTGAGGGAGATGGTGCCATCTGTCAGCAATCTTGATGCTTGCCATGCAGTCCCAGATTTCTTAGCAATACCCGATCTCCCTCCTGGAGTTCCTGTGCTTTCACCTTTTTATCATACCTTTCTTTGTTGGCCAGATTTCTTTTGGCAGCCATGGTTTGAGCCAGTTGGTACGCATGAGTTAGCTGGGCCTTTAACTTTTGCACATACTGTAAATAGTTGTCAGCTTGAACCCCATCAGAAGAGACCTCAAAACACACATCTACCGGTAGTCGAGCTTCTCTTCCAAACATCAGGCGGTAGGGGGAGAACCCAGTGGCATCACTTTTGGTGCAGTTATAAGCATGTACCAGGGTGCTAATTTGTTGGCTCCATCTAGTCTTGTCCTTTGGGTGCAGGGTGCCTAGCATATCTAGCAAAGTGCGGTTGAAACATTCAGGCTGTGGGTCCCCCTGGGGGTGGTAAGGAGTGGTTCTGGACTTTCGCACTCCCCACAGAGAAAGCATCTCTTTGATCAGACGACTCTCAAAGTCTCTCCCTTGATCAGAATGGATTCTTTGTGGAGCCCCATAGTGAACAAAAAGTTTTCTACAAGTACTTTGGCCACAGTGGATGCTTTCTGGTCTTTGGTGGGGAAAGCTTGGGCATATCTCGTGAAATGGTCAGTGACCACCAGCACATTACTGATATTTCTTTGATCTGACTCCAAACTCAGAAAATCAACAGACCAGCTCCATGGGTGCACTGGTGGTGATGTTAACAAGGGGCAGCCCTCTGGGGCAAAGCTTTCCTCTGTAAGCAGCGACTACAAGTTCGAATGTGTTGCTCCACATCAGCCCCCATCTTAGGCCAATAGAATCTGGATCTCACCAAGTCAAGTGTTCTGTCTATACCAAGGTGCCCCATGTGGTTGTGCAAGGACCTCAGTACTGAGTCTCGAAGGCAGTGGGCAGCACTAGTTGTTGTTTGTCTACTTGTCCCCTCTGTCTACTGTTTCTCTGTATAACAGTTTATTGATCAGTTTCAACTTAGGTCCTTCTTTGTATAACAGTGCAGTTCTCAAATCAGTGGAGCGTAATTTGGACACATCTTTTCCTGCATAGAGGGCTTCTAAAGCTGATTTGATCATGGGATCGCGGGATTGAGCCCGCCGAATACTGTCATTGTCCAGCTGAGGCAGTGCACCAATGTCTATTGCAGAAAAGTGGCAATAAGCAGCAGGTATGCAATTCTCAGAGGGTCCCAAGCAATCCACCATGCAGTCCACTGCGTCCGTGGACATTTGTTCCTCCCTGTCAAACTTCCGGCAGAGTGCCCGAATGTCAGGTTCTGCCAATCTGACCCAATCATTCTGGGGAACAGGCCTCCGGGAGAGAGCATCAGCATCTATGTGGTTCAGACCTGCTCGGTATTCGAGAGCATAGTCATATGTAGATAATGCAGAAAGCCACCTATGGCCAGTGGCATCCAACTTAGCTGAGGTCTGCACATAGGTCAAAGGATTATTGTCAGTTTTACTAGTATTTTAGCCCCATACAAGTACTCATGGAATTGGTCAACAATAGCCCACTTCAAAGCTAGAACTCTAACTTATGTACAGGATAGTTCTTTTCGGATGGGGTCAGGCTCTACTGGCAAAGGCCACTGGTCTCAGGCCATTCTCGTGCTCTTGGTACAACACAGCCCCAACCCTTGCAAGCTAGCATCAGTGTGCAGGACGAAGGTTTTCTTGGATCGGCATAGGCCAGCACTGGAGCATGGGTAAGTTGATATATGATCTCATGAAAAGCAGTCTCACAATCAGGAGTCCAGCGGGCCCCAAATACTTCACTGGATGAAAATACACTCTTTCAGTCTTGAGGACGCTGACTTTGGTATTTTTGTGGGTTGGGGATACCCTTGAGTAAGGTTAAGTAAAGGGCGGATCACTCTTGAATAGTCCTTGATGAAACGCCGATAATAACCACAGAATCCCAGGAATCTCTGCAGTTCTTTTAGATTTTTGGGCTGTGGTCAAGGCCTCAACTTTACTTGGGTCAGTCTCTATTCCCTCGGTGGATACTATGTGTCCCACATACTTTACTGATGTTTGAAAGAATTGTCACTTATCAATGGACAGTTTAAGGCCAAAGTCCTCCAGTCGGTCCAATACCTTAAATAATCTGCTCTCATGTTCCTCCAGTGAGCTGCCAAACACAATAACATCATCTAGGTATACCAGGCACTCTAGTAAGTTCATGTCCCCACTGCACGCTCCATCAATCGTTGAAAAGTGGCTGGGCACCTGAAACTCGAGGCATCCTCATGAATTCATAGAAGCCAAGCGACAGATAAAGGCTGTCTTCTCACGGTCCTCTGGGGCCATCAGGATCTAGTAGTACCCACTGCGGAGATCCAACACAGAGAACCACTTGCTCCCGCTTAGGCAGTCCAAAGCATCCTGAATGTGGGGCATTGTGTACTGATCAAGGATAGTCCGCCGGTTTAAGGTGCGATAATCCACACACATCCTTACTGTCCCATTCTTTTTCCTCACTACCACAATGGGGAAGCATAAGGGCTTCTGGATTCTTGTATTACACCAGCAGCTAACATCTCTTGCAGATGCCGTCTCACATCATCTATGTCAGCAGGTGCCAGGCGTCGAGACCTCTCACGAAATGGTCTTTCGTCATGCAGCGGATATTGTGCTCAGCTCCTTGCACGCATCCTACGTCCCATTCCTTTAAAGAAAACACCTGGTCTCTCTGGGCAAGCTTCTCACTGATCCTCACTTTCCATTCAGCTGGGCAATGGGAGTCGCAAATCAAACAAGTCAGGCGTTACTCTGTCATTCTTCCTTGAACTCTTGCTGCTGGGTAGCACTGCAGTGTCTGCACAATGCACATTAGCCAGGATGCAACCTCTATTTACTCGAATGTCTCTTTCAGACACATTATGAACTTGGACCATTACCCTTCTGGCATAAGCATGGGCTCTAGCGGGCAAAATACTAGGCTTGACCAGCAGTCCCTCTGGCAATTTTCCATCGCCTGGTGCATCCAACATTAATATTTTATTCTTAACATCCTTTCTGATACGGACCTCTCCCTGTAAGGTACACTGGGCATTTGGCACCAGGATCAGAGACTCAGGATCCTTCTTCCATACAATTCTGACCGGTTCCTCTGGTTCTATTTTTCAGCATCTCTGTGCCTCATAGGCCTTCTTAATTAAAGCTGGAACTCTTAAAGCTCTACTAGTCTATGACCCCTGTTTTTCATAACATAACTGTGCCAGCCTTCCAAACATATGAGCATTTGTTCCAATCAACAAAGGGACACCATCATACAGTCCAGTGGGGGGACACACTAAGGCTAGGGTCTCTACTTGTTCGGCCACTCCAGCCACGGAGGTGGGAAAGACAGCCAAATTGGATGTACCCGGAATAGGGGTAGGCCTTCTCACTTAACCCCCATACATGCAGTCCTTCTAATGGTTGTAAGGGTACGTCTGACAAATGCTTCTGATACCAATCTTGGAACATAATTGTCACTTGGGGGCCACTGTCTAATACAGCTCTTGTAGACACTCCATTCACCTTTACAGTGGTCTCCATGGAGGGACCCACTATTCTGGACCAGTCTGGAGAGGCGGTAGTGGGGGCCTGGGCAACTGACCTTGCCACAAAAGGACGTGAGTTAGCATTTTTGGTGCCCTCACTGGGATCATTTCGTGCACCTCTTAACCACTGATTTGTTCTCCAAGCTCTCCTTGTAGCCTATATGCAACTTTGTCAGTGTCTTTGGGGACCGCATTCCTCTTCATGTGCCCATCCTTCCCGCAATTATAGCAAAACATACTTTCTGGAGTTTGAGCTGGCCAGGCGCCACACTGGGAGCCAGGGCGGGGTACTACTAACTGGAAACCTTGGTGCCATCTCTGTCTGTGCGTGATAAGCATTTGGAGACATCTCGTCAGTTTCTCCACTTCCATGGTCAAGGAATTGAGTTTGGAGCTGTTATCAGCAGGAGATACATGGGTGGGTACCCCCACCCCCATAGCAGATGCAGTCGGATATAGGTCAGGGCCCGTACTTGCAGGCGTGGCCTTCATAAAGGGACTGTTTTTGAATTCCTGGATCTCTCTCAACAGTTCACCCCATTGTGACATATCTTATTCCTTGTCAGAGCACTCATTGACTGTCAACCTCTGCCCCTGAACTTCACTTGATGGGTCACCCTCAGTCACTCGGGTCGTAGCCACAGCTGTTGGTGCAGGTCCCTCCCGAGGTCGCCTTTTCTCAACTCCTCAATTCTCTCATTAACTCATCATAGAGGGTGGGATTCCAGTCGATTTGCCAGGCGTAACTGAAGCAACAGCAGTTCTGAGAGGGGCAGACTTAAGGATTCTGTCCAGTCTGGTTTGGTCCAGTTCAATCGCTGGCAAACTACCCTTTCTGAGGCATTCTTGCAACAATTTTTCCAGCCGAGATACATACACAGACAACAACTCCCTTGGTACTGTTGTGCATTTCTTACTCTCCACCATAGGTCCTCATCAGAATCTGGGCTCCATACACATTCTCCAAGGCCTCAAGATAGGCCTGTGCAGTCGCTTCAGGGTTACTGGCCCGTTTAGCACGGATGGTAGCCAGGGCAGGACCTCGGAGGCTCTCACTAACCCTCTTTGCTTTTCAGCTTCCGAGCATTGCCATTCTAGCACTTGGGGCAACATAGTCTATCCAGGTCTCCCAGTCATCCTCCCTTGGGGGTGGGAGGGTGCCAGAGAAGATCCTCAACCTTCGTAAGAGTCGTGACTAATGGCAGGTGCAGAAATAGGAGTCTGCATTGGTTCAGCCACCATTACGGGCACTGGAGCGGGAGAGGTGTTGGGGAGGAACACCCTCAGGTGGCAAGAATAGTTTCTTCAAGTCCTCCACAGTTTTCCTTCTCCCAGCAACCATTCAGCAAATTTCTCCTCAAAAGTTTCAGATAGTGGTGGGGCTGATTCCCCCGGTCTTTACTGTCCTTAGTTATCACTCCAAGCAGTGAGGGCTCCTCTGGGGTAATGGTCTGTGGCACTTTGGAGCTATCTGTGGGATCCTTAAACTCTACTAGGGCCAGGAAAGTGTGGGTGAGCAGATTAGCATGCCGACCCACCACCACAGGGTTTTGTAAACCTTCCACCTTGGAAAGTACTCCTGTACAGTGTCCGTATTGATACCCAAGGGATGTCCAGGATAAGCATAGCATTTGGGGGTCGATCTCCTCCCAGTACACCACTCCACCAGCCGGTGCACAGCCACTTCTGTCGGGGTACCCATTTTTTTCTTAACAGTGGTTCATAAATATGGCCACTAGAGGACACACAATCCCAGCGGTGAGCCTCCAAGATGTAACCCCTAGATGGCGCTATCCCAGGGCTACTACCCTGCCTGATTTCGCTACTAACAGGTTGAGGGGCCTGGATCCAATGGCGGGTGCCTCCACCCAGAGGTCAGGGTTTGCAATAGTTAAACTAACTTGGTCACAGCCCTCTGGGACACTGCAACCCCCTTCTTCCCACTAGTGGCCCACACAATATATCAGAATTACCTTCACAGTATACACTTACCCCAGGGCTGGTTCAGGCACTGGGACCTCCTGTAAAATAAGATACAGTGCAACAATCACAGTACAATACTTTAACATAGACAAATACCTCAGGCAGTATAACTTTGCTGAAACAAGCAGCTCTGATTTATTTAGGGGAATATAACAAGGACAGGAAATCAGGTTAATTAGCTTATCACTTTACTCATCTACCTGGCTCTGTGCACGGGCTTATCCTCTACCAGTTACTGTCCCTGGGTACCCAAGCCCTAGTGGCTAGTCCAAACCGTGGCAGCTGGTAGGGGCCCTTTCCACAGAGAAAAGAAAAATTAGTTTAAACAGTCAGCAGTACAGTGATTCCATTTGGATTCAATGTGGCAATTCAAGGAGCGACCCTGAATTAGTACTCACGACCTCCAAACAAGATAGGGTCCTTCAATGTCAGCAGGGCTACTCTTGAGCTCCACGAGACTCCTCACACATTTATATGGCAAACTGCAACAGGCAAAAGTCCTTTAATGGCAGCAGGATTCACTTGAGCTAACCAAGCCTCCTCACACATTTATATGGTGAACAGTAACAGCAAAAGTCCTTTAATGGCAGCAGGATTCACTTGAGGTACACAAGCCTCTTCACACATTTATATGGTAAAACAGAAAGTACTATACCAGGCAGGCTGCTTCTATCCCGATCGCAATTACTGCACAATACCTGGGAGAACACAAGCAGATTCAGTTCCTGACAGACCGAGTGCAATTCAGCAATTTCTCCAGTCTTCTACAGGGTGAGCCTGGTTTCTACTCTTCAGATATCCTTTGATTCTCTTCACAGGACGGATTCAGTCCTAACAAGCAGTTACACAAGCTGCAGACGGAACTCTGGGCCTTACACACGCTTTCCCGACTAAAACTGCACACTGAAAAAGCACAGGGCTCCTTCCTTCTTCACTGCCAGAGCTCAACTGAAACTCCTACAGACAAAACCGGCACTTCCTTTGAGTTCCTCCCAGTTCTTGACTGGATTGGCTGTCACTCACAATAGACTGCTCCTGTTGGTCCAAAAGGCGCAAGTCTAAACTACATCTCCCAGAGTCACTGCCCATAATCCTCTTGTGGCTGGCTCAGATTATGAGTCCAAGTTCTGATTAGTCCAAGCACCATTTTAGAGCTAGCTTACCCCACACTGATTGGTCCAGTTCAGCAGTTCAAACCAGAATGGGGAACTAGGCAGACACAGTTCTGAGTGCAAAGAAAGCAGGTTAGACAAACTGTAATTTCATTATTACTCTAAATGATTTCTGGCAAACAGTTACATCTTTAGATAGGTTCCTTTGCACTCCTAGTGACTGCAAAATGGAGTGAATTGGCAGCAGCTCGAGTGGTACTCAATCAAAGAAACACACAGTCCCCCATACAAACTAATTATGTCTGCAAGCAGATATCTCTTAAAGAGACAGTACCAGAGGTTCTAAAAACACTCACTGATAAATGGCCTAAACGCCAAACACCATTCAGGCTTGGAGCATTCAAGCAAGCTCCTGGAAGTCTTTTGGGAACCCCCATTTGCAGGGGGGTTACATATAGTTTACAGTTCTGCCCCTAAAACCACCCTCTCCAGACTGGACACTCTCTTCAACTCTTTCTGTCTCTACGTACTTGGCTGCCCTCCACTTACTCATCACTGTGACCCTTATACCTCACTCTCCTTTCCCTGTCTCAGTGCCTGATGCCTATCACCCAGCTCTAATTTAATTGGGAAGTTCTGGCTCGGCTCTCTACCTCCATACCTATCCTCAATCTTATCAAGCCTACCCACCTCCCGCTATTCCCTCTGCGCATCCACTTATAGAACTCTTGCACTGTCCCCTTGGAACACTTCCTCTGGTCGCACTGCATTCTCGTACAAGTTCCCTAGCATCTGAAATTCCCTCCCACTAGATATTCGCTCAGCTAATTCCTGTCACTCACTGTCGATCCTTCTCTGGAAGCACACAGTTCACTGTTGCACCTGCTCCGAACTTCTCTGCCTGCCAAACTACCTGTGCCCTGCATCACACCACTACTCCCCCCCCCCTAAAATTCAAGGTTTACCACGATTGCTACTTCCCCTTCCTCCTGATCCCCTTTACTCCCCACCCCCACCCCTCCACCATTGCCAGGTCCTTGTCCCTTGCAGGGTTCTCAGCATCCTGAAGGGATGCTGTTCCCAGCACATCTCTCTCCCCACCATCTTTGCTATGTCCTTGTCCCTGCAGGATTCTCAGCATCCTGAAGGGTGTTTTTCTTGGCATCTTTATCTCCTCCCTCCCTACCCCTTTCCCCTCCCGCCTCTCCCCATCTCATTACAGGTCCTTATCCCTTGCTGGGTTCTCAGCATCCTGAGGGGGCATTGTTCTTGGCATGTCTCTCTTCCCTTGCTTCCTCCCTCCCTTCCCTCCACCATCTTTGCCAGGTCCTTGTCCCCTTGCAGGGTTCTCAGCATCCTGAAGGGGTGCTGTTCTTGGCACTTCTCTCTCTCCACCCCCTCCCCACCACCATTTTTGCCCGGTCCTTGTCCCCATGCAGGGTTCTCGGCATCCTGAAGGGGTATTATTGTTCTCAGCATTTCTCTCTCTCTCTCTCCCCGCTCTCCTCTCTTCCCTCCCCCTTCCCTTCCTCCCATTGCTCCTCTGCCTTCCATTAGGCAACCTATGCACTTGTCAACCCCTGTACTCAGGCTGCCCCTCCGAGCACTTTAAGGTGTACTCCTGCTGCTGGTCATATACCTTACCTAGATACCTAGACCTTCCTATTACTATATGTTAGTTCTAATGGTGTTGATGCCCTGTGTGGAACATCTCTGTGTACGGTATGCTTCAGCAATTGCCTGGGATTGGAATGGACTGTAGTATGTATTGCCTTGTGTGTATTCTTGCCTGCCTATATTATAGCCTGCGTATCGCCCAGTTGTATACTGCCAGGATACGTTTTTACTTGCTCTCCTCGCTTATGTAACCCTTCCCCCAGGACGCTTCTGGAAACGAGCTGTTCACAGCTCATGTTGTGCTTCCTGGTGAAACCTTTCCTAATAATAATAATAATCTTTCTGTTTAATTGTTTTATTTTGCATTCTCTATTGTGTGCTATCGACTGCCCCCCCCCCCGCTCAGTTGTTTCATCATGGCATTACTAAATAAAGTACTGTATATGTGCTGATCACTTCTGATGATTTCAATACCTAGAAATTGTTTAACGTGTTTCGCCAAGTTTTTAAACAG
Source organism: Neoceratodus forsteri (assembly GCA_016271365.2). Taxonomy (NCBI): domain Eukaryota; kingdom Metazoa; phylum Chordata; order Ceratodontiformes; family Ceratodontidae; genus Neoceratodus; species Neoceratodus forsteri. The sequence goes on along the minus strand of CM028135.1, from coordinate 23,303,481 downwards.
AGCCTTTGAACTCATTGACAGTCATTAAAGCTTAGAGCCGAGCTGCTGCACAGGCATAAATTGTATGTATGAAGAATTCATCCTGTGAGGATGACATTGTGCAGGACAGTTTTGGACTGTATGCTTGGTCTCATTTTCTGAAAATATTTGGTTTATGAGACACTGTACGTCATGACACAGGAAATACACTCTAGGTTTTTAAGAGTTTTCTTTTGTTCTTGGTGTCAGTTGCTCATTGATCAACCAGAAAAAATGTGCATGCTTTTTTTTCCCTTTCTGGCATGTTGTATGATATCAACAGATGTTTACAAACCCCTCTGAGCTTTGCGTCATTATGAGATGTCTTTATTTTGTCAGCAGATTATGTTTAATTAACAGATGTAAAATGTAAAACTTCTTCACCACTTTCTAAACGTCAGTATCCTCTGCTGGAGAAATACTACAAAACTAACCAGAAAACAAGGCAGGAAGTAAAAACGACTGGTAAAGGAAAGTTGATTGTAACAAATAAGGAACAGTACATGACAGACTGTGTGGTTGTATTGCCTGGGGTTGTGCTCGAGGAATAGCTGAATGCCGCAACCACTTGAGAAGTGCATTATTACCTTCCGAACACACACCCTGGAGTTTGCTATCCCATTTATAAAATGGCCTTTTGTTTGCAAAATAAATTATGCAGCTCAGGTAAGGTGTACAGTCATACGAAAAAGAAAACTCTGGTCATGTGATGTGTTTCAACCAATGAAATTACAGGACCTGATATAAAACTGGATCCTGAATGCCACTATCCAATTGGTTGCCCTAGCAGGCATAAACTATTGGGATATGACCAGTGGTGTAAACAAACTGCCACAGTCACTGACTGCCTAGCAACCATATGTTGCCATCCACTATTTTCTGGAGGAACGACAGACGGATGGATTGTTCTCGTGGTGGAATGAAGCCACCAAAAGAACACATACAGAGGACCAGGACATTTTCTTAAAAAATGGCGGACTGTGGCCCGGTAGTACAGAGAGCTGAGGCACTGGATGCCTTACCTTGCGCTATGCCAGAGACCTGCGTTCAGGAATGACCTCAGGTCATCAGGGAGCTGGCATGGGAGGAGGGGGGAGCAGGATTGAGCAGCCTCATGGCAGCTGTCCTCTCCTGGGGGAGGTGGTCACCCCCATAGTCCCGCCGCCACTGGGTGGAGATCCGGTGTCTGTGCAGGCAGAGGGAGTGGCATGAAGGGAGGGCGTCTCGATGCACAGCATGCGTGTGCCTCCCCATGCAAGAGAGATGGGGGGTGGGAGTAAAACTGGGTAAAAAGCCTACTGTCTCTCTCTCTCTCTCTCTCTCTATATATATATATATATATATATATATATATATATATAAATAAATGACGGATTGCACCACTGCCCATGATGCCGGCTACTTTGGTTCAGGAATGAACCCTGGATGTCGGGAGCTGGATGGAAGGGGAGTATTGAGCATCCTGTAGGGCGCCCCTCCTGTGGGAGAGCAGGGCAGCAGCCTTCCCTGCTATACCGCCATCTGGGTGAGCACTGGTGGCGGTGTAGTTGGAAGTGCTCATGGGAGAGAATACATAGCTTGACTCCACATCATGTGCTCACACGCTCTATGGAGTCCTCGATGTCTGCATGGGGGGGGGGGGGGACTAAGGTGGAAAACCCCCTGCAGTGAGCAGTATGAAACCAGGACTTTCAGGTGCTGAACTAACTGTCTACCACAAATACACACCTCGGAGCCCCGCAGGGGAGCTGCCTCTACCTCCAAAGGACTCTGCCATGGAGAGTGAAGTGCTCTGTGCCCCCCCCTTAGAAGCTGGGTAAGAAACAGAGATGCGACAGAGTGAGCAGTGTGAAGGGCAAGCTAAGGAGGGCAGTGTGGGTGATGTGGATAAAGGAAAACACAAAACAACAAATGTTTTGGGTGGCACATTGGTAGTGGCTTGTGCTGCCACGTGGGAGACTGGAATTTGCAAGGGAAACATGGTATCCCACGCTAGAGGTGAGGGGCTCAGCTTCTGGTGGCAAGGCAGGACATGGCATCCAACATTCGTGTGTAACCCCAGCCAGCCAACCAAGGAACTGGATTGGCATCGACTACAAATGCAGTGATTCACCTGCCCTTCCCCCCTAAAACCAATGAGGGGTACTGCTGTGACTACCCCGACTATTGAGATGGAGATAAGGGGGAGTCGAAATACAAATCAGAGGATAAAAATAGTATAAAAAAGAAAGGCAAACAGTAGCTGGCCCAGTGGCACGTGAGTATCCGTACTGCCTGCCATGCCGGTGATCTTGGGCACAAGAGGTTGAACTCGAGTTACCATGGGTCAGCTGGGGGAGGAGAGAATGGAGCGTCCAGAGAACTGCTGTCCTCTCCCAGGGTGGGTGGGTTGTGCTTCCTGCAACACACGTGACACCTGGCAGAGGCGAGGTGGCATGGCAGATGGGACGCCCAGAAGGGTGAGAGGCATTGATTGAACCCTCCATGTCATTGCATGTTGATGTCCCTGGGACAGAAATGGAGGGAAAACATCATGCCAGAACAGGATAGCAGGTGACCCTCCTACAGCCCTGGTAACACCCACTGGGCATCATGCTGGATCCTTCCTCTGGGGGGCAAGGGCAAGTCCCCTGATCCCACCATGAGGGGCAAGTTATGGGAGTTTTGGGTAAGTCCCAGAAATAGTGGGTGTCTGGGTTGTGGAGGGCCACCCAGATGGGGCCGGCAAGACAGCGCATGGAATATAAATGGAAGTAGAAAACAAAAAATGTGAACTGTTTTTATTTTTAATATTTAATGAGAATAATGACCTCTGAAAAAGGGTGTTTTTTTTTCAGATTAATAACTAGCAGAGTTAAGTCAGATGGTCATTAACTACAAGGATATGCCTGAGCCAGTAGTTCATTATTACTTCACTGAGTAAAAGAAAAAAAAACCTTTTTTTACATTCTAAGTGGCTGTGACCTTGTAATAATGCATGTATGTAGAGAAGAAAGGACTCAAATAAAAAATAAAAGAAATGAATGAGTTGTGTATGTAGCTCTGTTCCTGTAAAACACTACAGTAATTAGCTGATTAGGTGGAGGAGTGAAGGTTGTTTTAAATAGCTTTATGAATGTGGCCATCTTATTTCTTCTCTCTTTTTTTTTTTTATTCTTGTTTTTATGCCCCCACCTTCCTGGCTGTGGCCTTCATGGTCCATCACAGGCTACATCCTAACCCTGTCATCCCTGCGTGTCCCTAACCATCTAGGTAATCCTATGGTTTATTCCCCTATGATGGGACCTGCTGGGGTGAGGGGACCCCTTGGACTACAAGGCACCATTTCCCGCTCTGGTGGGACAGGGTCTTGTGGTCCAAGAGTCCTCAGAACCTTCATCCTGCATGCCGGGAGTTTTTCCCTCGTGTTTCCATTTGGGGTGCCAGAGAGTCAGCCTAACATGCAGTGGTGTGCCAAGGTGCACTCGCGTACAGTGGTGTCTGCCAGGATCACACGCAGTGTCACAGTACGCCACAGTTTCCTGCATAACAGTTGCCGTTGATTTGCACTGTTTCCTGAAGATTTCTGCACAATGTTGCACAGTTCTGCGGGATCAGGCTTCTGATCCTGATGGTTGGCACTGCTAGGCTTGATCTTCCACCCTTCATGCTTCAGATGAACCATCACTCATGGTTTCCCAGAGGTCGGTGTTGCAGCAAGTCTAGAACCATATGCTCTCTGAAGGAGGACATCTTCCTCTGGGATGCTGTTGCTACTGCGCTGTCAGCTTGGCTTGTATTTTTGTTGTTACACTTCATATGCAGGTTAGACCAACTGAGGTTCAACATCTCATTTACAATGGGGTCCGGCATCTGTACATGTCTTCCTCAGGAAGGACTAATGCATAGGGAGGTTAGTTCACGCAGTGAGTGAATGGCTCTGCTGTGATTCAAACCTGGGTCTCCTGATTCCCAAAACTTTTCTCTAACCTCTACACCACATTACCTTTCTTTCTAGACTTACAGAATCATAAGGGAGATGGTTCACTGTGAGGAGCAGTTTATGTGCATTGCAGGGTCACTCGCTAGTGTGCTGACTTGCCCAGCTTGCTGAAGGAGTGTATTTGGGTTTAGCGCCAGAAAGGAGAACCTAATCCCTGATTGAAGACTCTCTTGAGGTCTCCGACATGTTGCAAACAGCTTGATGGATCCTGCAGCCATCCCCTGTGGGGGAGAATAGTATTCGGCACAAGGACTCCAATATGATTTTAAAGTATCAGGCAGATGTGCTGGCGTTAAGGAGTGCTAATCCTATCTTCGTGAGGGCTGCTTGTACTAAGGCTGACAGATAACTGAGAAGAAAGGTCTAATGTTGAACTTGGAAGGTTGCTGTTGACTAATGCTGTCTGGCTTACTTAGCTCTTGGATAAAACATTGTATAATGTAAGAGGGCCGTGTATCATGAGGCGTTTTTATACAGTCAAGGTATGCGTCGCATAGTAAACCACGAGAGTGAAGATGACGTAGTTTGCAAGGTCATGACAAACCAAAGGTGTGTAAAAAAATGAGCTTAAACTGCCACATGTATTTTATCTTTTATAATAATTGTTTATTTCCAATGTTTAAAAAAAATGTTGTATAATGAAATTTTCAGACCCCGGTCTGGGAGCCAGAGCAGAGTGGGGGAATTTCTCAGGAGCACATTTCATGTTTCGTTCCTAGGAGCAGAGGATGAGAGAAGGGAGGAATTAAAAGGAAGATTGTAGCCAACACTATTTTATCGTTCTGTAAATCTCAATCCTCTTTGAGGCTATCTTCTGCATTAGGCCACACCTTTGGAACCATAAGCCATCAGCACTAGGACCACACAGAAACCTTTGCCGGCTGGTGGTCGCCCACAATGACGTGTCATGCCTACCGTGTATATTATCATGGGTGGCCCTATCACTCCTCATGGGTATAACACCATAACCGTGTGTAACAGGATTGATGCTTTCATATAAACTAGCACTCAACAGCTTCTCAAAACTGATTATAAACTGAAAGAATTTGCTACTCTCTGATTGGCTGAGACATTTTCTTACCAATATGATTGTGTAAGCACAACCAGTGGGTCAGAAACTTCCTGGTGCCAGGCTTCCTACAAACCCAGCAGATCAATATGCACCTTCAGAATGTTCCTTTTCAAATAGTCACCATTTTTTTCACAATTAAAAAACCCTCAGTGAGTGGTGCTCTGATGGTGCTTTCATGGATCCGACTACCCTATGTAAGAAAGTGCTGGTATCCCCCCTCTGAGTCCAACTATAACCTGGCCAAAGTCGGATTCCAGATCTGGAGTCAGATGGTTATGGCTCTGAGATTGTATCCAGGTATCTGAGGTAGGATCCATCGGATCTGATGGACGGATACCTGGATCAAATGATCAGATGCCTGTATCTGATGGGCAGAGCCATCTGAGCCCTATTTGGATCCACAGATACCTCGGATACTTACTGTGGCTCCTAGGATAGTGGATCCTTAATCAGATTTCTATGTCTTCTGAGGAAATCTGAAATCCAGCCAAAATGATGATATTCGACCTGGTAGGATATTGTTTGAGCAACACTACCTACAGCCAGTATCACAAATTTACCATCCCAGAAGATATGTTCTCTAATCCTTCTCCTGATTTCTTTCATTCTACCCTTCATTTGATTATTCTTTCTCCTAATCTGTTTTCAGTGTACCACCACAATGATCCTGATCAGGCGCTGCCACCACCTCTTCCCCTCGTTATTCACAATCTGATACTGAATCCTGATTTTGAGATAACTGCATCTTTGTTTAACAAATGGCTTTCCACTCCAATGAAGAATCACATGAATGGGGTCTACATTGTATGCCTGAATTGCAGACATCATTCAAATAACTGCGCTATTGCAGTGCACATTCTCAGTGCCAGTGCCACCTACCCACCCACTCACTACCTCACTTGATCCCAGCCATCCCCTTGCTCCCTCATTTGCTGTGCCTTGCTCAAAGAATTTAAACCAGCAGTCCACCATTATGCGACAGACCTGCAGACTACCAATCTATTGTTACAAAAACTTCAAACCGCAGGTCTCCTATCATGTATTCCATTCATCAGTAAAGCTGGGACTGCAGCAGCAATCAGCAGCCTCCTAGTAACAAATCTTGCTGTAATCTGTCCTTTGTGCACATATACAGTAAGTACAAACATGCTTACACAAATCTTTTTTTTTTCTTCTTCAAGTGGCTGTTGTCAGTGTCTCTCAAACATCAACACTAAATGAGCCACATTATTGCCTGCTAGGAGCAAACTGCTGCAGAGGACTTGTTTTGAATACATTTTCACAAAATGTATTTCTTTAAACAAATTGCCTAGAAACCCATTTTATAAGTGCAGTAAGCTAGCAGGACACTTCATTGTATTGGCTCTGCTGGGATAACTGCACTTCCAGGGGTGGAATGCACTCAGCTTTTGGCCTTGTCCCTCACTGCACCCCAAGGCATGCAGTTATTCCAACATAACCAACACCCTGTCATTTCTTATTGCTTACTTAGAATCAAATCAAACCAGTTATTACGTGCAGGTATTATAAGAAAGATGGTGTAGAGCTAGTGCCTCCTCGAAAACCTAGGTGATGAATCCAGCTACCATAGAAAAGAACTTGAATAGAATGGTTTTTGGTTTTACATAGCCCCTTCCCCACACACAGTATAACAAAGCATTTATAGTACAAAGCAATGAGTGAGGTACTGCCCAGGCAGACCACGGGCAAACAAAGACCGCAGTCAGTAAAGCACTCCATGACATCTGCAGGCAGCCATGAGCAATTGCAGTTGTAGGGATGTTACAGTTCTAAATCTTGATGGTGTGATGACTGTGACACATGTTAACGTGGTAATTGTGACTACCATGGTATTATAGCAGTAATCATTGTTGCACAAATAAGTCTCCTTAAACTCTTGTGTCAGGGAAAGTTGGCACAGAAAGGAAAGATTTCCTAGAAACACTGACAACAATTAAGTGAAAGGCCTGAAAACCGTGGTATACCGTGAACAGTGGTTATCACATTACTGGAAATCAGGCATGATATTAACATCATAACACCCGTTACCACAGCATACTGTCACATCTTGATACTATGACGTTCCTGTGCAGTAGGAATGCTGGCCAGGGCACTAGGGTAATCCCTTACTCTTTTGTTAGGGTGCCATGGTATCTTTAACTTTCACCTGATAGCTACCGCCGACCTGAGTTTATCATGTGACCCAGAGGACAGCACCTCCAGTAGTGCAACACTGCAGTCTCGGTGCTAAATCTGAACCCAGGTCCCCAGCGTGGAACTTTAAAACCTCAACCTTTGGACACTGAGTCGCGAGTGCTACTGACTGAGCCACACTGACACTACCATATTATGCTGCATTATAAAATGGGTAGGAAAAATGATGTGTCCTGATTGGTTGGCAGCTATGTTTTAGATCTGTCTAATGCACATGTAAAAAGGTGCTGGCACTTCATTCTGCAGGAGGAGCCACATTCTGTACTTATTTATTTTATGTTCCAAATGTAATAGAAAACTGAACATATATTGTTGCTGTAAGTATCAGGCTATACAATCCTGGCCATATGCACGTGTACAGACAGGCGGGCTGGTGAATCTGAACGGACAGCAGACCCTCAGCAGTTCACAGGTGCTAGACATGAGTTTTTGTTCTTTAAAGGAAAGCTTTGGTTTGCAGGAGCTCCCGCCCCTACAAACCTTACCCTCTGGTTTAGGTTTAGGAGAAAAAGTAGCTTTTTTCTCCTATGGCAAAGTTGTTTAATTGTGAAAAGTCTGCTACCTGAAAGTATCGCGGACGCTTAGGCGGCTCCATTTACTGTAAAGGTGTGGCACTGCACCACGTGCTTCAATGCAAATGCAGACTTTTCATGATTAAATTAGACAACTTTGCCGCGGGAGAAAAAAGCTGCCTTTTCTCCTAAACCTAAACCGGAGGGTAAGGTTTGCAGGGGCGGGAGCTCCTGCAGACCAAAACTTTCCTTTAAAGAAGAAAAAATCATGTCCAGATCTTCCTTTAAAGAGCAGCTGACACCTTCAGGACAACTTTAACAAAACATAATATTTAGACACAGTTTAGCTTGTATTTCACACTAGGTCTGTATTTATCCTCCCCATTATTTATTATTGAGGTCACTTATAGGAAAATAGCATGTTTGCTCCTGAACAGTTTATCTATTCCTGCTGCTTTCTCCCTACCTGAGGTCATTATGCATGGCTTGTGACCTCACAGTTACTCTCATGGCAATCGACTGTGGTGTCTCAACAAAGGATTATGACAAGAAGTAGGGAGTCAGCTGTAGAGGCAGATGGACTCTAAAGGAAATCTAATGGATAAAGATCACATATTCAAGAAATTTCTATAGTAATAATGTGGAGGAGAAATCTAAGGAACATAAATGGAGTGCAAATAGATTTGTATCTAATTATCTTGTTTTTAAAGTCTTCATTGTGGCGTCAGTAGCTCTTTAAGTCTATTTGACTTTTTTGCTACTCACTGCCATTTAGGTATAGAAGTTTTTTTTTTTTTTTATTTTGTTTATTAATTATTGTCATTTAGGTAATACAGACTAGAGAAATCCATCTTAGCCTGCTGAGGTGCTTTGACACTGTAATATTTACCCTAAAATTGTTGCAGGGGTCGTTCTATAATGTAATTATGTATAGTAAAAGGCAACCTGTAGCAAAGTAGATTTTTTCCATTGAGGTTTACATCCCATCCAACCCCACTACATAGTCTAGCTGTATCCAACCGCTGCCTAGCGCCATCCTCCACTAACCTATAATTGCCCCATTCACCTGTGGATTAACATTTCCCCATGGCTTCCCATTCCCACATGGCTTGCCCAATTCCCCTGTGGCTTTCCTTTTCCCCATGGCTTGGCCCATTCCCCAAAGGCTTGCCCCATCCCCCCATGGCGTGCCCCATCCCCCCGTGGCTTGCCCCATCCCCATGTCTCCGCCCATTGTCCCATGTGTTGATGCATTACCTGATGTCTTGCCCCATTCCCCTGTGGTTTGACCATTCCCCTGACTTGCCCATTCACCTGTGCTTACCTCATTCCTCAATGGCTCACCCCATTCCCCCATGGCTTGGCCCATTCCCCAATGGCTTGCCCTTTCTCCAATGGCTTGGCCAATTCCCCATGACTTGGCCCATTCCCCCATGGTTTTCCCTTTCCCCCATGGCTTGGCCCATTCCCCCATGGCTTGGCCCATTCCCCCATGACTTTCCCTTTTCCACGTGGCTTGGCCCATTCCCCCATGGTTTGCCCTTTCCCCCATGGCTTGCCCTTCCTTCCCCCATGGCTTGCACTTTCTCCATGGCTTGGCCCATTCCCCATGGCTTTCCCTTTCCCATGTGGCTTGGTCCATTCCCCCATGGCTTGGCCCATTCAGACATGACTTTCCCCATTCCCCATGGTTTAGCTGATTCCCCCATGGCTTGCTCTTTCCCCCCATGGTTTTCCCTTTCCTACATGGCTTGGCATATTCCCTCATGACTTTCCCCATTCCCCATGGTTTAGCCAATTTCCCCATGGCTTGGCCAATTCCCCATGACTTTGCCATTCCCCCATGGCGTGCTCTTTCCCCATGGTTTGGCCCATTCCCCTATGACTTGCTCATTCCCCCATGGCTTTCCCTCATAGCTTTCCCTTTCCCCTATGGCTTCCCTTTCCCCCATGGCTTGGCCCATTGTCACATGGCTTGACCCATTCCCCCACGGCTTTCACTTTCCCCATGGCTTTCGCTTTCCCCATGGCTTTCCTTTTCCCTCATGACTTGCCCTTTCCCCATGGCTTGGCCCATTCCCACATGGATTCCCCTTTCCCCCATGGCTTGGCCCATTCCCACATGGCCTGGTGCATTCCCCCATGACTTGCCCTTTCCCCCATGACTTGCCCTTTCCCCCATGACTTGCCCTTTCCCTCATGGCTTGCCCTTCCCCCATGACTCGGCCCATTCTCCCATGGCTTTCCCCATTCACCCATGGCTTTCCCCATTTCTCCTTGGCTTTCCTTCCCTACTAGGGGGTCCTAGGAAGAGCCATCCTTTCCCAGCCCAGATCAGAGTTCCATCACAGTTGGCTAACTGCATAATGTGGGGCACAAGTGTGCTGAAAGCCATCATCCTGGTAGGGACTGAATTTTTTTCCTTGTGTTTTCTCCCACGCGTCTTCCCAATTACTCTTGGCATGTGTCTAGCATGCATTGGCCTCATGCATGCACAGCCTGCTTCTGCAGAAGGAGCAGACTCCCTGACCCAACTGCTGGAGTTACTGCAATGCCGGTGCTCCACCTCCATCCCTCCCTCCCTATCTGAGGAGCACTGCAGAGTGGCAGCTGCCCATGCATGGCCTGCCTCCCAACACTGCTTCTCGAGTTCACTCTCAAACCCGGGTTGCCATCACGGCAGCACAGTGTCCACTGCTGTAAAATTGGGTGGTGCTCAAGTAGTGTTATTTAACAGATGCAACCCACTGTCCCATGAATGGGACTTACCTTATAGCTCTCTGCTTAGGACTGCGACTCCTCTCCCTGGGACCCTGCACAGCTGACTCTTACCGTGGCAGCCATCTGCATGAACTTCACTGCATCTCTTCACTGCTCCAGCTCCCCTAAAAACACAGCCACGGGGACCGAGTATCACACCAGAGTAATGCCGGTGTAACCCCCCTGCAAATGGGGGTTCCCAAAAGACTTCCAGGAGCTTGCTTGAATGCTCCAAGCCTGAATGGTGTTTGGCGTTTAAGCCATTTATCAATGAGTGTTTTTAGAACCTCTGGTACTGTCTCTTTAAGAGCTGTCTGCTTGCAGACATAATTAGTTTGTATGGGGGACTGTGTGTTTCTTTGATTGAGTACCACTCAAGCTGCTGCCAATTCACTCCATTTTGCAGTCACTAGGAGTGCAAAGGGAACCTATCTGAAAGATGTAACTGTTTGCCAGAAACCATTTAGAGTGATAATGAAATTACAGTTTGTCTAACCTGCTTTCTTTGCAGTCAGAACAGTGTCTGCCTAGTTCCCATTCTGGTTTTGAACTGCTGAACTGGACCAATCAGTGTGGGTAGCTAGCTCTAAAATGGTGCCTTGGACGAATCAGAACTTGGACTCATAATCTGAGCCAGCCACAAGAGGATTGTATGGGCAGTGACTCTGGGAGATGTAGTTTAGACTTCAGTGCCTTTTGGACCAACAGCAGCAGTCTATTGTGAGTGACAGCCAATCCAGTCAAGAACTGGGAGGAACTCAAAGGAAGTGCCGGTTTTGTCGGTTGGAGTTTCAGTTGAGCTTTGGCAGTGAAGAAGGAAGGAGCCCTGTGCTTTTCAGTGTGCAGTTTTAGTCAAAAGCGTGTGTAAGGCCCAGAGTTCCGGTCTGCAGCTTGTGAACTGCTTGTTAGGACTGAATCCGTCCTGTGAAGAGAATCAAAGGATCTCTGAAGAGTAGAAACCAGGCTCACCCTGTAGAAGACTGGAGAAATTATTGAATTGCACTCGGTCTGTCAGGAACTGAATCTGCTGTGTGTTCTCCCGGTATTGTGCAGTAATTGCGATCGGATAGAGAAGCAGCCTGCCTGGTATAGTACTCTCTTTTTTTACCATATAAATGTGTGAAGAGTCTCTTTGAGCTCAAGAGTAGCCCTGCTGATATTGAAGGACCCTATCTTATTTGGAGGTCGTGAGTACTAATTCAGATTGGCTCCTGTTGAATTGCCACATTAAATCCAAATGGAATTACTGTACTGCTGACTGTTTAATTTTCCTTTTCTCTGTGTGAAAGGGCCCCTACCAGCTGCCACGGTTTGGACTAGCAACTAGGGCTTGGGTACCCAGGGACAGTACTTGATAGGGATAGGCCTGTGCACAGAGCCATAGGTAGATTATTAGAGTGATAATCTAATTAACCTGATTTCCCCCTGTCCTTGTTATATCCCCCTAAATAAATCCGAGCTGCTTGTTTCAGCAAAGTTATACTGCCTGAGGTATTTGTCTATGTTAAAGTACTGTACTGTGATTGTTGCACTGTATCTCATTTCACAGGAGGTCCCAGTGCCGGAACCAATCCTGGGGGTAAGTGTATACTGTGAAGGTAATTCTGATATATTGTGTGGGCCACTAGTGGGAAGAAAGGGGGGTTGCAGTGTCCCAGAGGGCTGTGACCAAGTTAGTTTAACTATTGCAAACCCTGACCTCTGGGTGGAGGCACCCGCCATTGGATCCAGGCCCCTCAACCTGTTAGTGGCAAATCAGGCAGGGGTATTAGCCCCTGGGATAGTGCCATCTAGGGGTTACACCACTTATAAAGGCTCCTCACTGATACCGATGAGGGAGAGGACAGTTGGAAGGCAGAACCAGCAGTGAGCACTAAGGATAAGCCCACACTTGGCCAAGAAGTGGAGAAGGTGCTCACAACTCTTGCTTCATCTGGCCAACCCCTGCCAGATGACAGAGGGGTTGGGCAGCAAAAAGGGACTGGACAATTTTGTTTGTCAATGTCCCGTAGCATGTAGAAATGGTCAAAAATAGAATTGAGGGACAAAACATGGCAAAAATGGGCAAATAGGATGCTGGGATGCATAGGCAGAGGCATCACCAGCAGGAAAAGGGAGGTCATTATACAAGACACTAGTGAGGCCCCACCTGGAGTACAGTGTACAGTTCTGGAGACCTTACCTACGTAAGGACATAAACAGGGTAGAGAAGGTTCAGAGGAGGGCAACAAAGATGGTACATGGATTGCATTACAAGTCTTATGAGGACAGGTTGAAGGAATTGAATATGTACTCCCTGGAGGAGAGGAGGGAGAGAGGGGATATGATAGAGACATGCAAAGTATCTTACAGGGAGGAACAGGGTGCAGGAATACAGTATTTTTAAGCGAAAAAGATGTTCCAGGACTAGAGGGCATGGAATGAAGTTGGAGGGAGGACGATTCAGAAGAATTATGAGGAAGAATTTCTTCACAGAACGGGTGGTGAACATGTGGAACACCCTGCCAGAGGAAGTGGTGGGGGCTGAAACAATCACGGGATTGAAGAATGCATGGGATAGACATAAAGGAATTCTGAAGGTCAGGGTTAAGGGGCAACTGACTTCTAGGAAAACATAAAGTGAATTTGCAAGCTCAAATGGGCAGACTGGGTGGGCTGTAGGCCCTTATCTGCCGACACTGTCTATGTATCTATGTAGAACAGTTTTAAATAAAGAATGAGGCACCCTAGGACATGGGCACTGCAGTTTTGCTTAGATTTGACCCATGAAGACTGTGGCGAATGGCCATAGGTCAGAGTTTGATCTTACCCTGAGGGTGCTAGTCAGGTTAAGGGTCTGTAATCTCTAGATTAGGGGCTCTGCAATTGAGCAAACCTGATGGACTACAAGGCCTTCTTCTGCTGGATATAACTGATAATGCTGCATTCACTTGGGTTCACTTTACAGCCTCCATCCCTCCAAGGGTTTCTGACTGGCACACTGAGGGATGTTCCTCCAGTGAAGGAGAGTTGAGAGACATGAATGGAATGGAATTTGGTGTTATATAGCACCCTGTATACGTATTGTGTCCCAAAGCACTTCAAATCCATAAGCAGTTGACAGTAGCCATCAGACATGCACAGATAAGGAAAGGAATGGTTGGTGGAACTTAATCTATTCTTACCAGTTTGCATCCATCCCTTGCTTAACCCAACTCAAAATGACTGCACGAGATTGAATGAGTTAGGGTGCAGAGAGAGAGTGAGAGAGAAAGAGGGCAAGCACAGTGGGCCTGATTTTTAGAGGACCTGACATAGCTCAGGGGCGAAGTCCAAGTGCACAGCTCCCTGGTGAAAATATTTCTTGAGCATGTGAAAATGCAGTTTTCAGCATTTTATGTACACAAGTGGCATTTTCTTTTTTTCTCGCAGCTGTGGAAGAAATGCTGCACCTGATAATACCAGGCTAACCATTTTTCCTCCGCTACACTGAAAAATATGCACAAGTTGCTGTAAATTACAGAACAGGTTTGAAAAAAGCACTCACTTTGTAAACTGTGTGCATGCTGAACAAATATTCACTGCACAGGTAAACACAGCCTTGCATAACTTTTTTCTTTCACTTTCAAATACTTCAAGGGAATCAACAAAGTCCAAGAGGGTAGCATCTTTCAAAAAAAGGGATGTGCAATAACAAGGGGGCACAATTTGAAGATAGAGGGGGGACAGCTCAGAGGTAATGTGAGGAAGTATTTCTTCACAGAGAGGGTTGTAGATGCATGGAACGGCCTTCCTGAGGAGGTCATAGAGTCAAAAACAGTGTGGGAATTCAAGAATGCATGGGACAGACACAAGGCAATTCTAGTGCGGGGTAGGAGGAAGTAGGCTGTTGGTTAACTAGGATCTGCAGCTTATCCATTAGGTAGGGAAATGGGCAGACTGGGTGGGTCAAGCGGTCCTTATCTGCCATCAAATTCTATGTTTCCTGCATGTGCACAGTTTTTTTTTTTTTCACTTTTAAAAATCTGTCCCAGAGAGGTTAAGTGACATGATCAAGTTCACGCAGTAAGTAAGTGGCGGTGATTGTAAGATTGAACTGTCTAGGAGTTTTTCATTGCTTCAGTCGGTGCTGTTACTACTAGGGTCGTACAGCCTCTCATGCAGAGGGGAGTACTGAATGGTACATGAGGGATGTCCCATCAGGATGGACAGTCTAGGAGTATGCGAAGGGGTCCTGAGTGGCACACCAAGGGGCAGCCTTCAGTCTACCTACCACTCAGACCCTTTGGGGGAAAAAAGATAGCTGGCCTAACATTTTGCACTATAAACTGGATGATTCTTCAAAAGGACTGCATGAATTTTTATTTCCTTACGTTTTCTCCCCCCCTCCCAAGATGCAACTTAAGCGTAGAGTTAGTTCTAAGCTACAGTAGCCTTCGTAGGTGCTGATGCTGCTCACTTTGTACCCCCACCCAATCTGCTATGGCAAACCATAGATTCTGACACAAAAATCAGCAACAGCAAACAAAACATTTTACCTGGTATAGCATAATCAAAACCTACAGTTTTTTCCAAGTATTATGCAAATCTGTTAATGCATAGCGTTCAAATTGCTACATATCTGATTTCACCCAAAATGGGCTGCTCAGGTTTACGTAAGGTTACATACAAAGTAATAAGCACCTCATCCATTCTGCTGTTTAAATGTAGTCTCGTTTTGCAGCAGTTTGCTACAGAAGCATTTTTATACAACATGTTTCCAGGCGAAACACCTTCCATTGTTTAGGAGGCCTGGTGAATGGTTTCCACTGGCATACTGCCCTATCAGTAGACAGCAGGGTGTGCTAAACCATGGAACAGCTGACACTCCCTTGCACAACTGAGCTTGTCCTGTCTGTAATGACCTCTGGCCTCCACCAGCATGGCACCCAGGGGACCCAAATCCAAAGCACCATTGTTGTAATACTGCTTCAGGCCAGCCTGGCACAGGATTTCTTTGTTTATCAGCACTGCACTTGTGCTGAAGCAGCCGAAAGCCCGTGTCCATTGTCAACATGTTGAGGCAGTACACACGCAGAACAGAAAAGCATTTTATGATGGAAACTATAAAACGCCCTACTTCAAGCAAGCTATTTTTGATAAAGCTGGGTAGCTTCGGCTCTGAGATCTTGGATAATTTATGACTTTTTTATGTATCTACTTACGTCTGTTGTGCTTTTTTATTGTGTAACTTTGACTGTATTTATAATGCTTGTACTTTTATAAGGATGCCGTTATAAAAAATTATCTCCGGCTCCATGGCCTTGTAAAATCCTCATTATTGCTAATAAACTGCAATAGAAATAATCACAATGAATCATTCTTAAACACAATCAACAATGAAGCAATAAGAACCAAAGAGCCAGTCATTTTTGGGGCATTTACAAACAAAACTGCTTTAATAGGAAATGTTATACTTACTGTATAGCTGTTTGTTGTGTCGAGTGCTGTGGAGCGAGAACGGCTTACGTTTTTACAGTGTGTGTGGAGTGTAATGTGTGTTTGCAGCCATGCTGGTCCTTTCCTAGAGATTAACAACTGGTATTACAGCCAATCAGGAGCTGATTTTAACTTATAAATACAGTATATAAATAGACACAATTCTTAGCCACCCCCCTGGAATCTTGTGAAAGGTACAGACATGAAATTCACACTATATAATTGTCATAAGAGGCTAGCTAGGGATGGCTGGCTGGTAAAATATTATGTTTAATGGTCTCTTAGATACTATAGAATTGTTGGAAAATGCAGGTTTAGCATTGCAGCCTGCTCCATCATTTCCATACAGCAAATGCCATCGCCGTCTAATGTAAATAGTGGGGTGGGGGAGGGACATATGGAGGCAGTGCCTGCTGTTGTATTTCAGCACTGTTTTTAACATCAGGAGGAAGCAGTCATGTCTGAGGGGAAAAAAAATCCCTATGCCATTAGGTATGAGGGAGGGCCATTTGTGGCAGGAAGCCCCACTCGTAGAAATGTGAAAAATTACTATCGGCCCTAAAGGAATGTCTGAAAATAGAGCTTGGGCTCAGTAGAGACTGGTATTTCAATGATATTTCCTGCTCTAAGGGTGAAATATTCATGTTTATTTTTTAAACTAGTACTTTGTTTTATGTCTGCTTGTTTTCCAGCCCCCTGACTCCCCCCACCACCGTCCTTATTTTCTCATGTGGAACAACACCTGGTTTTCAAACAAAAAAGAAAAGCGCACGTTCACATTAACAACACAGCTTTTCCATTGCTGTGTACTGATTTGCACGCAGCTGGCCAACAGAACACCTGAGTGTATTTAGTGCGGCTAGCTCACTTCCTCAGAGTGGTGGCCCTTTCAGTTTCATTAACAACACTCTAAGGTAAGAGGCAGCAGTTCACCCAAAAGAAGCCAGAACACCACCATCCTGAGAAAGCGGGCTGTTTCCATGCATGGGGAAAAAAGGCCTTCTTTGTTGCTGCTTCAGGTCACTGGAACAGTCTGCCAATTTCCTTCCACTCTCTAGGCAGAAACTCCCTATTTCTGTTGCACTATAAGACTGCCCCATGACCGTCTCCCTCTGCAAATGCCACCCCCCCCCATACTGACATCAGGTACCTATGGTTTGGTTGGTTTTAACCAGTCATGTTTTTTCTTTTTCTTTCTTGTTTCTGTGGCATTTGGATGCTTTTTGTATATTCTATAAAATGTATATTGTCTTCATTTATTTCTTGGATTTCACTCTCACAGCCATGGTACACCAGTTGCATCTTGTACTGTAACTTTTGTGTTCATTGCCTGGGTCACTTGATTTACTGTACCATTCTTCAGGCCTCGTGACCTCTGTGTTCTTTTTACTGTTACCGATTATGTGCCATCTAGTGCTGTGCAGAATGCGGAATTCTGCCAGCAAAATTAGTGCGGAAAGACCATTCTGCCAGTGGAATTTCTGCCAGAATATTGCTGGTTCTTCTGGGGAATTCCACCTACTGTTCTCCGTGGAATAATATTCTGCAGAACAGCATTTTTTCTGTGGAAGATCATTCTGTAACTATTTTCTGCCACGGAATTCCACTGATCTATTTCTGGTGAAATTTGGCAGAATTTCGGCGGAATTTTGAAAATTCCGCAGAATTTCATTCTGCCGGAATTTGAAAATTCTGCACAGCACTAGTGCCATCTTTATGGCCTGGGCATGCCTGAAAACAGTCCCTGGGACCAGTACACCCACTTGCTTAGCAAAGAAATAATAAACAAACATACATCAGTATACCAGGGATATCCAACTGAGATTGAACATCTCATTTCCTATGGGGTCCTCCTCGTAACCAGTTTTACATCTGGATATATTAGGAGCTCAAGTGACATTCTAAAGGAACCTTAGAATTCCCAGCTCATAGCTAAATACTCTAACTGCTAGGTGATGCACTCTAGGTCAAAGGCCCATGTTGTCACAACAAAGCCAAGGAACTGGAGAAAATTGACCCATAATCGCCTGCACTGCCCACGTTTTACAGGTGTTTTTATTTAAATATCTCTGCTCAGTGGCAAAGAGCAAACAAACAGTATTAATTTCCCTGCAGGAAGCATGGAACTGATTTGAACTGTAATTGTTTTGTGTTTTATTTTTTGATCAGGAATTATTATCTTCTGATGAAGGAAGAGTAGAGTTGATAGAGGGGAGAGTGAAATGTTTGCAGTGTGATTAAGGGCATAAGATAAATGAAAATGTTAGCTGCAAACTGCACAGTTAATAATTAAATAATACGTAGTACTGTATTACCAAAATTCAGAAGAAAAAAAAAAGAACTTAGAAATAATGTTGTGTAATAGGCCGGCCCACCAGTGCAGCAGTAGTGCTACCGCTTGTGACACCATCGACCTGGGTTCAGGAACTTGTCCGGGGAGATGGCGGGCCGGCTGGGGAGAGGAGGCTTGAGTGTTTGAGGACCGCTCACCTTCTCCAGGGAGGGAGGGACGAGGCTTGGCGCTTGACTGGCCTCTGGCGAAAGCCGGAGGCACAGCAAGCACCAGGCCACATTGAGAGGTAGAGGCATGATGGATGTTGGTGCCTGCACCTTGATATCTGGGCGCATGTCACGCCCACCACAAAAGAATGGAGGAAAAAAGCTCCCTGTGCTCCGGGAAGACGGAGCACCCGGCACAGACCCCCACAACTCTCCCTGCCTGTCCCAATCGGTGGCCCAACAAAACAAGAAGCTCGGGTGTATGAGCCCCACCTCATCCCTGCCTGGGGGGAAGAACCACATCTCCATGGGGGACCACCCACAGGCTCCAGGTAAGGGGGAGAAGGGGGCAGATGCCATAGATGACTCCTGATGGTGCGGGGCTCAGGGAGCAGGAGGAGAATAAAAAGAGAAAGTTAAAATAAATAAATAAATAATGTCATGTAATTTTATGTATCAATACAAAATAGTAGTGATACAGTTTTAAATAGTATTGGTACATATGGAATAGTTTAGACACATAGGGCTCAGTTTTCAAAGAGCCCTTGGATCACCTCAAGTTGCAGTGATCTAGGGCTATGGTAAACTCTGGGTGCATCAGGGATGTTTCTGCACCAAAGACCTGAGAGTTGCCGCAGCCACAGGGCTGCTCCAAAGATGTGGCGCACCTGCAGGGTTTGACGCAGGGATCCATGAACCAACTCCACCCGGTGCAACACCAGAGGGTCTGGTACGGGGGCGGGATATGCCTGCCTGGAGGTGACCTGGGGCAGAAGGAGCATGGGGTGGTGGCCTAGGGAGTGATGGGGGCAGAGCAGCAATGTAAGGGTGATGAGGTGGCACGCTCTGAGGTTGCCCTGCGGTAGTATAGACAGCTGATTGGCCCAGGTACAGGGGGTTTGACAGAAAGGGTCTGGGACTTGGCCTCAGGGGGACACAGCCCTGACACCTGCCCCATAGGTGCCAGTGACCCCAGCACCATCAGCGGGCAGCAGTTGGCCTCCATGCAGGAGGCTGGGTACCAGGGGACTGTTATGGTGTCTGGGAACCATTCCCATCCACCACTTGCACCCCACAGCCTGCAGCCAGTGCTGCTTGCCAACGATGTTGGGGTCATTGGCACCCACGGGACAGATGCCAGGGCTGTGTCATCCTGAGGTCAGGTCCCGGTCCCTTCCTTTCAAACCCTCTGTACCCAGGCCAGTTGACTGTCTGTACTAGTGCAGGGCAACCCCGCAGTGTGCCACCTCATCACCCTTACATTGCCACCATGCCCCCGTCACTCCCTAGGCCACCCCTGTGCTCCTTCTGTCCCCAATGCCATCCTTGCAGCCCTCCCTCAATCACCGCCAGACCAACCACGGTGCATGGCCCTTAGACCACTTCCTGACTGGTTTAAGGTCCATCCCCCTGTTGCGACCGCGGTAGGGCTTCTAAAATTGCAAAAATACTCATTTGTCGCAGCTGCCTTGCATCAAAGATTTCCTTTTTAAAATTGGGCCCATAAAACTGTGTCAGTAGGACTGATTCCTAACAATCTAGGTAAAAAAAATGTCTAGCCTTATTGGTTCCAAAGTTAAAACTGGCAGAAGATCATTTCTTTAAAATGGGACAACTCTGGAACTGTTAGAGCTAAAAACTTTTTTTTTTTATTTAAATGAAAGTTTGGAGCCAGCTAAGTTGACATGTTGATATATAATGTTGCTAAATCGTTCATGTATCAATACACAAAAACCTAAACTGGTTCAAGACATTTTTGAAATCCTGTTATTTGTAGGAATATATTTCAACATGTATAGACATGTGTCGGTACATGAGAACTGGGAGCCACCCATTGGCCCAGCAGAAAAGTTATGCACTTTTGTGCCAGCAACCTGGGTTTGGGAGCAGATGCAGGGAGCCGAAATCTTGGCAGCCAGGGAAGTGGAGTACTGCTGTAGGCAATGTCAGCCAGCTCAGAGTGAGAATGCAGCGGACCCTTAGAGTGGGATTGGGGAGCCTGCTCACACATAAGGAGTGATGCACACACCTGGTGTGCACTGCATCGCACGGAGCCATGATTGGCTGTCCCACATCATGGGGTGGAGGAGGCACAGACCGGAAGAGAGAAAAATGAAGGACATCCCCCTGGATAACAGCATAAAGACTCCTCAGGGCTGGCACCATCAAACAGGCATCCATCCACCTCATAGACCAAATTCTAACCAGGGGAGCAGCACCATTGGGGGGAAAACCATGGGGGAACTTGAAGGGAGGAGTAAGTACCCTACAGAAGGTGGGTGATGGGGCTAAAGGGATCGGTCGGAAGAGAGGTCACCTGGTAGCAGGGTGGAAAAAAAATAGAGTTAATGCTCCTCCCACCCACACACACAGTGCATGGTAGAGCAGCTGTACCTGTTGGGGATAAATACATGATTTAACAATAAATATGCTGAAATATTCAGGTTTGTTCACACTGGGCTCAAGTGGCTCGTAAAAGTTTTTTTATTCTGGGCAATGCTGAAGATGAATTTATAAATCTCTAGTTAGATCAGATCTTCTTTGAGGATATCTTTTTCATCAGGCATACTTGTGGAACTATAAGTCACCAGGTACTAGGATCGCATGGAAACGTTTGCAAGCAGTCCACCAGGGACTGTCCATGATGACATCAGACATTGGCTGCTACATAAACATGGGTGACCCCTTCCCTCCTCAGTTCTTTTCCCGCTGTCAGCCATACTCATCGGACCACTCATGGAAACGCTGCTGTGATTGTTGGCACTTTTTCTGTATAGTAAAGCAATCACTTTATCAAGTGATTTTCAACAGCATCTATGTCAGCGAAGGAACCCTCAAAGCTGTTCCAATATTGTGAATGCGGTGAGAAGATTTATACCTGCGATTCTCACGATATCTGTGTCTGTTGTCTCGAACACAGCATGCAAGTCTGCCTGATTTGCAAGGGTTTCAACACTGCCACCCAGCAATTCTGTAAAGGGAACCTAGAGAAGCACCTTTTAAAACAGCAGGTAGCCCACATGGAGACAGAACTCCAGAAGAAGAGTACTGCCATGTCGCCAGCTCACTCCTCCTGGTCCAAGTCTTATAAATTTCAGGAGAAGTCATCTGGGAACCATAAGCACAAGCACTGGGAGAAGAAGAAGGAGGAGAAGTAGAAAGCCTCCCTGGTGTGCTTCAGGTTGCCCCTCTGCACAGCAGGTATGACCCCCCCGACCGACGACTTAACTTCCAGGTAGAGGCATGGCATGGGCACTACCAGGCCTAGTATGTCTGGTATGTCACCATTGACATTGGGAACCTTGGTACCTTCATCGATTTCAACCGACACACCCATCTACCACATGGGCACCAACATCCAGGCAGTACTGTCATCCTTTACGGGCATACCTCAATGCCTGTTGCCTCTTCCTTCACCAGGATGCCCATTGGTGAGGCTTGCTACTTAACCCTCCGTGATGACACACCCTAGAGCTATGCCTCAGCTGCCTCCTTGAGTGCCGACAACCTCACCGGCGTGCTCCCTCATATCTGTCAACCAGGCCAATGATGACTTCAAATCTAATCCTGATCTAATAATACAGAATGAAAAGGAGAAAGGACTGTGCGGAAAGTCCCTATAAGAGAAACACTAGTTCCACTGTGTTCATCTGCAGTGAAGACTTGGTGGTCAACACCCCAAGGTCCTCCCAGAGGACCCCACTTTTCTCACCATGATGCAGCAGTTACAGGCTGCCATAGGTTTTGATGTGGAGGAGCAGAATACCACCAGAAAAATCTAACAGATTTCTTGGAGTTACCTGATGCTCCCCCATTGTGGTACCACCTCTCCTCCCTGCTCTAGAGGATGCCACCTTTGCTGCCTGGCATAGACCGAATGTTATTCCTGACATACCAAGAAAGGCAGACAAAATGTATATGGCTCCATTGGGGAAACCCTTTTTTGCTAGCCAACCTGAGGCAGAGTCTGTAGTTATCAATGCTACTCATGATAGGTCAAAGGCACCAAAATAAGTGAGCTTCCTTCCTCCTGACAAAGAACCCAGGAGGTTGGATGTGCTAGGTAAGAGGACCTTTGCCTCAGCCTCCCTGGGCCTTAGAATTGCTAACTGTCAGACCCACGTGGTGAAGTACCAGAACACACTCTGGAGAAAGGCCAGGGCAGCTTTGCCAGAGAGTACCCCCAAACAGGAGCTTCTAAAAGCTCTCACAGCTGTGGCTGATGTAGGAAAACACCTACTTTGCATGACCTATGGTGTTTCTGATGCCTCAGGAGTATGCCTAAGGAGGTACTCCTGGCTTAGGTGGCAGGGTTTGCGAATGATGTCAAAAGTCCACTCTCAATTACCTTTTAGAGGATGTAAGTTATTTGGCTCATATATACAGGATATCATCTCTAACCTTCAGGGCTCAGATAGGTCCCTGAAGTTGGCACACTCCCTCTACCATACCCAGCCAAGTAGTAGGCAGAGGACACCTTTTTGCCTGGCTGGAACCACTCCAGGCGCACACTCAAAAGCCCCTAGAGGTGGTGGTGCAGCAGGTGCTGCCACAACTGGCTCTGCCTGACTCCTTGTACACACCTCAACCACCATTGCCTCCAGGGGTGGTTGTACCTATGCATTCACCTAACTAAGTGGAAGGAGGTGACATCGGATGTCTGGGTTCTGAAAAGCACAAGGTCATGCTCTGGAACTTCTAGACACACCCCCAGTTCATCCACCAGTGCCAGCACACTATCCTCAAGCTCATATTCCTCTGCTCTTGGAGGAAGTTCAGACTTTGCTTCAGAAGAAGGCCTTAGAGCCTGTGCCCTTCAAACCAAGAAACACAGGGTTCTACTCTTGGTCTTGGTCTTCCTAAATGGACAGGAGACCCATGGCCTATTCTGGATCTCAGAGACCTGAACTACTTTATAGAGTACAAAAAGTACAGAATGGTGACTCTGCAAGCCCTGCTCCTGCTGCTGCAAGCAGGGTATTGGATCTGTTCCCTTGACATGAAGGATGCCTACCTTCATATCAAAATTTGCAAACCTCACAGGAAATATTTGAGGTTCCTGTTTCAAGGGGAACATTACCAATTCAGAGTATTGCTCTTTGGCTTGTCTTCTGTGCTACCAGTCTTTACCAAATGTTTGCTAGTGATGGTAGCAGCCCTTTGCAGAGAAGGCCTGTATGTCTTTCCCTGCCTGGATGACTGGCTATTGAAAGCCCACTCCAAAGATCAGCTGCTGCACACCTTAGCTTGAATGAGGCAGATGTTCGATGCTCTGGGGGTTACTGTCAACATACCCACGTCAGTTTTGACACCTTGTCAATGCCTACAGTATGTAGGAGCAATCTTCAACACAGCTCAAGGCTCAGCCTTCCTGTCTCTGGATGGGGCTGAACCTCTGATTGCCCAGGCCCAACTGGTATATGACAGCTGGTCTTTCTCAGCCAGGACATTCCTTCAGCTCCTGGACCTTATGGTGGTGCCCATTGTCACAGTACCTCTGGCCAGACTGCACATAAGGATCCCTCAGTGGACTCTAAGAGTTCAGTGGAACCAGCTCACAGATGATCTAGACTAGAACAAAGGGTTCTTGTAACTACTCCTGCATGCAGAATGCTCAAGTGGTGGGTGGAACCCAGCAACCTGTTAAAGAGGGTTCCCTTCCTGATCCCTTCCCCTCACCAGATTTAACAACAGATGCCTTGGGAATGGGTTGAGTGGGCATACGCAGGGCCCCATCAGATGCTGGGTACATTGACCACAGTGGAGAGCACATTGCACATAAATGTTCTAGAAATGCAGGATGTCCTGTATGGGCTATGAGCCATCCAGGCTCATCTGTCCCTGGGTCTTCTGTTAGTACAGATGGATAACGTTAGTGTGATGCATTACATCAACAAGCGGGGGGATCTCATTCTTACCCCCTGTGCAGGGAAGTGATGAGAGTCTGGTATTGGACTCTGGAACACAGTCTAAAACTATCAGCAGTACACGTTCCAGGTGCCCAAAATGTCTTGGCAGACAGGCTAAGCAGGTAACAGTCAGGAATGCATGACTGGGACCTGCTGACCTCAGTAGTAGAAGACCTGTTCGACAGATGGGGTCGTCCAGAGTTGAACCTTTTTGAGTCCCCACACAATGTAAAACTGCATCTTTTCTTTTCACTTGCTCTAGGGCCTGGAGTTTTCTGGTGAGACATGTTGTCCCTCTTTTGGAAGGGAGGTTTCTGTATGCCTTCCCTCTGATTCAGAGAGCGCTATTCAAGCTCCAGACGGAGGGGCAACTCTGATCCTCACTGCTTCCCAATGGCCTTGTCAGACCTGGTTCCCTCTACTGCAACAGCTGGCAGTGAAACCACCAGTTCCTGTGCCCTTATGTCAAGGCCTAATGCCACAGGAACAGGGAACCCTGGTCCATTTGGACCTCAGATTGCCTTATCTTCATGCATGGCTCCTGAAAACGTAGCCATTGCCAGGTTTGGGGTTTCCCAAAAAAGGTGCAGTTTGCTTTGTGGGATGCTTTTTAACACATAGCTCCATTTACCTGTCCAGTTAATCAGGTTCTAGAGTATTTGTCCTTATCAGATGCAGGCCTGCAGTATTCCTCTATCAAAGTGCACTTGGCTGCCATTTCAGCTTTCCATGTTCCTATTGAGGGTCGTACGGTTGCCCAGCTGGAGGTGGCCCGTATGTTCTTGAGAGGCATTCTGCAGGCCTACTAGCCGCAATCCAGTCCCAGCTTGGGCCCTGAATTTTGTTTTGGAAAAGCTTACTTTGGCTCCTTTTGAGCCAGCCATGACTTGTGACTTGCACATTCTTTCCTGGAAAGCATTATATTTAGTTGCCATTACTTCTGCTCAAAGGATTTTGGAGCTACAGGCTCTAATGTGTGAGCCTCCTTATTTGATTTTCCACAAAGACAGGGTATCTCTGCACACTAACCCAAAGTTTTTACCAAAGGTGGTGTCTGAGTAAACTTTAAATCAAACCATCCACCTGCCAGTTTATTTTCCTGAAGATGCCAATCCAGGGGAAGCATTGCTCCGTAGTTGTACATAGAATACTCGGGTACTATATGCACCACATGAAGGACTGCAGGAAGTCCTCGCAGCTTTTTGTTTCATTCACCCCTGGGAAAGAGGGTGCTCCAGTTTCTAGTAGGCATGAGTGAAGGTTGCCATTTTTGCCTTAGCGGAAGTTTCGTGGAAGTGTGGCAGCTTTCGCTGAAGTTTCCGATCTTCTGCCTGTGGCGGATTGGAAAACTTCCGAAAGATTGGGGCAAAATTTCACCTCGTTCTACCTCTCCCAACCTGTGGCAACCATGTTCGACTACCTCCCCCGTGGCTAGCAGTCCCTCCAAATACCCGCTGGACTTGTATTTTAAAAATAAACCGGTGGTCAGCAGTCCCTCCCCACCCCACTACCCACCCATTTCCCTGTTGAATAATCAGTCAGTTAACCCCCCAGTCTCCCACCCTGGCTGCTGCCTTGTCTATCCCTGTAAAGGGAAAATATTTTGTTTTCCTGGTTGTCTAGTGGTAGTGTTACTAGTGAACCCCGTCCTATCCTGAATCCTGATCTCCAATATAGAGTAGTAAATACTTTTTGTAAACTTACTGCCAGTTCCTGGAGGTCTAGTGGCCCTTCTCACCCACAGGTAATGTCCCACTTCCTCTCCCATCAAAACAGGGCGGAGCCACTGGCACAGCCTCCAATCCCTCCACGGCTGGTGGTCCACTGAGAAGTCAGTGAATGAGTGCATGCACAAATGGCACACGCTCATTCATTGACTTCTCAGTGGGCTGCCGGCTGTGGAGGAGAGTGAAGGGCTGTGCCAGTGGCCTGCTCCATTTTTTTGATGGGAGGAAGGAGTGGGACATTACCTCTGGGGGGGTGCGGAAGGGGCCACTAGACCACCAGCGACTGGGAGTAAGTTTACGAAACGAATTTACTACTCTATATTGGAGATCAGGATTCGTGGGATAGAGGCGGGGCTCACTAGTATCACTACCACTAGACCACCAGGGGAAAAACAAAATAATTTTTACTTTACAGGAGATAGGTATGGCAGCAGTGGGGGTGGGGTGGGAGACTAAGGGTAACTGACTGATTATTACTACAGGGACACAGGTGGGTAATGGGGTGGGGAGGGAGTCAGGACCACTAACCACTGAGCCTGTTATTTTTTAAATAATGTTGGGTGCTTGGGCAGGGGTGATGGGGTGGGGGAGGGACAACTAACCACCAGTTTTTTTTTTTTTTTTAATAATAGAAAACGTCTGGTGGGGGTGATGGGGTGAGGGGAGGGACCACTAGACACCATGGATTTATTTATTTTGGTAAATCGGGTGGTGATGGGGGTGGGGAAGTGGGGACTAGTAGACAATACTGTGACACGGGTGATGGCACCTTTGAAAGTAGGGTGCATGGCAGGTGGAATTTCTGTGAAAGTTTGGAAATGGATTTTTTGAACTTTTTCGGACTTTCGCCTGCAGATTTTTTTTGTTTCGCACACCCCTAGTTTCTACACATTGCCTGTCCAAATGGATAGCAAACTGTATTACTTTCTCTTATAGGAAGTATGGTAAGAACCCTCCTGGGGGTGTTCTTGGTCATTCCACTAGAGGCATGACCACATCTGCTGTCTGTTTCAAGAATGCGTCTGCTGCAGAAATCTGTGCAGCTGCCACCTGGAGTACTGTACACACTTTCACTAAACCCTACAGTCTAGACATTGCCTCTTGAAAAAGGGCTGACTTTGGCCTAGCTGTGCTTCAAGGCCTGCTTTCTTTGGTCTGTAGACTCCAGCCACCCAGACTGTTTATGGTCAGTACTGCTTGGTACTCATTCCATAGATGTGGCCTGATGAAACATATCCTCGAAGAAGATAAAACAGTCACGTACTCACTGTAACAGTAGATCTTCAAGAGAATCTCTTTCATCAGGCCTTGCTGTCCCACCCTCCTCCCCCCATAGGGCCCTAAGACTGTAGTTAGTGCTGTCTCCTTCAGTAAGGTCTACAGTACTTGTTCTTCTGTGCCTCACCTGGTTGGTGGAGCCCTAGGTTCTCTCCTGGTTCCCTATAGAGAGGTCCTCCGAGCATGATCTCTGGCGGGAATTCAGAAGGGAAGGGGCTGCCCACATTTATGTAGCAGCTGATGTCTGGCGTCATCGTGGGTGGCCCCTGGTGGACTGCTTGCAAAAGTTTCTGTGTGATCCTAGTGGCTGGTAGTTTATGGTTCCATAGGTGTGACCTGATGAAAGAGATTTTCTCGAAGATCTACTGTTAACTGTGAATACATAACTGTTTTTACTTTGTTAACATTTTACAGTGGTGATTAATCATGACTTGGGCATTGATTGCTTTTAATGCATCAGTTACCAGTATCTCATGAATTAACTCATGCTGGTTTTCACTCAAATGCTGTACCTTTTTAACAGATATTCTGTATCCTGATCTAGAGTAATGTGGAAATTAGAATTTTTTCTGGTACCTGTTCTGGTTATGATGCATGTCATGCACTTGATAAAATGCCAAAAACAGAAAGTAAAAAAAACAAACAAAAAAAAAAAAACACACAAGAACTGTTGTCATCTATTCATATTGACTGGATTACAAGTCTTCATTTAAAATTAACTTAACTTTTAGAGGATTTGGGACTCACTGAAGGCTCCTGGTGAATACTGGGAGAAGGAAGGGCTGTAGTCTGGTGCCCTTTCTCAGACCTGTAGTGTGTCGAGGAGTTGGACTGAGAGCAGGATGCATGAATGAGAGCTGGCCTGAAAGAGTGCGGATAAATGTATTTATTTATTTCAAATGTTTTACCAGGAAAAACATACTGAGCTGGTAGCAGCTCATTTCCAGATGTGTCCTAGGGACCATGTTGATGGCTGGCAGATCAGAAGGAGATCTCGAGAAAACTGGTCCCGCTGCTGGAAGCTGAGATTAAGCTCTGCCACCTTGAGCTTACTGAAAAATCCAAAATGAGTGGTGAGTTCCAGAGAGGGAAGAGGCAACAAATATGAGCAAGCCAGCATCGATTCGTTGCTGAAGAGCCATCATAGAGTGACTGACGGCATTCCAGGCTACAGATCCAGACCCTGTAGCTGGCACTAGTCAGGTTTCTGGCTGCTGCCATCCTAAAGGTTTTGAAGCTAAGATTTATATAGGTCAATTCTAGGCCTCAGCTGTCATGACAGAGAGAGGAAAGAAGAGCCAGTGACCAGGCCAGACGACAACTGATAAACTAACCCTATGAGAAAGGTGGAGAGTGTTGAGGAGGGAACCAGCCAGAACCAGAGGTACCACAGGAAATTGGAGTGCCAACAGCCTATAGAGACAGAAGGAGGCATTCGGTTGGGAACTGTGAATAACTTCAGGACTTGCCCTGACATAGGAAAACCACTGTTGTTTGGATTTTGCATGTTAGCCATCAGGCCAGATTACAGATACCTTGCTTTTAGAGGTTTAAAAAGCCATTAAAGCAAGTGCCTAGCCGGTGGGGTCTGGGGACAGTAACAGCTGAGTTTCAGTTTAAGTGCATCAGTGCTGGCTAACCCACAGCAAGATCTAGGCCTTTAGTCAACACTGGCTTCCCAGGGACTGCCGTAAAGGAGCCCCTATTGTATAAAACTGAAAATCTGGGTATCAGAGAAGAGAGGGTAGTGCCTCCAGTACAGAAGAACCATCTTAGCACCTGTGTCATATTACAGTGTGAAGGTGGGAAAAGTGTGGCTGCGCCTAGTCAGGCCTTGGTTAGTGGCAGCCACGGTTTCAACTGTTGTGCCACACCTTTGTGGGGCATAAATATCTGTGACCGAAGCATGGGTGGTAGTTGAGAACTTGCCATAAAGGGCATTGAACCTGGTTTTGGGTGCTGCGTTGGTCTGCTCTAATTCTTCTTCCACTGCAGCAGCGACAGTACTAAATAAACTGTGTTTTGCTGTTTAAATCTGTTCTTGTTGTTTGCAGCAAGTATAATAATTGGGTGAAATGGCTGCATTTGTGTGGGGTCTGTGGGAGGCTGTCATGACCACAGTAAGGGGGGAGGTGGGCAGGTACAACATATCAAGGGGTTGTACTGTTATAGCATCTAGCCCACTTTAATGTTTATCTGGGTGGAGGCAACGCACATTTCTTGTTTGCTGGATATGAACTCCCTCACTGCTGAGTAAGAAAAGACAAAAGTTACAGTCTTGGCTCTACTTCTGGACTGTGCCATGGTTCAAAAACAACAGCTCAGAAAATGGACAGAACCCAACACCAGATGCCACGTTTTTGTCCATTGTCGGAGTGAGGAAAGAACTCAGGAGCCACTGTAAATATCTGTGGCAGCCCAATTGCAATGTAAGGTAGTGGTGTCTCTCCCCTTAAGGTAATATGATGGGACATCCGCCTTACAGGGCCCTTACCTAAACCTAACTGCTTAAAATATATGGCTTTCAAAATATAATTTCAAGGATTGCAGACTGTGATAATAAGAATTATTTTTGGAATGATCAGAAGATATTTGTGGTTCTGTTTAAAAATAAACACTTTCTTTGCTGTTTGCATTTTGTGGCTTTATAATGTCTGTAATACCGCTTCCCCTGTGCGCTCTAGTAAAAGGTTCTTTTACCCTGGTAAAGCAAAATGAAAATATTAAATAAATATAAAACTAATAGTTTGAAACTGTAGACTCCTTTTGGATCTTTCACTTCTTGGGAAATGGTAGGAAATATAATAAATGTACTATTAAATAAAACTCTCCCTAACTGTAGGTTTGAATTTTTGAAGACTTTGTGGTTGGATATGTTCCAGATATGTGGTTCATCCTAAGTGAGGCTATAAGAGGGCTACCACCACATGTTTCTTCTGGCCTTCAGGTTTGAGCTCAAGCTAAACGTGAACAATAGTGGAGTGGAACCTACAGCTCAGTTCGAGGCAAAACACGCCTTTACGCAATACAGTGTTCTAGTGTTTTATTATGATGAAATGTTACACCTCTGTAAATCTGAACTATCTTCCCACCCAAAGTGGAAATGTGAGCTGATTTATGAGAACATGTTCTCCAGAGTTGTGACCGTATGTCCCTGTACGCACTGTGGATCTTAAAACAGTTTTAAGTACCTTAAAACATTTTAAATCCTCCTAGCACTGTTTGCATCCAGACTACATGGCCCTTAGAATGTTTTAACATAAATGCTTTAAACCCTGCTAGTTACCCAGTCTTAAAAAATCAGTTTTAAATATGTTTTAGAGTTAGCATGGGTTCACTCGTCTGTCTAGACAGGAATACAAATGGCTTAAGCTGTGATGGTGTAACTGAAACAGTTCTAGTTGCAGTGTGGAAAGGCAAGCACAGTTTTGTGTGTTGGAATTAATATGAAATGGTTACAGGGAGAATAGGTAACACCAGCAGTGTGGCCACACTAAATGTTTATCAAGAATGGTTTCTGCACTGTGTGGAAGCAATGACGTGGTTTAACTAAACTGGTCTGAAAAATGGTTTTCAAAGTGCCGGCCCAGTGGCATGGAGGGCAGAGGCATCTGTGCCTTACCTCCTGCCATGCCGGCAGCCCGTGTTCGCGGTGCAAGTGGGCTGCCGGGGGTCGGCTGGGGGGTGGGAGAGGATCGAGCTTCCGGAGGACAGCTCTACTCTCCTGGGGAGGGAGAACTGGTGCTCCCGCTGAATGACTGCCCCCAGGTGGAGGCCTGTGGGTGGTGCAGGTCTGTCAGGTGCCTGGGAAAGGGAGTGTGCTGTGGGACTACCGTTGATGTGTGCGCACCTCCACGCATGCACGTCTGGCTGTGTACGTCCCAGCAACGGGGAATGGGAGGAAACAGAGGAAAAGCCTGGCTCCAGGATGATGCCTGACCTTCCACAGGCTCCGCACCTGGTAACCGGACTGAAGGTACAGTAAGTTCCAGTGATACTGGAGCGACGGGCCGGGGGGGGCAGACAGAAGGGGGCAGCTGGAGAAGGAGCATACATACCTACATAAAAAAATGGTTTTCAAAAACAGTTCTGTAGTGTGGACAGGGCTATCTATAATCTTTCTAATGGGTAGGCATGTGGTAGGTTGTTCTGTAATGTGAGAAAAGAGCAAAAACCCAATTAGCAGTATTGCAAAGGAGGTTCCACTGTAACCCAGCTTCTTGGTTCAGTCCCTGACAGGCTGTTTTATTGTAAAACAATTGTTACACTGTCTAGTACAATTGTTACACTGTCTAGAACAGTTATTACAATGTCTAGTACAATTGTTACACTGTCTAGAACAGTTATTACAATGTCTAGTACAATTGTTACACTGTCTAGAACAGTTATTACAATGGCTTGTATGGTTATCACATAGTCTAGTACAGTTGTTACACTATCTAGTACAGTTGCTACACTGTCTAGTACAGTGGTTACACTGTCTAAGACAGTTGTTACGTTGTCTAGTATGGCCGTCACACTGTCTAGCACTTTGCCTAGTACATTTGTTGTTAGAAAGCTGTGTGTGTTTTTTATCTTAACTTGGAATCAGATAATGGCATAAGTTCCCTATATGAGTTGTTAAAGGATTATAACACCAGTCATCATATTCCACCCTATGTGTTTGCATGCCTAACCTCTAATTCTTAATACTAGTTTCTCCCGCATTCTATCCTATGTTCTATGATTTATTTTTTTTAGTTTTGTTTTTAATTCAAGGGAGTTTTACTTATTTAGGACTTTTAAGAAAGGTTCCCATATTTGTTGGAACAGCTGCTTTTTATCATCTATATTGTAGTATATTCTTTTAAGGTTGGCCCCATCAACCATTAAGTTTAACCAGTTGTTAATTTGTGGGGCCTTTTTATCTTTCCAGTGCTGCTGAATCAGCCTCTTAGCATTTATGAAAGCTAGATTTATGAAAGCTTTGTTTTCAGTTGTCCATTCTTCAGAAGTTAAAAATAAGCTTAAAAAAAAATAACGTGCCGGTATTGAACTAAGGGAACATCTAATCCTACTGCTAATCCCGCTGTTGTCCTGATGTTGTTCCAGTATTCCAATAGACGAGGACAGGAAACAAACATATGTTTATTTGTTCCCACCGCGTTTTCGCATCTTTATTTATTTTTATTTATATCGTCATTCGGACATAACCTTTGAGCAAAATGCTCTTTTTCAAAGGTTCCACATCTTGACAGGAGGACAACACAGAAACATAGTTACAGAGTACGGGTGCACAAGTACAGAGACAAAAATACACGAAACAACAGCAATTGGTCTGACTATTGACAAATCGTAAGCTATCTCATATAGAGATACAGCATATTGCCATTAGTACAGCCCAAGGTACATGGTGAGTGCTGTGAGTTTAAGAAACTAATTTAGTGGGAGGTAAAGCAGCCAGGGGAGGCATGTTGTTATTTCAGGTAAAGTCCGGGGGGAGAGACTCAATATAGGCTTTCACACCCTATATGTTAAGGCAGCCAAGCAGAAGCTTTGTTGTTAATTCTAGTCGGGGGGGGGGGGTAATTTTGTGTGCAGGACTGACCTAGTAGGAATATACTAGAGAGCAATGTGAGGGAGGACCGTACACAGAATAAGCTGGGGGAAGGCAGGTGCTTTGAGACAATACCATTTGTGTAGGGTCAGTGGCAGGGGAGGGACTTAGAACAGAGTGCAGAGTTAAGGACAGTAGGTAGAAGGCTCATCGACAGACTGTGGCTGTGGAAGGCTGAAGTTCGAGGGCTGGCAAGTAGTAGGAGGAAGTGGGAGTTTAAACTCAGGGTTACTGGGCAGCAGGGTAACAAATCGGAGAATGCAGCCCAGGAGCGGCTGACTCCAACCTACCGGGTGATAGTGTTAGAGGTTACCTGCAGCTACAGACCTTAGCCTTGGCCAGGGCATGTCTTAGTTCTGTCTTGAAGACGGGAAGGCTGTTAATGAGTAAAAGGCATGCTGGGATCTCATTTAGCCAAGAAGGAGTCTTGTCTGCGAAGGACCAATGGCCAAGCACGGTTTTTCTGAAGGGGGTGGCAAGTGGGCAGCGGGTCTGCCCTCTAGTGTGGTACCTGGATCTACCTCACTGGAGCAGCATCTAGGGCAGTTATTAGGAATCTCATTCTTGAGTTTATGCAGCATGGCTGGGGTATAATATGTTATATGAAGAATGTTAAATTGGATCTGTTTTAATTTATTATTTTTTGATACTGACCCTATTGTGCTAAGAATTTGTAGCCAGTTCTGCCCACTTATAGGGGCTCCCACATCTCTCTCCCAGGCTGCTTTATAAGTGAGATATGGTTATATTCATTTAGAAAATGGCAACAATCAATTCTTAAACCTGATTGGCTGAGACAGGCTCCAAGCTGGGCATGTATTTTTCAATAGATGCCCAGCTAAAAATAACAGCCAGTCCAAGTGCCTCTTCACAGAGTAACATTCTCCGATGGGCCATTTTCTAAGTGCAATAATACCCTCCAGGGTGGACATTATTGGGAAATACCGGACCTTCCAGGGGCTATAAGGCCCTCCGCCTGTGGCGATGGGCTTCATTATGCCCCAGGGCAGTCTGGTATTTCCCAATAATGCCCACCCTGTCAGGTATTATTGCTTACTCAGTGTCTTGTGAACCCTTCCAATAAGTTTTTTGTCTCTTTATTTATAAATATATCCTCTAATGGGGAAAACAGTAAGGGGCTCAGGCAGCCTGTTTTGTTTCCTTAAAAAATCTCTGATTTGAAGGTATGTTAAGAAGTGACCTGTTTACAAATGATATTGATTTTTTAAATCTTGAAACTCAAGAAATCTATCTTCCTTATATAAGTGCTGTAATTCAATAAATCCTTTTTGTTCCCACGTTCTAATAAACTGATTGTTCCTAATGTTTGGGATCCCATTCAAATATTTTATGTATGTATAAAGTGAAAGATTATGTTTCTACCCCATGATTGAGTGAGCCTCTTGCCAGATTTTGACCAAGAACTTAGTAGAAGATAGACAAAATTTGAAGCAGCTATTGGAACCTAGATCGTACCCCCAAATCCCTCTCAGATCATATATTCCTACTTTTCACTGTTAAATTCTTACCCATGAAGGAGCTTTATCGGAGTCAAACCAATAATTTATCTGCTCTAGTTGGGCTGCCAAGTAGTATAACTGCTCATTGGGTAGATCGAGTCCAGCTTGCTCCATTGAAGCATATAGTTTTTGTAATGAAATCCTCTGTTTCTTATTTTGCCATGAAAATTTTCTCAGTTTGCATTCCCAATTCTGGAATACTTTTTTAGGTATCCATATAGGAAAGGCTTTAAAAAGAAACAGAAGCCTTGGCAGAACATTCATTCTGATGATATTTACTCAGCCTGTAAGCGTTAGTAGGAAGTGAACACATTTTTCAAAATCAAAACATATTTCTTCCAATAGAACTTCAAAATTTGCTTGGAAGAGTTTTGTTTCGTCCCCAAGTAGAAT
Organism: Neoceratodus forsteri; assembly: GCA_016271365.2. Taxonomy (NCBI): domain Eukaryota; kingdom Metazoa; phylum Chordata; order Ceratodontiformes; family Ceratodontidae; genus Neoceratodus; species Neoceratodus forsteri. The sequence goes on along the minus strand of CM028135.1, from coordinate 23,268,544 downwards.
TGCCCCTAGGTATTTAATGCTGTCCTTGATTGGAATATTATACTGGAGCAGGGCGTTTCTGATCTCAGATTCCTTATGTAATGGGAGTACTTCAGTTTTACCCCAGTTTATTTTCTACCCTGAATATGTGGAGAAATTTGCCACCAAGTTAAGAAGAGGAGGGAGAGAGGTTGTGATATCATTCAGATCAATTAGGACGTCATCGACATAATGTGAGATGACATGATGTTGATTATTTACTTTAAGCCTTCTATTTCCGAGCTTTGCCTAACAGTCTGTGCAAAGGGTTCCATGAAGATAGCAGACAGGATAGGGGAGAGTAGACAGCCCTGTCTTGTCCCTCTTTGGAGATTAATGTGTCTAGGGAGTTGGTCACTAGTTCTTATTATGGCTGTAGGAACGTTACTAATGCAATTATTTTGCAGAAATTTGGGCCAAAATCCATATTTTTCAGTACAGGTAGGAGGAAGTTCCAATTCCCTCTATGAAAGGCCTTTTCAGTATCCAAGGCTATTAAGGCTGAGTTTTTTTATTTAACTGTCTCCATTAGATCTAATGTCTGTCTTATGTTATCTGTTAATTTCCTTCCTCCTAAAAACCCGTTTGTTCCTGATGGATAATTCTGGGTATAACTTTTGCTAGTCTAGTAGCCAATATTTTAGCAAATATTTTATGATCATTGTTCAGCAGAGTTCTCGATCTGTATGAAGTGCACTTCTTGGGTGATTTGTATCCGCTTTTAATAATAGAATTATTATTGCTTCATTAAATGATGGAAGTAATGTGTCTGATACTAACAGAGAGTAAAGAGGGTGATGGAGAAATGGCATTAGATCATCCTTAACTGTCTTATAAAATTCTGCTCAAAATCCATCAGAACCTGGAAATTTATTATTAGGAAGGTCAGCGATGGTATCCGTAATTTCTTGAAGCATAATATCTTTTTCTAAGGATTATCTTTCTTCCTTATTTAATTCACCTTGATTTAATGTGGCTAGAAACTCTGTGATGTTTTCTTTGTTCCTATTGTGTTCTACTGAGTAGAGTTTCCTAAAGAATTCTGAGAATATATCATTAATAACTCTTGGCTCACTATGGCAGTTACGTTGCTTGTCTTTAATCATATCAATGGTGTTACTTGCTTTTTCGCATTGTATTTGGTAGGCCAGTAGGCAGTCAGATTTTTCGCCCAGGAAATAACATTGTGCCTGGGCCTTCATCGTAGCGTTTCTAGCTCTTGTTTCTAATATTTGATTTGACTTATCTCTTAGGAATAGAGCTTTTATTAAGTCGTCTTGTGCTGCTGATAAAATGAATTTTTGTTCTGCTGCTGCTAATTCTGATTCTAGCTGGTTAAGGGTTAGTAGGTCAGTTTTGTTTTTATATGTTGAGTATGAAATACATACTTCCTGTAGTATAGTTATGCTTTTAGAGCATCCCAGATTACCTCTATTGAGGTTTCTTGACTAGCATTATTAATAAAAATGTTTTTGATTTCTTTTTTAATTAGATTAATAAAATTCCAATCTCCTAAGAGCTTAGAGTCAAGCCTCCATTTCCTAGCCTTGGGGCAAGCCTTTTCATTTTGTAAATTGATGATTAAAGGGGTATGATCTGCTATATTTATGGTACCATACTTAACGTCTGTGATGTTTTTTAGTATATTTTTTTAGGTTAGGCAAAGGTCTAGTCTAGATCGTGAGTTGTTGGGAACTGAGTAAAAAGAGGACATTTCTTGTATTGGGTGGAAGTGCCAAAATGGATCAATTAAATTCAAGTCATTCATCACGTTTAAAATGCAGGACCCTGATTTATGCTTTCTTTCCAAGGGTGGGTAAGGCAATGAAGTATTTGCTTTTTATTTTATCCTTATCCCTTCCCCACAGGAGTATTCTGTACTCCTTCCCTCACTTAAGGTCTAATGGTGGGGACTCAAAATAAACACAGCTAACCCGGCCCGGTGGTGCTAAGGGCTAAGGCTGGATGCTACCTTACCTGCATACGCGACCCATGTTCGAGAGCGAGCACGGGCCATCGGAGTCGACAAGGAGTGGGGCGTGGAGCTGGATGGAGCCACCAAGAGGCAACTGTCCTCTCTGGGGAGGGAAGGGTGATATTCCTTGGCTCTTGCCTACCTCGCGGTGAAGGCCAGGGGGCAGTGCAGGCCAGAGGGAGTGCCAGGCAATAGGCCGATGGGTGGGCGGAAGGGGCTGTCACCGGGGCTGTAGTACACATACGCGACTCCACACACACCCATAAATTTATACACACAGTGACTCAGACAAATGAATTTATCACACAGTTTATCTTTAAACACCTGTTGCATATATATATATGTATGTGTGTGTATGTATATGTATATATATATATATATATATGTATATATATATATATATAGACTATATGATGGGTAAGTATGATATACAACAAAATAAACCCATTGAAGGGGCTAACCAGATCATAAAGCCACAATCCAGAGGGTCCATGTTAAGAGGGAAGGCAGGCCCAGTTTATATTGAAATCACCCTCTCCCTCCCTCCGCGCTCGCACACACACACGCACGCACGCACACACACTATAGCTATCTCTGTACATCTATATTTATACAGCAGGTATGAGTTAAAACTGCTCAAGATATCACCACTGTCTCACTGCCTACTGTGAAGATAGTAGTGCTATCTTTCAACCTGAAAAGTTACAGTGAAACAGTGGAATACTGAACCAATCAGAGACTGGCTTTAACAATAATGTTGTAAGTAATAAGGTATGCTGGGATGTGCATGGAACACATTTTACCGCACAGCCAGAGACGTAATAAGGCACAAGACCAAAGGCCGAGTGACTTTAGCCACTGGCCGTGCGGTAAAATGTGTTCCACACACATCCTGGAGTGCCTTATTGTGCTTATAAAATGGGGTCCTTTTTATGTTGGCAAGCCAACATCTTGTGGTAGTAGCAGATTTCAGGGGGGTGTCAGTGTGGACAAATGTAGGGCATACTTTGGTGAAGCATTGCAGTAAATATGGGGGCAGCGTCTGCCACCATCTCTTACATGATCCCTATAAAGCCAACTTCGGGGTGCCCAGTCCTCCTGTCGGCATGTTAAATACCCCCCCCCAAAGATTGTGTGGCACACTGGGAGCCCAATCCAGTGTGCCTCCGTTGTACAAAAGCCAAATGCCATTGGCATGTTCCTGCCCCTGCCCCACCCGTATTGTATGCCACACTGGGAGCCCACCCCAGTGTGGCCAACGCCCCTTCAAGTCACCCAGTGTGCCCAACATTTTTCTTATACCTGAAAAAAGGAAAACGGTCTGTGATGTTTTTATTTTATTTTTTTTAATCTGAAACAAAGAAAACGGTCCCTCGTTGTGTTTGATGCCCTCTCCCGCAACCCACACCCTCCCTGTGCTCACCCTACCTTCCCACCCCCCTCACCCTATACTTACCTTTGGAGAGCCGGTGCTGTGATCTTCAGTGGACCCGGAACACATTTGCACTCTTCAAAGCTGACCACGAACTGAAGAAATGAAAGTAAGCTGTATAATGGCATAAATGGGAGGGGGGGTTCAACTTAGGCGGATATCTCAGCCATTTTTTGGAATTTTTCCTCCAAATTTCCAACATGGGGCGCTTGGGACCCCACCTCATGAACACATGCACTGTCATCTCATTACTCAGCCCGAAAGGTTATTTCACTGCACAAAATCACCTTTTGGGACTGATGAACGAAAGGACAATGCTACTGTTCATGAGGTGGGGTCCGAAAATCCCTATCTTGCAAATTTGGGGGAAAATTCCAAAAAATGACTGTGTTACAAACGTGCATTGCGCAGTTTCAACGCACGCTTGTAACTTTGATCATTTGTAACATTTTCACTCCAGATTTTCAACATTGCCATTTTTTCACACCTCCTTATGAATAGTAGAGCTGTCATTTTTTACTTCCTGCCCCGAAATGTGTTTTCACGCATGTGGTGCACAATGGCGTGGTCGCTGTGCAAAATCAATTTTCAAGACAAATTAACAAAATCACAGTGACACTGTTCATGAGTGGAGGTCCCAAAATGCCTATGTTGAAAATCTGGTAAAAAAAAAATCCCCAATATAATTGCGTTACGGGCGTGCGTTGTGTATTTTCTATACACGCTCGTGACATCACCAATTTTTCATATTTCCACTCCAGATTTTCACCATTGTCATTTTTGTACACCTCCTTGTGAACAGTACAGCTGTCATTTTTCACATCCTGTCCGAAATGTGTTTTCACACATGTGTGTCACAATGGCGCGGTCGCTGTGGGAAATCAATGTTCCGGAGAGATTAACAAAATCAGAGTGACACTGTTCATGACTAGAGTTCCCAAAATGCCTATGTTGAAAATTTGGTTAAAAATTCCCCAAAATACTTGCGTTATGGGTGTGCTTTGCGCAGTTTCTATATACATTCATGACATCACCAATTTTTCATATTTTCACTCCATATTTTCAGTAATGCCATTTTTTATACCTCCTCATGAACACTGCAGCTGTAATTTTTCACATCCTGCCCAAAATTTGTTTTTGCATCTGTGGCACCAAAATGCACAATCGCTGTACAAAATCACCTTTCGCCAAACTAACTCATAGTGCCACTGTTCATGAGGTAGCATCACAAATGGCCCATGTTGAAAATTTGGAGTGAAAATACCAACAAACGCCAGGGGCATTAGGGTTTCCAATCAGCAAGCCCCGCCTCAGAGATTGGCAGGCGCCAGGGATGTGACTTGGCATTGTCGGCTGTAATGCTCACTCCATTCCACCCCACCCTGCAGCCAGTGACAGGTGTGAGGTGTGCCTTGGACTCTTCAGCCCCAAAGTTCACCCCATTTTCCTATACTGCACGCATATCATATTTTTCTTATGGAATGGGGTGAATGTAAGGCCCAAAAACCTCAAGGCACACCGTGGCACTTGTTGGTGTCTACGGGGTAGGGTGAGGTGAAATGACGCGGGTGTTATGGCCGACGACCCAAAGGCACACCCCAGTGCCTGTCACTTTCTGCAGGGTGGGGCTGGGGTCGGCATCAGTTCACTACTTCACTGCCAATCCTATTGTGCATCTCTCTAACTCCTGCACTACCAATGCCAGTGCCAACAAGCCAACATTCGGCATTGACAAATGCTTGTTTTAAAACTTTTTACAGTTGGGAAAAGCATGTTTATATGTAGAAACAATAGATTTACTTGTGTGCATTTATGATAAAATAGTCCTTCTACCCACTACAAATGATGTCATAGATGATGTGATTGTATTGTTGCCTACTTTCTTCTTCCTGTTTTTTTTTTCTCTGCTTTTCCCCACATTCAAGATATGGAATGTTTGTCATAGAATGTTTACCGTGGAATACATGGATTCAAAATTCTGCTCACTTCCACTGGTAGAATGTTACTCTCCTAACATACTATACACACACAACAAAGGCCTCTGTTGCAGTCAGAAACTCCCTTATCTCACTTTCAGGGCAAGGAGAGGAGATTTACCTGATGAGCAGGTAAAGATAGAAGTAGAGATTTTTCACTGTCAGCAAAGAAACAATTGTAATGAAAACTATAAACAATACTTAATGTTTCTAATTTTATGTGTATAAGGAGAATGTGATGATCAGAGAAACAGCATTTAATGAATCTTTTTTATATTGTATTTAAGGTAGTTTTTTTTTTTTTTTTAGGGCCCAGTGCAAGGAAATGCAATTCTTACAGTTACAGGGCAAAACACAATGGCTGCCAGTTGAAGTCTTAACATTCTATTAGCGTAATGATTCCAGTGGTGATCGGTGCGCATTTGTCAGCACTTTTTATTTTCCATGCATGGAACATAATTGCTACATGAACAACAGCCAATCGGATTTCAGGATTTTCCCTTACCATTTTATAAGACATCACAGTAGCTATGTGCAGTACTGAAGCCAGCAGATGTGAGATGTTTTGGGGAGGAACAGTCTAAATGTTGCACTCCATTCTCCTTTTGTAAATTTTTTATCATTTCTGTCACAAAACCACCTCAACACCTGTTGTGCAGATCAAACTGACATGGGTAAACGCTGGCCCGCTGACACCTCACCTCTCACCATGGTGGTGACCTGAGTTTGGGAATGAGCTGGGGTCACTGGGGGGGGGTTAGCGGGGGGGCTGGGACTGGATCAAGCAGCGGGCTACCAGTTATCCCCTCCCAGACTGGGGTGATGTGTCAGCCCAGCTCTTGGATGCTACCAGATAGGGGCCTGGTGGTAGCAGTGATGCTCGGGAGACAGACTTCGGTCAGGTTGTGGGGGGGGGGCATGGTTCCAGGATGTATGCTCGCTTTCTCGTGCATGCCCCTACCATGTTGTTTTGACTCTAGGGCAAGGGGAGAAAAACAGAAAATGGTTTGCTCAGGCTGCATGCCATCCTGCTTGCTGGCCCCCTGCTCTGCACTAACTCCCGGGCAGGACCCAGCAACTGGATGTGGATCATTAGATGGGGGAGGAAAGCCCTACCCTGCATGACTCTGCCATCCGTGGGGGTCGAAGGGGCCCAGCTGGGTTGAGGCAGAATGCTGAGTGGAGGGGGCAGGGATGGGTCAGACAAGCACCAGCCAGAGCAGACTGAGGGAAAGAAACCTTGATTAAAACAAAAAAACTGACATGGGTAAGAGTAAGGTGCTTTGAGTGGCGCAGTTTACATTTTGTTCTTTTTTTATGTTTTGTAACTTTTTATCATTTATATTATAAAACCACCTAAACACCAGGTGTACAAATAAAATATAATATAGGTGACAGTGAGACAGTAGAAATACCTTCACTCGCAGTACTTGACCTCTTCTGACCCCACGTGTGTTTTTGCCACTCTTGAAGTCAGGAGCTCAAGTACAGCTTGTGAAGATATTTCTACTGTCTCACACTCAGCCATGTCCTATCCCATATGTGTATATATATATATGTATGTATATATATATATATATATATATATATATGTGTGTATATTTTTATAAAATGGCAAGAAATAAATCTAGAAATGTAATTGGCCGAGAGATGTTACCTGACCGTGCATTAAATCTCTATAAATGCACAATCAGGTGCCAACTCTCATTTTCCTCCCTACTTAGAGCCATTTTTGTAAGTGCAGTAAGCCCCTCCAGGGTCTGCATCATAGGCTTTTAATGCACTTCCTTGAGGAATAAGGACACTCGGCCTTTGGCCTTGTGCCTTGTTACACCCTGAGGATTGTGCATTAAAATCCAATAATGCACACCTGTTGTCACTTATTGCGTACATATACAGTGTGTGTGTGTGTGTGTGTGTGTGTATATATATATATAGGATGTGTGCTGGCTTAATAGAAGATATCAGAAATATCTTTGTGCATTGCACTTGACCTCTGACCTCAGTAGCAGAAGTCAAAAATCCATAGCACTAAGAATGTGTGTGAGTAAAGAATATTCATTCTAAAATACAGTGAATAAGAGGGCCCTCTGATTTGAACACCCAAATCTTTTGGCTAGAGACCAGCCTTAAATAAAACGGTGTTTTATGCAATATATAAAAGCAGTCACATACAGTGTATGGTAAAATAAAAATCCCAGCCCTGTTGACCTTAGTCATCTTTCTAAAGCTAGTTTAAGGAAAACTACAGTATCTTTTGTGGGGGGGGTAGCTGAGGTCTGAGAGTACTTGACTGCTTTTTCCGCTGTCCTGCAGGAGAAAACAAAATCAAGGAACACCTGGTCTCTTGAAAAAGTGCGCATGTGCAAAACATTGAGACAGTTTCTGTTGTGGTTGCTGTTTGTTGGATACATACTTGGTAGGTAGGTAGATAAAATGTATTTATATGTTGCCGAATCCAGGAGGCTCTGGGCGCCTTACACAATAACAAGCAGGATAATACAGAATAACAAACAAACTAAAGTGTATAAAAACATTAAAATATGTCATATAATGCAATTATAGTACGTGATAAATACAATCTTAAAACTATAAAACAACTCTGGTTAGTCTGGGAAAGCCAACTTGAAAAGGTGAGTCTTAAGACCCCTCTTAAATGCCTCCACCATTGGGGCCTCCCTTAGAGAGATGGGAAGCAAGTTGCAGAGGGCAGGGCCAACGACTTCAAATGCACGATCGCCGGACATTTTTAACCTGCCCTCGGAACAGCAAGGAGGCCCCCTGGTGGAGGAGCGGAGGGAGCAGACTGGCTGCATCAATCAAAAAAATTTATTAAGAGATTCATTCTCTTCTTGTTTTGTCTGGCGCATGACTGCAAGGTTCTTCCTTCATGAACACCTGTGCTCTCTTTTTGTTTCAGGTTGGTGGTTTGTGAGTACAGCAGAGGAGCAGGGCTGGGTACCTGCTACATACCTGGAGTCTCAGAGTGGAACTAAGGATGATTCGGACATCAGCACCTCAAAAACTGGGGAAGGTAGGAGCTGGGTGGCTCAGTGGTGTAAAACAAAAATCACTTCCTGTCGGCAGTAACTTTTGTATCTTAACTTCAGCCTGGTAAAATGCAGTCTCCTCCCAGCAGCTGTTAAGGAGAGAAACCCAAGCACACTGCAACAACAAATAGCATACTGGGAGACGATTGTGCCCCACTTTGACTTTTAACTGTACTTCCTCAGTCAGGGTATTTATTTTTCTTTTGGGTGTCATTTTATTTCCTCCTATGTTTCCCCATATGTTGCTGAACCCCTGGTAACCTACCTCGGGTGTCTTGTGCTCTGATTATCAATCAGTGCCATTGCTTGCTATGGTGCAAAGATTATGGACCACTTGTTATTTCCTGCCTCCCCCCAATATAAGACGTGCTACATTGATATTATCAGCATCATCTGTGGGATAGTCACCTACAGGTTGACCACAGACCAGAGTTTGGTTAAGTTCAGTCCAGCAAGCCTTATCTGTGCCATTTGCCGTTCGTCCTTGTTAGCATACGTGTGTGAAGACTGCTGCCTCATTCTTTACTAATGACATGCATGGCATACAGTACCTTAAGTGACGATGCCATGGAAACTTCTTTCCATGCTATACATTATATAAACTTGAGCAGCTGGTTTTATTAAGAAATTTGTGTTCTCTACTGCAGGGATATCCTTTGAGAGAACAGGAACCAAATCCTGTTATGAATACAGGTATATAGTCTGCAACATCTTTCGGGCAGTAAAAAAAGAAATTGGACTAGAGCCCAAAGTTATCTGCAGCACTGGATCAACCTCTTTTTTGATTTCTAGCATGCCATATAAGTCCGTATATTTTTAGCAAATTACTAACCATTACATCAGAAGCGCAGATGGTTAACTTTAGCTCTGTAGCACCCTGGAGGTACAGGTTTGGCAGCCTGAACCTTGGCCTTGAAAGGTCTTCATTACTTGTCTGGATGATGGACTCCATCTTCCTCATTTCTGAAGAACTTTCACTAAAGAGGGGGAGTGGTGAGCTGAAGGAACATGCAAATTCAACTTCAGAATCATTCATAATGACTGGGGAGGTAGATTTTCAAAACTTATGTGGAGGCACAGCTTCTATTGCATCACTTAGAATCCAAAGTTGTAATACGCATCATTTGTTGACCCCAACTGAATCTTGGAATGAGGCCCTGTGTATGCATGCATAACCTAGATTAACCTAGGATTCGCAAGTACATGGATAGCACTGCCATTATTCATAAAATATGCATCCCAGCCATAGTCAGGTTGGGAACTTAATTGGCATCATGGGGGTGTGCCTAAACATTTTGTGGTTCAATAAATGTGTATTTTTTTGCTCTAATATAACCTCACTCCTTCCACATGGGTCAGGCCCCCTCCCCCAAGTCTTTTGATGAGTTAAAACTCAATAAATGAAATAACTAGCATCTGCAGCTTATCCAGTAGGTAGGGAAATGGTCAGACTCGGTGGGGCAAGTGGTCCTTATCTGACTCAATGTAAAACCTGCTGTACTGTACCTATCAAAAGCATTGGTTTTTCCCTCCCTCTAGGTACTTGTAACTAATCCCGGGTTGCCCCTGAAAAAGGGACCGTGAGGTTCCAGTGGGCCTACCCGGTCACCAAAATTTAAATAAAATAAATAAATAAAAACGGAACACAATGATTTCCTTAGCAGAACCTTAGCTGTGAGCATTGAAAACAATTTGCAGCATTTTAAACACAAAAATGCTAGTCCTTCATGGCAAAGAACCTTGCTGACATTGTATCTCCTAGCAGCAAAAAATCTACCCCAGTCTCAGACTGACATCAAATGGTTTTGGATATTTACAAGTTAGAAGACCTAACGGCGTGGATACACAATACGCAAACATTATTTAGGGAGAAATGGCAAAGGTGAATATACTATATGGTAATGCTCGATCCAGAATTTGTACCATAGGGGATAGTATGGGGTCCTTAATGCTCCTGGGGGGATTAAGGGGACATCTTGCAATCCATAATAATTTCTCTCAAACTCAGACCCTGGGTCTTGTGGTGTGTACAAACGAGAAGAGACTATGTTCTGAGAACAGACAAAGACCTTCTATGAAATCAGTTTAAAACGTTAAGACTGAAATGATGATTAGAGAGCGTATTATTTATAGGCTGGATCGACTGACTTTCCCCTTTATTTCTTATCCAAAACTGAAGTAAAGTATATTTAAATCCTGTCATAGTTTCTTTGGATTGAAAGAGGTTGTATTATATATATGCACTGTGCTTCTCTCAATAAAAATGAAATAAAAACAAACAAATACAAAAATGCCAATAATTGTGTGGTCTAAGGCCCCATCCACACTACATCGCTCCGGGCCAGTAACGAATGTAAACCGTTATGGCCGGGAAGTGGTGCAGTGCGTCCACACCACGGTGGTGTCTGTTATGGGACCGGCACTGCCAGTCCACACTTTGGGAGCCGGGCGACCATTATGGCGGTGCCCAATCCCACAGTGCAGCTAGCACTGCGCTTCGGGCCTTGCAGGGGACCGTTACCGCCCATCCTCACTACTGCCGGTAATGTTACCAAGGTGGGACCGGTTTCATAACCGTTGTTGAAACCACCTCATACGTGGTATCAACAACGGTTACGAAAACGCCTTCTGTAACATTACAGGTGTAAATGCAAACCGTTGCGGTAACGGTTTGGGCACTCTGTAACGCTACAGAGGTGTAGTGTGGACTGGGCCTTAGAGTCACATTGTCAATATGGTGCAAATGTCTCCCATTGCATGTTGCACAGGCTGTTAAAAAAATATGGGGCCCCAAGTGTGGATTATGTCACGTGCATTAATGCCGCATCCTATTGTGAATGAACATTTCACACTGCATTTCGAGATCAGCTATTGTTTTACTGTTACACAACTTAACTTGTCAGTTTTAATATTAAAACTCTTTAAGCTTACTGTTGCAGTTGCAAAGCCTGGAGACTGAGACTAACTATCTGTGTCTCTCCTGGTTAAAAAAATAAATAAATAAAAATAAAAAATAAACAAAAAAATAGCCAGTTGGTTAAAGGGACACTGTCCGCCCTTTTCTCACGTTTTCACTCGGAAGTCAGAAACGTGCCTTCACTCGCTGCATCAATCCCTCTCGTGCCATAATATGTATATCCACAAGGTAGGCTCCCGTAAAAATAATAATACCTTTTTAGGAATTTTAATAAATAGCCAGACTCCGCTGGTGCACTCCGATTGTCCGTGCCCAATGCCAAAGCATGGTCACAGTTGTACATGGCGTCAAGGCTCGTGCATGGACTATTGTACCTGAGTTCAGCTGAATACATTTTCTAGTACTACAATGAAATCTGAACTTGGAAAAGTGCTTATTACTTGGAAATGGGGGCTAAAAAGTAGTTAGATCACGGTTTGAAAGTTGAGCCATGATACTGGGCATGCAGATATGCACATCCATATTACGGCTCAACTGTCAGACCGTGATATAACTCATTTTTAGCCCCCCATTTCCAAGAAATAAGCACTTTCCTGAGTTCAGCTTTCTGTATAGTACTAGTAAATGTATTTGGCGTAACTCGGGTACAATAGTCCGCACGTGAGCCTCAGCACCATTTACAGTTGTAACCATGCTTCAGGCGCGGACAGTCGGAGTGGACTGGCAGGGTTTGGCGGTTTATTTAAATCACTAAAAATAATTATTTTTATGGGGACTGCCTAGCAGATACACATATTATGGCACAAGAGGGACTGATGCAGTGAGTGAAGGCAGGTTTCTGAGCTCAGAGGAAAAAATGTAAGTAAAGGGCAGGCAGTGTCCCTTTAAAAAGTAGCTTTTTTTTATTTGACTTTCAAACATAGTTGCTGAGATGCAGAACCTGTACTTGCAGTGGGTCACAAAATGAGCCAGTGACTAAAATGGAACTGGAACCCAGCTATCTGGACTCCCACTGCTTTACTCTAAACCTTATAAGGCAGCCATACTTCACTTCCATCCTGTGTGTTATTAGTCATGACTGGAAGTGGTGGACTTTACATTACCTGAAAGTAGCCTGAGCAGTGCTTTCTTAGTTAATGAAAGGCACAACCTCCCTTGAATGGTAGGTAGTAGCTCTGTAACATATGATGTCCACAGTGTGGATAGGGAATTCCCTGTCACATTTATTTTTTTTTAACATTTTATTTACCTGTGTTAATGCACCTGAGATCTAACATCTGTTTTCCAGTGGGGCCCTGCCTTCACCAATTTCTGCAGCTGGGTGGATTGTAAGTGTGGGAGGTTAAGTGACTTGTTCAGGTTCACACATGGGAGTATTGGCTTTGGTGGGGCTTGAACCTGTGATCTCTTGTTTCCCACTCCAAGGCTCTAACCAGTAGACCATATTGTCTCATTCTTTGTCCCCACACCCTTAATTTTCAGAATCACTCTACTGTTGTATTTTTATTACCTGCTATAAATGCTATTATTTGGTAAGGAAAATGGATATACAATCTTCTGTCCAAGATAAACATTGGGTTTGCTTTTCTTTTCGATCCCACTTTCTTTTGGTATCTAAACCAGACATACCCAGTTTTTGCACTAGAGGAGGGTCCTCTCATTTGTCCTTAATACTGTCCCCCACTGTTATTAATTACATCTCTGAATCCTGGCTGTGATGTGCAGCCACTCCTGGCTGTGAGGTGCAGTCACTTCCATGGCCTCCCCCCAAGTCTCTCTCACGAAGCAGTTGGTTCGGGGGACCAGTATAGCAAATGTTTGCCAAAACCATAGCCCCAACCCTTCCCCTAAAGAGTGAGTGCATCACCTCCATCACGCTGCTTCAGTTCTCCACCTACAGTGTAACTTACCTGTACCATATGTAACCCTGTCATCTGTATTGTATTGTCTGTGTAACTGACGTGGAACCTGTAAATGAGTATCTGCTCACTGGTGTAATCCAAGACCTCGATAAATAAATAAAATACAACAGTGAGCGCCGCCACTCCAGAGAGGCTTTGTTAACCTGTGTCTCCCATGCTGCAACTTGGCCAGCCATCAGCAGGCCTTAAAATAGAACAGACACGGGACTGAAAATGTTTTCTGTAAAGTCAGTGCGACAGTATAACAGATTTAGTTGCTGTTTATCATGCCGGTGGCCTAGGATTTGTGTCCTACGCCCAAGGATGCCAACGTGGATCAGTAGGGGGAGAATTCAAGCATCCCAAAAGGATGCTGTCCTTGGGGTTCATAGTCCATCCGGTGAGCACTTTGGAAGGGCGGGACTGAATGTACGGCACATCAATCCTCCCAATGCAATTATGCTCCACTGTCTCCCAGTAGGAGGGACTTGGGGATGCAGAGAAAAAAGGTGAGGTCATTGGAGAATGACATTGCCCTGTTCCTCACATATTCTGGAGTCACTCCGTCCTCATTGGGTACGAGGGGCTGCTCCATCCCCACCCTTACAGATCCCTATCTGGGCCAGTAGGGCCCCACTGCAAGAGGAAAGGTCAAAGGGGGTGTAGATGAGGAAGGTGGGGAACCCCCATCTAGTCAGGTGCAGTTTCCCTGTTCCAGAAGACATTATGTGGCTTTCTGGAGGGAGTCTCAGGCACCCCTAGAAATACTAGATGTAAGAAAAACAATTGTTTAAAAAAACTAAGTCTATAGCAGTGGTCCCTGACCATATCATATGTGGTAGCTGCACAATTCAAAGAGGCCTAAAAGCAGACAGATTAACATCAACAGAGTAGTAAAGAAAAGCCAACAGTCTCTCCTTACACTGATAAACATGTGGCTCAAATGGTTAACCAGCTTAATCCATTACACAACTCAAAACTCAGATTTCTTTTGTGTGTGTGTGTGTTCATATTACAGGATACTTTCAGTCATGTCTAACTCATCTATATCCATGTAATTCATGTTGGTTTCCAAAAGGCCTAAAAGCAGACAAATTACCGTAAACAAACGAGTGAAGAAAACCCAACAGTCTCTCTTTATACTGATAAGCATTAGGCTCAAAGGGTTAACCAATTGAAATCCATAAGGGAAAGCAAAATTTAGATGTTTTGTGTCCGTTCATGTGCTCATATTACTACAGTATATTTTCACTCATGTCTAATTCATTCACATTCATGTTACCCATGTTGACTTCTGTTAATTTCTTCCATCGTCTTTTCTTTCTTTCTTTTTTCCATGTTTTCATCCATGCCTCACAGTAGTTACTAAGAGACGCAAGGCTCACCTACGGCGCCTGGACCGGCGATGGACGCTGGGCGGGATTGTCAACAGACAACAGAGTCGAGGTGAATAGCATGCCACAATGTGGTTACTGAAGTACCATAGTGATCCAACTGCTTATTTTAGCTCCTTGGGAGGGGTATTGGCGAGCCTGATTTTGCTTTTCTTTGTCTGGTCATTAATTAAGATAGAAGACACTACACCTCTTCTCTTTGCATAAGCTGACTGATCTGATGTTTTTCTCCCTAAAGAAATCAAGAAATAAATTGTGAGTACTCTTCAAGAAGTGGAAAATTCTAAAATCTCAGTCTGTGGCCCAGAAATATCAGAATTCTGGCATTGCTTACTGGAGTAGTTTTGAACATTCTCTATATAAGAAATATCTGTTTGCTTCTTTCTTGGAAGTGTCTGTTTTCGTTACCAAATTACATTTTTGACGTATGATTAATTTCTGACCATAAATGTTTTTCTGAAAAAGTCACACAGAAGAGAAATGAGTTAACTGATGCTGCCATTACACATCTCAAAATGTTATTAATTTATTTTAAATCCTTGCTCTGCTTTTCACAGAAAATTCATTAGCCCTTTACATTAAGTTTCTCTAACCACACTGGATAAATAAAGTGGGTGATTGGATCCGTTTTATTAGATCAACAAGAGATTTACAGAATTTGTAAATTCTGTAAATCTCTTGATCCACTAAAATGTATCAAATCACCCACTTTGTTCATCTTTTTGTACAAGGACCAATACGGCAACAAATAATTCTTTGTAACCATGCTGTAATTAAAGTGTAATTACCATGTCACTGCAGGGTAACTACTGTGTTCTTACAAGGATCAAATGTGTACATACACAGTAGTTTTACTGTCTTTTCATTTTTGTGAAGTGTGTAATTAATAAAAGTTTAATTATACTGTAAAAGTGAAATTGCATTTAAACTACAGAGTAGACCTCACACAGTGGGTAAAAAGTCCAGAATGGGGGAGGCAGTATTTAACCTAATCCCTGAGCATTCAGAACATAGTAAAGAACATAACAAATGAGGAAACAGTAGATTAAAGTGACCATAATACCATTAAATTTGAACAAATGTTGAGGAGGAGCTATCTGAAACCAGGCCCAGCATGCCAGACTTTAGGAAGGTAGATAACAGATGAGAACTGTAATACAGCATCACCTGGGGACCTAGGCAAAATGGTAGGGGTAGAAAAGAAGATGGCAAGAATTAAGAAAGTGATCTCAGGCCACCCAAATATGTGTGACGCATGTAAAAAAAAAAAAGGGGGGGGAGGTAAAAAGCTTATGAAACTGTTTTTTGGTTGAACATCCAGATAAATTTGACAGTGAAGGACAAAGTAAGGGCAGTCAGGCAGCACAAACAGGACTGGACAGAGATTAGAAGAGCCACATTCAAGGAGAAGCTGGCCATTAGCAAAACTGCCATGAAAAAAAAGGCTAAGGCGGACATAGACCTGTGGCTTGCAGGTGTTAAGAGTGATCACAGTATTCTTCAGGTACAAGTAAAGAGAAAAGTAAAACCAAGGAGAGCATACTGTAGAGGGGCTAAAAAAGGGTGAGCCAGACCTTTGGGATGATGTTATAGACCAAAGAATCTAAATGACTAATTCTGTGCCGTAGTCACAGTGGATAGTAACAGGTAGTACATTAGAGCAGTAATAGATACCAAGGAATGAGGAAGGCAGATTACTCATTGAGAACTTTACAGAGTTAAGGGTCCTGCAAGACTTTAAGGGCTAAATAAAACCAGATAACTAGACCCAGATAAGGTGCATCAAAGGTGCTGCAGAAAATTAATAAGACACTGGCGACACCTCTGGGAAGCCTTTTCACTAACACAGTCACCTCTGGGGTAGTTCCAGCTGACTGAAGAGCCTTAGTTGTGGCCCTCTGCAAAAGAGTGGGGCTAGAGACAACCCCGGGAACTATAGGCCAGTAAGTCTCTAACTGATAGTAGGACACATGATGGAAAAAATCAACAAATACTAGACTTTCTACAGGAAAGACTGCAGTGTGGTTTAGTGGTTAGAGCATCAGCTTGGGAGCTAGACAATTGCAGGCTCAAACCCTAGTAGAGCCAGATGCTCACTGGGCGACCTTGGGTGAGTTACTAACCTTTTAGTGCTACAGTTCATGCAGCTGAAGAAATGGGTAGAAGTAGGCCCCACTACAAAGGAAATGTTGCTTTTCAGCTGGGCTATCCGGGGCGAATGAACTGTAAAAACAAAATGCAGATACAGACAACATCCGCTATGGGTTTACGACAGGGGGATTGTGTCTAAGTAGCCTGATTGACTTCTGCAGTACAGTGACTCAGGTGGTGAACAGAAAAGAGGCAGTGGACGTCCTTTGTCTTAACTTCAGCAAGGTCTTTGACTTTGCGCAGCACAAGTGGCTTATCCAGAAACCAAGCCAAATGTCTGTATAGTGTATGGTGGAATGCGGTTGTGTATGGAATTCCATACACCGCAAAAAGTTGTTCTGCTGCAGTAGTGACGTCCTCACTAATGCAGAACGACTTTTCATTCTGCGTTAGTGAGGATGTCATAATACAAGGGGCTACAGCAGATGTCCTGATTCGTCCCTTGCTGTGTGAGCAGGGTGCGCGAGTGTGCTGGGCAGCGGCAGTTGTGAATCGACGGCCTCGGCAGAACCGAGTGAAAATATGGAACAGTGAGTCTCCTTTTGTCTTTTTTTCGGGCACCATACACTATAAAGAACAATGTGTGGTTACCCAAACACTACTCTGCTATTCTTTAACCTCGTAGATACAATGCTGACTTGGAGACCTCTCGAACTTCGCTCTCGAGGTCATCAGTCGGCATTGTATCCACTCGGTGGAAGAATAGCCTTTTAGTGTATGGGTAACCATACACTATCCTATATCTGATGGAACTGAAAAGGTAGTTCTAAATGGCAAACTCTCAGACATTAGGAAGGTTACGCGTGGGGGCCCCCAGGGTTCGTTCCTGAGAACAGTCCTGTTCAGTAGGTTTGGCAGTGACATCCAGTAGGAATGGGGCTGAGTAGCACAATTAGCGTATTTTCTGAAGCCACAAAGAATGATGCGCCGTGGCCAGCCAGTCAGCGCAGTGGTAGTGCTACAGCTCATGACACTGGTGAGCTAGGATCAGGAACTGACTCAGGTTGTCACAGCCGGCAGGGGGTGGAGGAGGATTAACCATCTCAGGGGATGCTCTCCTCTCCTGGGGGGGGGTTGTCATCCCAGCTGCTATACCCCCACCTGGGTGACCATGGGTGGAGGTGCAGCCAGGGGACGCCGTCAGTAAGGAAAGACATTGGCCGGGCTCTGGAGCAGTTTGGACACACCTCTGTGTGTCCACACTGCCTTGAGCTCCTTGCGGGCTGACGTCTTGGGGGGGAACTTATGGAAAAACAGAAAATGGCCCCACAGCCAGGACAGATGATGAGCCCCTGGTGCCTTAGTAAGGACCCAACCCAGGACCTGTGGACACCAACCCGACACAGTTTGCATTAGGAAAGTGATGAGTGGGCTCCCTCCTTCCCCACCTGGGGGGGTAAACCGTGGCAATATGGGTTGTAGGCTGCCTGTACCTGGGGCCGAGCAGAGCTGTAGAACAGCTTAGGGGACTCAGAAGGGAAGGCTAGCTGTGGTGATGGAAGGGGGAATAAACAGAAAAGTAAAAAAAAAAGAAGATGTGGCATTGTGGGACAACCTGAAAAGTGGTCAGGCGTGCGGCAGTTAAAACTGATGCCAGAAAATGCAAAGTTGTGCATATAGGCAAAAGAAACCCACAGGTAAAATATTATATGCTTTGAGTCACTTTAGAAGGCTACCAAAAAGAGAGATTTCAGTATTATAATAAACAGTAACATGAAGAAAATCTAGTCGTAGCAAGCATTTGTTGAGCAAACAGGGTACTGGGGTGTATTGGGTGAGGATTCACCAGCTGATATGAGAATGTAACCCCCTAGGTGGCACTATCCCAAAGGCTACTACCCCTGCCTGCTTGGATAGTAGCAGGTTAAGGGGCCTGAGTTCTGAAATGGGTGCCTTCACCCGGAGGTCAGGGTTCATAGTGGTCAAGCTAACCTGGGCACAGGATACTTATACCATTTTGGGTGTCGATCTCCTGCCCAGTACACAACCCCACCAGTACAGCCACTTCTGTTGGGGTAGCCATTTATTTTTAACAGCGATTCACAAATTTGGCCACTAGGGGACGCTAATCCCAGCAGTGAGCCTCCAAGATGTAACCCCTAGGTGGCACTATCCCAAGGGCTACTACCCCCGCCTGCTTGGCTAGTAGCAGGTTAAGGGGCTTGAGTTCTGAAATGGGTGCCACCACCCGGTGGTCAGGGTTAGTAGTGGTCAAGCTAACCTGGACACAGCCCTGCAGGACATTGTAACTCCCCTATTTCCCCTCTAGTGGCCTGAACACTGTACAATAATCACTTTTACAATACCCCGGTACACCACACAAGTATCCACACTGTTTGCACTTACCCCCAGGGCTGGTTCCTCTGGCTCGACCCTGGGGACCACCTGTAAAACAAGGTTATACACAGCAAATAGCAACAGTACAGTACTTTGAGCACAAACTGGAACCACTGTCAGGTTACATGCAGAAAAAGTTAGATCTGATTTATTCAGGGGACTTGAACAAGGAAGGGGCAAAATCAGGTTAATTAGCTTAAAGATTATATCAATCAAGCAGTTATGCATGCGCTTTGAGTCCCCCCACACAGTCACACCTCTGGGTACCCAGGTGGAGAAGAGATGGGCTAGCCAGGACTGTTGCTCAGGGTTACAGCTGGTTGGGGCCCTGTGATGGAAAACACAACATGCACAGTACACAATATTTGTAATCCAGAGCCAGAGGGCTCAGTTCGTAAAGGAAACGAAACAACAAGACAATCAGATGACACACTCAGATTAAGCTGTTGTTGCAGGGAGCTACTCTGGTATTTACTCACAATACCCAAGACTGGACACAGGCTGGACGAAAATTGAAACTGCAGGTGGTTGATCTGGAATACCAGGAGAAGCAGGGCCCACACGAGTCTCAGAGGCATCATCCCTGTTCAAGCGTGGATCAGGGGGCTGATCCCCAGGCAGGTCTCTCGTCGATGGCTTCTCTGTGCAGTGGGTAATCTGGCTGAACCAGTCTGGCAAGGCCCAGACCACATAGAGACAAATTTCGATGCAGTCCGTTTTGGGCTGGATACAGCTTCCAGCAAGCAGAACACAGCTCACACAGTGGGGAGCTAACTCACAACCCACTAGCAGCTCATAGCACATTTACATGTGTGGGAATTCTACTGTACCAGGTAAAGCACTCCCTGGTCACAATCGCAAAGTCTCTGCACACACAGGGAGCTTGGGGTAGCTGGAACTCCTGACAGGCCGATCGCATTCAGCAAAATCTTCTGCCTTCTTCAGGTTGAGCCTGGCCCACTTCAGTAGCTTACTTTAGTCACACAAACTTGGATTTAGTCCAAAATAATTCTCTTCTCTCCCTCTCAGGAGCAGCTAGCAGACATGCAAGCCAAAAACTCAGCCCTTTCACAGTTTTCCCATGCGATTCCACTTAGGATTGCTGCCCAAAATACACCTAAACTCTTCTCATTTCACTTCCCAGCTCAGAACTAACTGAAAACTGCAAGCAGCCCAGGACTTCTCCAAGATCCAAAAGATTTGGTTGGCTGATTTGGCTGTCAGTCGAAGCAAGAGCTCCCCCTTCAGTTGCAAAAAAAGTGCAAAAAACTCCAAACTACAGTTCGTACACACTTTGAATTCAGACAGCTCCTGTAGTCCGGCTACATTTTAGGTCTCACCAGTACTGTTTGATCCAATTTGCCGTCCAGGATCAAGATAGTAGAGACAAACAAAACAGTCCTTGCTACAAATAAAGTAGGTTAGACAAACTACATTATCATTATCACTCTAAATGATTTTCAGCAAATAGTTACATCTTTCAGCAGAGCTCCCTCTCAGATTACTTAAGCTGCAATCAGGCAGCTCTTAAAGAGACAGTACACAGAGGCTATACAGGCTCTGGTAATCACATTTAAACTGCTAAAACGTAGGACACCAGCTTGGCAGTGAGCATTTAGGCAAGCTCAAGGAAGACTTTTTGGGAACCCCCATTTGTAGGGGGATTACAAGAAGGTGATCTTGCCACTGTACAGGTCACTGGTCAGACCATATCTGGAGTACTGTATGCAGTTTTGGAACCTTAACCTAAAAAAGGATAAGGAGAAAATACAGGGGATACTGTCTGAATAGGGCAACAAGGATGATTCAAGGACAGCAGGGGAGAAATTACCAGGAGAAGCTACAAAGCCTTAAAGAGCACCTTTCTCGGTGCACTAAAGCACAAATAGGAGGCTCCCTTACCTGTATGGGAGTTCATCCATACAAGTTTTAAACTTAAAAAACTTTAAAAAATTAAAAAAAAAATAAAAAAGTTTTAAACATACATGATCGTGCCCTGAATTTGTTTAGCCCAGGGCTGCCTCTGTATAGTCTTTTTCTCTGTGTGTCCTAACTAATGTCATTGACATGGAGCCTTTGTAAATGAGTCCCTGACTCAAAGGATTGTAATTTCTAGGCTGAATACAAAATAAATAAAAATAAATAAAATGATCTGCCCCTTTCAAGGCCCTTGTTACTTGAATACTGGCTTCGATTTCTATGAAAAGTCTGATTAAAATAGTGAAAAAGACTTTTAAAATGACACTCCATATACTTGCATGAGGCACTTCCCCGCACTGGTCCTATAGTGACATCACAAAACATGGAAGCGCGGGGATGGAGCGGCAAGTCAGGAAGTGGAAGGGATCGAGCGGCTAGTCCCCTCAGGGGCAAAATACGATCCCTTCCCTTCCTAAGGGGACAGATCATATCGGTTTAAAACTTGTATGGAGGAACTCCCATTCAGTTAAGGAAGCCTCCTATTTATTTAAACTGCACAGTCAGAATTGCAGGGAAAGGTGCTCTTTAATATACACAGTACTTAAAGATAGGAAGGGAGAGGGAATCATGATAGAGACCTTCAAATTCATGGAGGGATGTAACAGGGGAGACACAAGTGCATTATTCTGACTGAAGGGTTAGACAGATACCTGAGGGCCCAATCCCTGAGAGGAGAAAAGTTTAGAAAAGATGAAGTACTTCTGTACTGAGAGGGCAGTGTACCAGTGGAACAGGGGCCCAAGGAGGTGGTGAACACTGGATCTGTCCCAAACTTCAGATCATGTGGGACGGACACAAAAGAATGATTAGAAACTTATGAGATTGCATGAGTTCTGGTGATGTGGGAAGGAGTCGGTAACTCTTGATAGGAACCCGAAGCAGACCAGATGGATGAAAATCTTTCTCTCTCCTTAACTACAGTATCTACATAGTTATACAGTTGATCTGTAGAATTACCCTGCAGTTACATTGTAATCAAATTGCAGTTATAAATTAATAACAGAAAGATGGTAAAGTGTTACCAAAAATTCTTAGTTTGTGCCGTACTTCAAAGCCTTTCATCACCCAAATATGGAACGCTGTTGCTCAAAATATAGCGTGAAGAGAGGTAAAACGTGGAACAGCTCATGAAATCACAAGAAGGTTTTCATGTTCATAAAGTTTACTGTTCATTGCATTAAAGTGTGTGGGGCAGTTGAGATGTATTGTATGGTGTGGACTCACACACAATGCACAGGAAACCTAGGTAATGCTTTGGATTTCAGCTGACCATCCCAGGGAAGAGTGCCGGCCCCATAGAAAAAAATAAATCTACGTGAGAATTTATTACAAAGGATTCTGAAGGCTCCGTTTTTTTTTTCTTTGCTAATTGAATTTCTACTTCTTCTGAAGATGTGGATTTTATATATGCTTCTGAAGGAAGTTATCCTTTAACACACCATGGGATTCCAGAATCACTGTTTTTGGCATTTTCATTACTGTGAATCAAAAACCAAGTGGGTTTCCATGACTTACGAAATGCGGACCAATCAGGTTTCCTAAGTTCTGTTATTTTTGTTATTCATAAATTAGTGACCGGGAGAGACACACAGAGCTGAAGCTCATTTCCAGATGTGACGGGGGGGGGGGGTCTTGCTTTTAGAGAAGAATGGAACAAATGCAAGAAAAATACAGGAACATGGAACAAACATAAAAAAAAAATACAGGCGAAACAAAATTTATAATAACACAGCATTGCACAGAGGAGAAACTAACAGTACTGTAAAGCTAGTGAGTTGCACTGTAGAAACAGGAATCATAGCAGGGTAGGGCCATCGGGGGGAAAACACGGGGACAGCGGGAAATTGGGCCAGTTGGGAAACAAAAGGGCCAGAGGCTATTCCCCATTTCATTGGCAAAATGTGTAAAATCCATGAAATACGTAAGCAGCTCATTACTTTCACTAATGAATTTTTCCTTTTTATGCTGAGCTTGCCATTTGCCATTTTTAATTTTTTTTGTAAACGTACTTCCTCACTTGCTGTCACGCTGCTTTGAAGCTGCTTCATACATCGCTGCAAGAAAGCAACGGGGGCAGCTGCACCTTTGGGAGAGGCAGTTGCCTAGAGTATACTTTGATATTTTGTTCTTTTTCATGTTCGGAAAAAAAGAAATCATGTTGCTCGGCATTCATAAATGAAGGAGATTGATGTATGTTCTCTTGCGTTTCCTGCAGTGAGCTCTGGCAGAGAGGTGGAAAGAAAAATAATGGGCTGAAATGTGAGAGAAGTGTAATTGCGATCAGATTGTGGTGACCATTTCTGTCGCTCAGCATAGCCAGCTATTATAGCAAAGTAAGAAAAGTCTCTCCTGACTCCAGCGCCCATCCTGGGGATCACTCTGAACTGCTTTTGTTTGTTGTAACCCTCTTTAATGACTCAGAATTTCTTCCATCCCATGCAGAGAGGGTGGTGTGTCCCACTCAGCCTTTTGAGATGTCAAAATACGCAAGGCCTCTCCGCTACAGTACCCCCCCCAATCAAGAGTGTTGTAGCAGCTGTCTGGTCGCTTTCCAGCAGGGGCATGGCCTGGACAGGATTCTAGAGAGTAGACAGATGGCCAGTGGTGCAGGAGTGAATTAAAAAGTGAGGTGTCAGACAGCCAGAGTGAAGTATCACCTAAGTTCAAGAGCACTGGGACAACAGCTGCATTTTTGAGTATACCGCAGTCAACCTACCTGGCCTTTTACAATCCTGAACGATCCATACATTTTAATGAAAAATCCACAGTTTGTTTACAGTAATGTATGGATTATGTGTCTTTGCAGATGACACAAAGCTCTCTGGCAGGGTGGACAGCTAAGGGGGTGAGGGAGTTGCAAAGAGACCTGGAAAGATTTGTGTACTGGTCTAAAATATGGTAGTTGAGATTATTCAACACCAAGAAGTGCAAAGTACAAATGTTGCCAGCAGCAAAAGGCCATCCTGGTCTATCTAGGCTATTCGAGATTGCAGCTAGCTCCCTATTCAGCAACTGCCCCAACCCCCTCCCCTTCCCTCCCTTTACCCTCCCCATTGCCCTGTCCCACGCCTTCTTGAAGCATTCCACTGCGTTACATGCCAACACCTCAGCCGGTAGTGTGTTCCACTTTGCCACCACCCTCTCTGTAAAGAAATGCCCCTCACTTCCCTCCTGAATCTACCCCCCCATCTCATGTCATGGTCCCTAGTGTCTCTCCCCACCCTCCTCCTGAATAGACCCATTGTGTCTGCTTTGATTATCCCTTTAATGTATTTGAAGGTCTCAATCATGTCCCCCCTGTCCCTCCTCTCTTCCAGTGTGCATGTTTAACTCTCTTAGTCTGACCTCATATGGCAGTTCCCCCAGGCCCTGAATCATCTTCATTGCTCTACGCTGCACCCCCTCCAGCAGCCTAACATCCTTTTGGAGGTATGGGTGCCAGTACTGCACACAGTATTCCAGATGGGGTCTAACCAACGATCTGTATAACGGTAGAATAACCCCCCTTCTTCTCGAGGTAATGCCCCTTGCACTGCACCCCAACATTTTGTTGGCCATTGCTGCTGCCTTTCTGCATTGCACGGAATTGTTCATTGCTCCCATGATGAACTCCCCCAGATCCTTCTCCTCTTCTGTTACCTCCAGCCGTACCCCCCCCCCCAGATGGTAGCTTCTCCTCAGATTTTTTGTTCCGCTTGCATTTTTTTGCATTGAACCCCAGCTGCCATCTGTCAGACCGTGCCTCTAGGCTTGCCAGATCCTCCTGTAGCCCCCACCACCAAACCTGGTCATCCACCACTGCTCCCTTCTTGGTGTCATCCACAAATAGGCTGATTTTGTTGCTGATGCCCTCTGAGATGTCTGCAATAATTATGCCAAACAGCACTGGGCCCAACACCGACCCCTGTGGAACACCACTTGCCACAGGCTTAGGGGATGAGTATTCCCCACCTACCACCAACACCCTCTGCTGCCTCTCTTTTAGCCAGTTCTCCACCCACCCCACCAGTTTTGCTTCTGCCCCTGTGCCCCGTAGCTTGCTTCCAAGTCTCCCATGCAGTAGTGAATCAAAGACCTTACTGAAGTCTGGGTACAGGACATCTACCACATGGCCCCCGTCAATTTGCCTAATCACCCAGTCATTGTATTCCACCAAGTTGGTCTGGCATGACCTGCCCTTGATGAAGCCTTGCTGCCTCCCATCCTGCACCCCATTCACCTCCAGTAGTGCCACAAGCCTCTCTTTTAGGATGGTCTCCATTAGCTTACCCACTATGGACGTTAGACTTACTGCCCTATAGTTCCCTGGTTTGTCCTTGGTTCCACCCTTTGGAGGGGAACCACGTGAGTCAGTCTCCAGTCATGGGATATGCATCCTGTGTCTAGAGATGAATTAAATAATTCTACCAAGGGTCCTGCCAGGACCTCTGCCAGCTCCTTCAGCACTCTTGGATGTACTCCATCCGGTCCTGGTGCCTTGTCCACCCTCAATGCCCTTAACCCCTACAGCACACTCCCCACTGTGATTTTTCTGTCCGTCACCCCCCCATCTGTTTCTGTCCTCCGTCCTACTATGGGTAGCACCCCCTCCCTTTCTTTCATAAAGACTGAACAGAAGTAGTCGTTGAGCACTTCTGCCTTTTCACCCCCTCTTCCACCCATTCCCCCTCCTTCTTAATTCTCACAATTTGGTCTTTACAGCTTATTTTCTCCCTGATGTACCTAAAGAAGTCTTTTTCCTCTTTGTTTATTCCCTGTGCCAGCCTGGGTTCTCTTGCCACCTTGGCTGCCCTTATCCCCCGGTCACTTCCTTTGCTTCTTGCAGATATTCCTGCCTGTCCTTCTCCCTCTCTGATTTTCTGTATCTCCTGTAAGCTGCCCTTTTCCTCCTCACCTTGTCTAACACCCCTTTACTTATCCAGCTGGGTTTCTTTCCCCTAGCCTTCTTAGTCTGGGGCCTACAGCAAGTTTCTGTTGCCTCCACTATCCCCTGTCTTATCAGTTCCCACCTTTGTTGTGTGTCCATACCCGGTTGAATTTTGCACAGGACCCCCTGTACCACTTCCCTCATCATCTTAAAGTTGGCGTTCCTGAAATCCAGCACCCTTGTGCCAGATGCTCCCCTCTCTTTAGCCATCTGTAACTGGAACCATACTGTCCAGTGGTCACTCCTCCCCAGTGGTTCCTCCACCCTCACATCCCTCATCCACTCCCCGTTCATCAGTACGAGGTCAAGAGTGTTCATTTCCTAAGTAGGTTCCTTGACCAACTGTACTAGAAAGCTTTCCTGGAAGGTGTCCAGCATTACCTGCTCCCTTCTGTTCTTTGTGGTAGGTGTGTCCCACGCCACCCCTGGCAGGTTTTGTCCCACTCCACCCCTGGCAGGTTGAAGTCCCCTACTATCACCATCCCCCCTTTCCCGCAGTTCCTCCTGATCTGTTCTGCCAGTACCCTGTCCATCCCTTCAGATCCTTCAGATTGAGAGGGTGGCCTGCACACCACCCCCAGTCTTAGTGATCTATTTTTGGGATCCTGTAGTTGCACCCACAGTGCTTCTGTATCTCCCTCGTCTCCCTCTTCCCTTACACATTTTAATCCCTCCTTCATTAGCGCATACCCCTTCCCCTTTTCCCTATCCTTCCAGTGTAATCTGTACCCCAGAACCGTCATGTCCAAGTCGTTGATTTGGGTGGCCCATGTCTCGGTTATAGCTACCAAGTCCACTCGCCCCTCCAGGAGGGCCTGTAATTCCGCCCCTCATTTCCCAGAGTCTTAGCATTTAGTGCTACCACCCTCCAACCCTTGTCTCTACCCTCCCCCCCCGCCTCTCTCCCCTTATGTCCACTCCCTTAGTAGTTGCCTTCCTCCTTACCTTGCTGTCACGGGGGGTAAGCACATTTGGTTTCACATCAGTAGGCCTCTGAACTCCTCTATCTATCCTGCTACCTCCCCCCCCACCAGTTTAAATGCTCCTCAGTGCTTTACATATCAAGGGTTAGCCCCACAGGGCAGATAGAGGAGGAGGAGGTGGTATGTTTGGACAGTGGGAGGGAAGGGGCAGGGTGGTGAGCTGTAGGTGGTGCAAGGCAGCAGGATTCCTCTGGACAGTGTGGGAGGCAAGGGGGTGCCCAGTGTGCTGGAAGATAAGTTTCTTGATGGCTGAGGTACAGTTGCCAAGGAAGGAGGTAGGAATCCTGGTAGAGAGGAAGGAGAGTGGGTTTGGCAAGGAGGAGGAATAAGATATAGTAGGAGGACAGGGGAGGGGTCCAGGTGCATTGAGACCTCCCCCAGAGGAGAGAGGAAGCCTAGAAGGTGGTAGAGGGCACATGGTAGGGAGGAAAAGTCAGCAGAGGGTGGAGGTGTGGGGTGCACCATGGGGGTACCAGTGAGGAATCGACTCCAACCACTGAATACGGTGGGGAGAGGGGTGCCTAAGTGGGGCTGGTAAGGAGGGCAGTCGACTTGTGGAGGTGGTTCAGGGAGGTTGCTGTCAATGCGGGAGGGGAAGGGTGAGCTGAGGAAAGCAGGGGGTCCGGGGGCAGAGGAGGGTGAAGTGACATGGAGGACAGAGTTCAGCTGGAGTGAGGAGGCAGATGGGGCAGCTGGAAATGGGGGTAGGGAAGACAAGCAGGTGAATGCAGGAGGAGGGAGTTGGGGAAATGGCAGTAGGAGGGGAAGGAAATGCAGGTAGAACAGAAAACAGTAGTGCCAGCAGGTAGGAGATCAGGAGAAGGGAAGGGTGGAGGTGGGATCATAGTATTGGGGGATTAAATAGTGAAGGGGCTGAGATGGTATAAATAGGGAATACTGCAAGGTAGTAGAGTGGTGTGCCTCCTGGGTATGACTGCAGAATGTATGTGCCCAGTGGTGGGCCCACTCACACAGGGGTTTATAAGGAATCCTCATGTGATAGTACACCTCAGTGCAAATGACCTCATGGGACGTAAGGTAGGGATAGTGCAGGAGAGGTTCAGGGCAATTGGGCAGGTTGGTAAGGGGGCGGCTAGGTCGGTAGCTCTCTGGGAGGTGCTGACGGTGCTGAGGGCCAGCATGGCGAGGAAGTATAGAAATTGATGGCAGATAAGGGCCGCTTGGCCTATCTAGTCTGCCCAGTTTCCCTTTGTGTTGTAATACTACAGACCCAGCTTGATTTCTGGCATTGCCCTCCCCTTTCTAACTAATAAGGTTCGCTTTTGCCTATCCTGTGCTTTCTTGAGTCATGTTACAGTTTTTGCCCCAACCACCTCTGCTGGGAAGCTGTTCCAGGCATCCACTACTCTTTCTGTGAAGTACCTCCTCATGTTTCCCGTGAGTCTTCCCCCTTCCACCTATAGCATGCCCCCTTGTTCTTAAGCATCTTTTTTTCTGAAAATACTCCCCTCCTGTACCTGATTTATACCAGTAAGGTATTTAAAGGTCTCTATCTTATCCCCTGTTTCCTTCCTTTCTTCCAGGGTGTATATATTGAGGTCCTTTAGTCTCTCCTCATTAGGTCTCTGGTGCAGACTCTGCACCATTTTAGTTGCTCTCCTCTGAACCACCTCTACCCTATGTCCTTCTGGAGATGTGGGGCCCGATTTTTTTTATGGAGTTAGATCGCTGCAAGGGACTTGCGGCAGGGAGTTTGATGCAAGTGGCAGCTTGCGGCAATCGATCTTGGCAATTCGATTTTGAAAACACTCAGCATAACTCCCTGGCACAAGTCCCTTGTGCCGGACACAGGACTTAGACCAGCTCCCTCTGGTCTACATTTGTGCCATGGGGGAGCCATTTCATGGGTCTTGCGCCAAACCTTCGGTGCAAGCTGCCGTAAATTGTGGACAATGCCGCAAATTCACTTGATGTACTAAAATTGGGCGCAGGTTGCAGCAAACTGTTTGGCGCAGCTGCGCCAAAGACTGCGGTTTATGCAGGGCTTGATGCAAGCCCTGCGACGAGCTTCTAAAATCGAGCCGATGGTCTCCAGAACTGCACACAGTGCTCTAGATGAGGTTTCACCAGTGAGTTATGCAGCGGTGATTTATAGAGCGGTATCACCACCTCCCTCTTTCTGCTGGTGATACTCCTCCCTATGCATCCTAGCAACCCACTGGCTCTTTCTACTGTCTTGTCACACTGTTTGGCCATCTTTAGGTCATCAGATGATTACCCCAGGACTCTTTTTTTGTTTGGTGGTCGTCAGTACCACTCCCCCCCCATCTTGTATTCTGTCCCCTGGTTTTCTGTGCCCCAAGTGCATGATTTTGCACTTCTTTGCATTCAAATTTAGTTGCCACACTCCTGACCATTCTTCAAGTTTTCTTAGATCCCTCTTCATTTTTTCCACACCCCCGGTACGTCTACCCTATTGCAGATTTTAATGTCATTTGCAAAAAGGCATACCATCCCTTCAAGCCCCTCTGAAATGTCACTTATAAAGACATTAAAGAGGACCTCCCAGTATTGATCCTTGTGGCACCCCACTGGTCACCCTTCCTTCCTCTGAGTGAACTCAGTTTACCACCACCCTCTGTTGCCTATCCCCCAACCAATTCCTTACCCAGTTTACCACTTTTGGAGCCACTCTCAGGCTGCCCAGTTTGTTTACGAGTCTCCTATGTGGAATGGTGTTGAAGGCCTTACTGAAATCTAGGTTGGCCACATCATCGCTCCACCCTAATCTACTTCCCTAGTCACCCAGTCAAAGAAATCTATTGGATGTGTTTGTCATAACCTTCCCCCAGTGAATCCATGCTGCCTCAGATCCTGTAAGCCACTGGTTACAAGATATTCCACAATCCTATCCTTCAGCAGTGATTTCATTATTTTCCCCACCACTGAAGTCAAGCTGACTGGCCTGTCATTTTCAGCTTCCTCCCTGCTACCACTTTTGTGAAGTGGGACTACATCTGCTCTCCTCCAGTCCTCCGGGACCATTCCCATCTCCAGTGAGTGATTGAATAGGGCTCTCGGAGGTGCAGCCATTAACCCCCTGAGCTCCTTCAGTATCCTTGGATGTCTCCTCTCTGTCCGCATTGCCCTGTCCACTTTCAGATTAGCGAGTTCTTTTAGGACTCTTTCCTCTTTAAATGGACTAGTATCCATGTCCCTTCCTTCAACGCTACTGTCTCTTATCTGTGGTCCCTCACCTTCCCCTTCCTCCGTGAACACTGAATAAAAATATTTGTTCAGGATGTCTGCTTTTTTTTTTGTCCCACTCCACACATTCCCCCCTTTCCATCCTTAGCTGTACGATCCCTCCCCTGATCTTTCTTCTTTCGCTTGCATACCTTTAAAATGTCTTGTCCCCTTTCTTTACTGCCTCAGCTGTTTTCTCCTCCGTTTGTGCCTTTGCACTCCTGACTACTTTCCCTGCCTCCCTCTGATTCTCATTGTACACCTCCCTATCCTCCTCCCTCTGCATCTCCTTATACCTCCTGAATGCTAACCTTTTTGCCCTTACCTTCCCAGCCACCTCTTTTGAGTACCATACCAGTCTCTTTTTCCTCTTTATTTTGCTTCCTTTCCTGATGCAGAGCTTTGTTGCCTTCCCTATGGCCCTTTTAGGTTTTGCCCACTGTTCCTCCACTCCACACATGTCCTCCCCCCCACCAGGGCATCCCTGAGGCATTCCCCAATCTTTGCAAAGTTGGCCCTCCTGAAGTCCAGGACTCTTGCCTTAGCATGGTTTGATTTTGCTCAGTGGTTATATTGAACCACACCGTGCAGTGATCACTGGTCCCCAAATGGTCACCCACTGTGACATCTGCAATACTGTCTCCATTGGTGAGTATCAGGTAGAGATGTTGCGAAATAAAATTTCTCTGGCGAAATTGCCGCGTAATTGGCAATTCCTCCATGCACATCAATGCAATTCTGCCGCCTGCGGAAATATTTTGCAGGGTGCTAACTTGTAAAACTTCACCATGAAATTTAGCCTGTAAGCAGTGATTTTTGCCGCTCTGTGGGCGAAATTTCACCATTTTCGGGCCAAATGTCACCAAAAAATAGCAAAATTTCACATTTTGCACCTGCACAGTATTTCTTAATTTTGCACAACACTAGTGCCAGGTCCAATACACTCCCTCATGAGTGGGCTGTCTTACTAGTTGCCTGAGGAATGCCCCCTGCAGGGAGTCCAGGATGTCCCTGCTCCTAGCTGAAGCTGCAGTTGGGATGCTTCAGTCCACATCTAGCAGGTTGAAGTCCCCCATCAGCAGTACCTATCCCTTAGTCGCCATCTTTTGGATGGCTTCCAATAGTACCTTATCCATATCCCCCACCCACCCCCCGTGCTTGAGGTCTGTAGATCATGCCAGTGTGAATAGCAGTTCCATTTCCTGTCTCTATGGTGACCCACAGTGCCTCCACCTCTCCCTGTGTTCCCCGTGCTTCTGTTGCTTTTATGCTATCCCTTATGTAAAGAACCACTCCTTCCCCTTTCTTACCCTCCCTGTCCTTCCCAAATCAAGTATAACCTGGTACGGCTATATCCCAGTCATGGTGCTCACTGCACCATGACTCAGTAATGGCATCAGTGTCCAGGTCAGCTTCTGGGATTTTATTTCCCAGACTACCAGCATTTGCGCACATGGCCTTCCAAATTCTTTACCACCCTTCTTGTCAGACCCCCTTTAACCATTTTGCCTATTCTGCTTACCCCCTTCTGCCTTCTTTCCCATCCCTCTTCATTTCTTCCATTCTGCTTTTCCTGTTGTTAGGCACCCTTGGGGATTTCTCTCCCTTAGGGTTTTCCCTATTGACTACTTCAGCTTGCGGGGCCAGACAGTTTATGTCTCCATGGTTCCTTCCGCCACCCACCTCAGCTAGTTTAAATGCTTGCCAGTGTAGCATTTAAACCACTCACTGAGGACTGTGGTTCCTCTCCTGGATGGATGCAGGCCATCCCCGTATAGGCCTCCATCCCTCCAGGTGGGACCCCAGTCCCCAGTTTAGCTGAACCCCTCCTCTCTGCACCACTCCTTCAACCATTGATTGAAGCTCCTGGTATGAAGTACCCTATCCTCCCCCCTATGGCAGATAGGCAACACTTCAGAGAAGGTCACTGAGTATGCTACCTGCCTAAGACTCCTCTCCAACTCCCTGAACTCCTCCTGCACTCTCCTAGCCTCATCCCTTGCCAGGTCATTTTTCCCCAGGTGGACAATCACATCCAGCTCTCCTTCCCAATGTGCTGCCCTAATGATCCTCAGGATCTACTCCCCATCCTTCCAAGCCGTAGCACCGGATAAGCACCCAACCTCCCTCTCCTCCTTCCTCTCTGTCCCAAAATCTGTCCTCCTAACAATGGAGTCCCCCACCAGGAGCTGATTCCTCCTCCTCCTCCTCCGGGGTCCTCTACACTCTCCTTGGGGCCTCCGCTACATAGGACCCCAACATACTCCTTGGTCACTGCTGTGGGTGTCTCCATGGGACAGTCCTGCCCTGCCAGAGCAGCATATGAGTTGCATAGTGATACCATCCAGGAGATGTGCCTCTGACCCACCACCTGCACACTTCCCGAGCCCACCGTAGTCCAGCCACCCCTCCTCCCTAGCAACCTTTGAGGCAGTAATGACAGACTTGGTGGTCTCTGGGTGGAGGAGGAGGCCTCCTGAAACCTAGCCAACTCAGCCTGGAGTCGAGTAACCTCCTCCATCATCCCAGAGAGGTGCACGCAGATGAGGCAGCATTGGAGTCTCCATAAAGTCTCCATGAAGACTGCCGCCCCACAGCCACTGCGCTGCACCACTCCCAGCATATCTGTTGTTTACCTTGCCTGTTTCTGGTTTGTTCAGTCTAATCCCTTTTTAACCCCTGCCCTAGATGAGGTGTTTCCCATATTCCCATCTTTGTACTTACTTTAGCCCCTTACAGTACCCTTACCCTAGATAGGGTGTTTCTCCTTGTCCCAACTTTTGCTTGCTTTAAGCCCTTGTTCACCCCTACCCCTACCCCTCCTGCTATGTCCTGTCATCTACTCTACTCCTTTACTGCTTACCCTGCCTACCTGCTGAGTAGCAGAGTGTCTGGCTGCCAGCTGCCTCGTTGTGCCAACTCTGGTGGGCTATGATGTCCTTAGTGCGGGGCGGGGGGCTTGGTGGATCAGTGGTTAAATAGGGGAACAATAGGAACAAAGGGCTTCCATGATATGCCACCAGGTTGACCTGTTTGGAAGGACTGGGGGCACAGTCTCACTCCTGATTGGTTGTGGAGCGATCCTCCGCTAAGCTTTCAAGCTTGACTCTTTTTCCAAGGAGAGGTGTTTGTTCAAAATTTTCTGAAGCTATGCTGGGAAGGGGCCCTGGATCTGGATGCTGCCTCAACCCTCACCTCCCCCTGCTTAGAATCTGTCATCTGGTGTTTGGCGCTGGTATTTCAAGCTCCGAGAACAAAGGGCTTCCCTGATAGTGCCATGTGAGTGGCCTGCTTGGAAGTGCTGGGGATGTGGTCTCATTCCTGACTGGTTGTGAAGCGATCCTACACAAAGCTATTAAGCTTGGCTGCTTATCAAGAGAGTGGTGTTTCTTTTCTTCAAAATCCACTGAAGCTGTGCTGGGGAAGGAGGGGGGTCTTGGATGCTGCCCCGACCTTCACTTCCCCCTGCTGAAAATCTGTCATCTGGTGTTTGGCGCAGCTGTTTCAGGGCCTGAGAACAAAGGGCTTCCCTGATGTGCTGCCCGATTGGCCCATTTGGAAGGGCTAGGGTGCGGTCTCACTCCCAGTTGGTTGTGGAGCGATCCTCCACAAAGCTTCCAAGCTGAAAGAATGATGTAGGTAAGAAGGGTTTGGGTACACAGGGAACTGGGAGGGAATCTAGAAAGATAAAACCCTCTATGCACCTGATAGGCAGCAGCTACGTCCCTTTCAGCCATCTGTGTGCCAGTCTAAGTGCACCCATCAGTAGGGCGCCAAAATCCACGATTCAGCGCCCCTTTCCCAAGGTCCACCCCCCCCCCAGAGTTAGAATCTATAGATAGGAGGGATGTGGGGGTTGCAGGGGGCACAGCTCCCTGCATCACAAGTGAGATTCAAACTCGAATCCCTAGAGCCCTAATACGGTCGCCGTCCAATGGTGGAACCCATCTACATCAGGGGGATCCAGAATATTTGGAGAATGAATTGGGGTCTCTGGAAGGAAGGAGCAGCCAGTCCCCCCATACTTAAAATAGCAGAAGGGTCAGGGATAGGAAGGAGCAGGGAGAGTGGAAGGTAGTAGACGGTTCTAAAGGAGGGGGCATTCTGGTAACAAGCACAAGGGGTGGGTATGGGAGGGAGTAGGAGGGAACAGAGGAGGGTAGGGAGCAAGGGAAGCAAGGTCGAGGACCAAGGGAAGAAAAGGGAAGGGGCAGGTAGTGAGACAGGGAAGTGGAGAGACGTGATCAGATAAGAAGGAGGTTAGCAGGAGTGGTGGAGGGTGCTGCCCCTTAATGCAGGAAGTTAAGGAACAAAATGGAGGACCTGCCGGTCATGATGGCAGAGGGGAGAATGGATCTAGTGGCAGTCACAGAAACATGGCTATTGTGAACCATGACTGGGACCTCTTCCAGGGTATACTCTCTACAGATGGGACAGACGGGGAGAAGGGGTGGTGGGGTGGTACTTTATGTTAGGGAAGGCATCACTGCTAAAAGGGTAGAGACCAGGGAAGAGAAGTTAATGGAGCTGTGGGTACAACTTCAAACAACAAAGGAAAGGAATTTAAGACTGGGGTAGTTTATAGACCACCAAATCAGGATGAGGACAGGGCATTGGGTGCCATGATCGGGACGGCAGCGGAGGGGTGATGTGGTGGTAGGGGATTTCACTTTGCCTAGGGTGGATTGGAAGGTCCCATCCACTGCCTATGCTAGGAGCCAGTTGATCCTGGATGCAGCTCAGAGTGGGTTTCTGATTCAGGGGGTTACTGAACCTACATGAAAAGGGGGGCCATCCTGGACCTGGTATTAACTTACGGAGAACATGTCTGAAACATCAAGGCAAAGGAATCCTTGGGAAGCAGTGAACACTAAATGGCATCATTCAGAGTGGATATGGGTAAGGAATCTGCAGGTACTAATATGAAAGTGTTAGACTTCAGGAATGAAGATTATAAGAATATGGGAGAGATAATGACGGGGCACCTAGCTAGCCTGAAGGATGATATGGGAATGTGCTTGAAGTGGGCAGCCATCATAGAGGGAATAGCAGCTGCCTCTAACGCCGTATTAGACAGAAGGAGAAAAACCCCAAAGCCGGGAGACCAAGTTGGTGCAATAGAAACATGGGTCAGGCAGTGAGGGAAAAGAGGGCCACGTACAGGAAGTTTAGGAAGTTCCAAAGTGATGAAAATGGGGAAAAATACTTGGTGAAAGCTAAAGAGGCATGTAGGATAGTCAGCAACCCAAGGCTAGAAGGGAGTTACAAACCGCAGAAGGGATCAAGGAGGAGAATAAGCCTTCTTCTAGTATATCAGCAAGAAGAGGTTCAGGAAGGAAGGGACAGTGAAGTTAAGGGTAGGGGGTGGGTGGAAAGAAATACAGAGAAGCTGAGGTATTAAGCGAATACTTCTGCTCTGTCTTTACTAAGGAAAAAGATGGACTAGTACCTCAAGAGAGGATGGGAGAAGGGAGATATTACTGAGGACAGGATTGCAGAGGACACAGTAAGGAAAGAACTTATGACCATCAAGGTGAACAAGTCCCCAAGTCCAAATGGTATTCACTTAAGGGTGTTGAGAGAGCTGGCTGATGAACTGGCAGATCTGTTCAACAGCTCAGTAGATATGGGGGTGATACCAACACACAAAAGTGGGCCAGAGATGACTTTGGAAACCACAGGCCAGTCAGTCTGACTTCCATTGTTGGTAAACTAATGGACACCATTCTGAAGGAAAGACTAGTCAGGTACCTGGAGGTAAAAGGGCTCCAAGATGAGAAACAACATGGGTTCGTGTCATGAAGATCCTGTCAAAGCAACCTGATCAGCTTCTTTGACTGGGTAATGAAGAAAGTAGAAGGGGGCCAAGTGATTATACTGTACTGGGACTTCAGCAAGGCCTTTTAGTAAGTAGCCCTCAAGAGGTTGAGCAGGAAGTTGGAGGACCTAGGAGTGGAAAACAAATTGACAAGGTGGGTGACAAATTGGTTAAGAGGTAGGGCACAAGAGGTGTGGGGAGGCTCTCTGGTATGAGGGAAGTCACCAGCGGGGTCCTGCAGGGGTCACTGCTTGGCCCAGTGTTGTTCAGTGTGCTCATAAGGGACACTGGAGACTACAGAAAAGGCAAAACCTGTCTCTTTGCAGATGTCACAAAACTCTGTGAGAGGGTGGACATGGATGAAGGGATATGGGACCCTAAAGAAGACCTAACAAAGTTGGAAGGATGGTCTGGCATATGGCAGCTTGGGTTCAGTGCAGAGAAGTGCAAAATCATGCACATAGGAGAACAGAATTGAAGGACCAAGTACAGCTCAGGGAGGTCCAGGTCACCGAACTGGAAGAGGAAAAGGACTTGGGGGTGGCCATCACCAGTGACCAAAAACAAGCTACACAGTGTAGAAGGGCAGCAGTCAAAGCAAACAGAATGCTTGGCTGTATTACAAGGGGGTTCACAAGCAGACAGAAAGAGGTTATATTGCCACTGTGCAGATCAGCAGGCAACCGCACCTGGAGTACATCATGCAGTACTGGAGACTCTACCTGAAAAGGATAGCAGCGTGCTCGAGGCAGACCAGAGCTGACAAAAATGGTCCAAGTGCAGCAGGGCAAGGTGTATGAGGACAGGCTGGGTGACGTCAACATGCACTCTCTCGAGGAGTTGAAGGAGAGGGGGACATGACTGAAACTTTCAAGTACCTGAAAGGTATCAACGAGATGGACACAGGGGACCTCTTTGTGTCGGTGGGAGCAAGATCACAAGGGGGCACTGCAATAAGCTGGTGGGGGGAAGGTTCAGGGTGGTAGTCAGGAGGCACTTCTTCACAGAACGAGTGGTGATGGGCTAGAATGAACTCCCAGAAGAAGTCTTTACATAAACGGTGGTGATGGGGGATCAAGATGGGTGGGACAGGGTGAAAGGGAGGGTCAGGGTTGATGGTGGGGCAGAGCCCACGTAAATTGCTGGATAATGGGCTTTGCAATCAAGCAGGCTAGATAGACTGTACGCCCTTATTCTGCTATTTCATTTCATGTGTTCTTAAGTCTTCCCCATCCTTATCGTCTAAGCATTGTCACTGATGTGCATTTGATCTGCGTTTCTCTGCATCAATAATTAGCGTTGTGTTTTTTTATTGTACTTACTTATTGTGTTTGATGTTTAGTTATTGCTTTGGTCTATATTTATATGCTATGTAAAGTCTTGAATTTCCAAAAAGGCACTATATTAAAAATAAAAGCCGAGCCTAAAAACACACCCAGTAAAATTACTGCGTTCCAACCATGTGTGCCCTCTATGGCTCCTTGTTAGTTATTTCAGTATTAGTAACACTCCACATAGTTTTTAAATTCTGCGGCAATCACCGCACCTGGTGGGCCATTGGTTGAGCAGGGAGATAAACGTAGCAGTGACTGTGAACTGATTTGCATTTGGTATGGCCCTCGTTTAGCTGCTTATGATCATTTGCTTATACTGACAATGGCAGGGCATGCGTTTCTAGATATTTAATGAATGCCCCAAGTGATATTCCAGCAGCCGAGTGACTTTCAGTGTGTGTATACAGTATCCCAAAGTGCTTTACAAGCAATGCTAGACTGGTAATGAAGTGACTGAATGTGTGGTGGCAGCCATATCGCACATCATCACCCACAGCCTGGATAATTGCATGAACCAGTTTATGGGAAGGGGAATGTTGGCCAGGACACGGGAATACTCCCTGCTCTTTGCGAAGAGTGCCCTGGATTCTTTTACTTCCACCTGGACACCCACCAGGGCAACACCAGGATGGGCAGAAGGGACCTCGGTTTAACGTCTCATCCAAAGGACGGCACACCCCAGCAGTACAGCACCCCCAGTGCTGCACTCGGATGCCAGCAATTTTTTAGTTGCAGGTACAATCCCAGTGTGGGACGAGAACCCACGACCTTCTGGTCCAGAGGCGAATGTGCTACCAACTAAGCCACACTGACACCTGAAAAAGGGCTTTCTTTTCCATTAGTTAGGTTGTTGCTAGGTAGTTAGTTATTTTGGTAACACAGGCCAAGCGCATTTGACTGAACCTGGGAAATGCACTTATTTTTAAGAAACCTATGACTTGTGTATTTTTTATTTTAAAAGTGGATTCGTTTTTATTTTAATGAAAAGGCTTTTATAGTAATTTAATTTGCTGTTGCTAGGTAGATTAGGAGAGGTTATTTATGAACTGTTTGTATGCCAGAGATTAATGAATGGTTAGGTGTTGTGTTTTAAGTTGCTAGGATTCGGAATAGATTCTAAAGCCCATTTCATAAGTGTAGTTCAACTTATCCCCATCTGAACATGGGATCCTTTTGTGTTTTCTATTTTCATTTGCTTGCACAAATATGGAGCAAATGTTTAGAATTTCAGGCACAGTATTTTTAAGTGGATAAGGGTGTATGGTATTATTGCAGGATATCACCATAGTTAGGGCTATCTTTTGACCAATTGGACTGCAGTATGAAAATGACATTTTACAATTATCCTTATAGTTCAACTGCAGATATATTAGATATAGAATAATATATGGTGAGGTGTGTATAATGAGAATTTTATCCACCCCGAGGTATGGAATGCTACAGAAACCCTGAGAGCATATAAAAGCATCCTATACTATGGGTGTGTATAAAATTCAAGTTTACACACCTCCTCATGTTTTGTTTTATATAATCCCTGTGGTTCATTTTTTCGCCACAAAGAAACTGCGGTGTAGCTTCAATTCTGTGGCTCCAGCAACACTCGCTCAGCTGCCTGTCCCCGCTTCTGCCAAAAAAGCCCTCTGGGCTTTTAAACATAGGTGCAGGAACAGTACACCAGGTCAGTGGAGGAAGACACTCAAGCCATAGCCTCCCTCACCTCCCAACAGTCATTGTATGACCCCTCTCTTGCTTGCATGGAACAGGCCACAGCCTGAGCTCCGTATGGGTTGGAAGTTGAAAATGCGGGCTAGACTGTGAGTGTGCACATGTGTGTTGCAGGGAAACCAGGTGCATGTTCACCATTATAGCCAGTAGGTTATAACTGCAAATTATGACCAGGTATCCCTATGGGAAAAGACAGTACTCAGTTATAAACATATTATAAACATCACTGATTTTTTTCTAACCTAAGGACAACCAGACCTCATTTATTACAAATGAAATTAATACATTGCCACATTTCATGAACAGATACTATTTTAAGTCTCTGTTATTTTATGGTTTCTCAGAAAATCCCTAATTTTTAGACCAGCTGGTTAAATTTGGGTAATATTGATGTAATTTAAGCAAAAATGATGTCATTTTCATCAAGGTCCTGGCAGCTCAGTACACGCACAACACGCACACGCACACACACACACACATACGACATCAGATTGTAAAACGGCAAACACTCCTGTTTACTTTCAATTGTTTGAGGACCGTTGCCCATTGAGTTTTATCAATACTGTATCCCAGATAAATATCTAGTTACTTTTACAGATTAATTGGTAATTCTTTGGGGACAGTGTATAACAAGAAAAGGGGTGCCAAAACTCATCAGGTAATGTTTCCCTGTAGCTTTCTGCTTTTGTATACTAGTCTATTCACCCTTTCTGAGTTCTCCCACAATCCGGAAATTCATGCATTTGATCTAGAGAGGGTTCTCCTCACAGACTTTGTATCACTGTCCTTGTAACCCCTCTAAAATATGGACTTCTGCTCTGCACCTCTTCCTAATTTGTAATTCTGCCATGCACCCCTGGTAGTGCTAGACCTTTATCTATTTCTCTTTCCCCAAATGTGCATCTCATCTATGCACCCACCCAAATATTTTTACCTTTACCCCTTCCTCTCGTACATGTTGCCCTTTTTTACTCTCGCACCACTACAAATATGAACCCTTTTTCTGCACCCCTCCCAATACTTGTACACACCTCTCAAAATGTGTGTCTTTAGTCTTGCATGCCTGCAAAAATGTTCACCTTATACACCTCTTGTCTGTTCATTTTAACCCCTGAACCCCTCCTGAAATTGGAATCCTCTCCTTGTACTTCTCCCAAACACTGTACCCTTGTCATGTCACTCCTTTGAAATGTACACCTCTTTTAAAATGGGTACCCCTCTATCTCACACCCTTCCCTAAATATATATATATATATATATCCCCTCATCCCACTCCCCATATTTGTACCTTTACCCCTTTTCTCCATCTGAAATTTACAAACCTCCCAAAATTTATATCCTACACCCACATCCTTAGCAAAACTTGTACCCCAACCTCTGCACCCTCCTAATGTTAGAGGAACAGTTTGTTTGGGGGAGGTGGGGGTATAGGATACATAATATGAGATTTTTGCAGAGACGGGGGTACAGACTATGGGATGTGGGTTAATGTAGGAGTCACATATTTGGGGAGCTGCCTATCTGTGAGTAGCACAAAGGAGGTATACATTTTGGAAGTCACTTAATATAGCAGTACACACTGATGGAGGGCCAAAAAAGTAGGGGTGCAAATATTGTGAATGGTGCAGGGACACTGGATAGAAATTTTCAGAGGGAATGGAATTTGAGAGGAGTAGAAGAATGAGTACAAGCCACGAGGGAAGGACAGGAGCATTGGTCCAAACTTTGTAGGAAGTACAGAGTTAGGGGTGAAAACTTTGGGTTGGGTATAGGGATATAGTCGCAAACATTGGGAGGATAGCATGGTTGTGAGGTACAAACCTTTAGGGGTGCAAAGATAGAGATACACATTTTGGGTGATATGCACGTAACCCCTGGGCTGCGCCACCCCCCAGTGTTACACCCCTGCCTACTACCCTGGACATAGGCTAAGGGGGTTGGGTTTGCTAACTTATAACATTTTTTAAAACCTTTGTGCAGTGCCTCCACTCAGGATGCTTTACGTGGGTGAGATGGTGCTGGGTGTAGCTCCCTGAGCTGCTACACCACCCACAGTGACTAGTTACCTTCCCCAGACATGCCCCAAGATACAGCTCCCCACATTTCAACATTTCGAATGAAAGGCTCTCTCTAATAATATGCTCACACAGGATTTCAAACAGGAGGAGTAGAGGATAGGTTACCATATTTACACATGTACAGAGATCATTTTGGATTTTGCTGGTGAACCCTCCAGCTGGGTGGCTACATATTAACAGGCAGACATAAATCACATTTTACCATTCGACTTAAGACATCCAGAGCCTTGGCTATCTAGCTGCTGATAAATCAGATGTTAAACATAATTATTAATAATACCCACACTGGTACCAGTCCCAGATACAGCAGAAACCCTGCAATCTCATACCATACTGGTTAAACAGATACCATAGTCCAAGATGTTGCAGGCCTGATGGAGTTGCAGCTGGTCAGGTGGCACGGCTATTAATTTGAGGGTGGGGGCAACTTGGAAACAGATTTTTGTAAAGCAGCAAATTACTATTTACAACCACAGCAGGGATTGCCTTGCAATTTAGCAGATGTGGCAGAGATTGCCCTGCACTTGAAGACAAATCAGGGATTGCCCTGCATTCAAGACTTCTGAACATTCCAGAACAAACTTTGTGGACCTTACATCCAGAACATTCAGCACAATACTTGAAAGTCCCATCCAAAGCAATAAGGGTGATGCTTCTGTCAAGCATCTTAAATGCAGTTTAAACATGGTCACATCCAGTACTTTATCTACCAAAAAGGCATCCATTCAAAGTAAGTTGGCAACAACACTTTTATCAAGCATCCCATACTTTAGTCACAGGCAGTCACATCCAGTACATTCTGTATACCAAGAACATTATCCTGAAGCGGAGTCCTATCCAGCACGTCTAGACATTTAACACTTATACCAAGCACTCTTAGACGAAATTCTGTGAAGACACAGGTACATTCTCCTCAGGGTAACTTAGACATTAATATGCTCTAGGGCCTCCTGTCTCATGAAGTGGCAAGCGCATCTCGGCAGACAGCTCCATGATGGCAGAACTCTAACCCATAGCTACACCTTTATATGATTCACTAAGCCCAGCATCTTGCTGCACCTGCAACTTAGCAATTTGGGCCACAGACAAGATGCATCCATTACTTGAACTAGGCAGTCTCTTATGGGGTTGGTAGCCCAGACTGATAACTTCAATACTTTACACTTAACAGCACGCATTTCTCAATGGGGCTTGGGAGCCCCAAGATTACTTGCTTAGCTTCTTCCTTGCACTGGAGGGTACAAGGGTACTCACTCAGGTCCTCCACGGGTCTCATCTGCAATCGAAGGCATCCTGAAGACTTCTTCAGCTCTCTCACCGCTGAGGTACTTGGTCGGCGCTCTCACCACTGCAAGATGTCATCTGGTCTGGTCAGCGCTCTCACCACTACTGGACATCTGATTCTTCGGTCCACTTCTTTCCCTGACATGGGAGGGAAGGCTGGCCTCTGGAAGACAGTACTGGCAACCTCCAGACTAGTTGTTGCAGAAAACACAATAACTGTAACTAGTTAACTGTTAACTGAAGAGAATAACAAATGCCCTCTGAAGACTGAAAGGGCTTGAATTAAGTGGCCCAGGCCTGACGGCATGGCTGGAGCCTGAGCCGCTCCCCCATGGGGGCTCCCAGCAGGCTGGAGCCTGCTCTACTGCTCTCTCTCTCTCTCTCTCAGCTCTGCATCTCTGAATCTCCAGACAAACTGGCAACATTGTCTCTTTATAGAGCTCCTAGCTCGACTCCTGATTGGTAGCTGGGATGGGGTGACATGTCTCCAAGTTGCTGAAGGACCTGTCAATCAGAACACTCAAGGCACAATTGGGTTGTGGAATTTGCGCCTAAAATAATGTCCCTGTAAGCCCCCATAAGCACTTGGGTGCTTACCCATGAGATGCAGTGAATGTCCCACAAGTCCTGGCTTTCTATTGCTGCAATTCTTAACCCACTGTCCCTTATAGCAGATTAGATACAGTCCTGAATAATGTCCTGGTGCAGTCAGAAAGAAGTAATTATTTGCCTCAAATGCCCCACAGTTCTGTAGCTTAAAGGCTGTACTTGCAGTCGCTGCACGGATGAAAAACATGGCTCTTTTACTTTTCCTGTCGCTACTGCACTTATGCAAGCTCCCCTTGCAGCAGCTGACAGGCTGACACACAGAGTCCCAGATAATGGAATTGCCAGGGAAACAGTACTCATTTTAACTTTAAGCACTTTTCCCCACATGCACAGTATATTCCCAACAAGCAGCAACAGTTCCATTATTTAAAACATTTTAATTCTTTACTTTTCGGCTGGAGCTGAACATAGCTACCCTGGAGGCAGCCAGACACACTGTTATGCATTATTCAGATGACCGGGGCCCTGCGCAGGCATACTCAAATGAGCCCCGGTCAGAACTCCTTTAATTCCCATCTGAGCAGTCCCCCAGCAGGCTGTCCATGGTCACCGGGTCCCAAATAGGTGGAAGGGATCCCGGGACCCATGGCACAGTCCCCGAGGCAACCGCAAAACAAGTGGCTCCACATCATGGGTGCTTTGCACGCCAGCGTGACTCCCGCTGCCCTGGAGGCAGCACTTTTGCAGCGGGAGCTCAGCTCACAGTCAGCAGTTTAAGCCCTGAGGGGCTGGATTTTCATTTGACTGTAAGCTGGGGCACACACGAGGGCAAACAGGACCTGGGAAGCCAGAAAAATTAGATGCCAAGTCAGGAGAAGCCCGAGAGACAGCAGGAGAAAGACAGAACAAACCAGGCTAAGGTAAACCCAGACTGGCATTTCTAGGAACCCCCATTTGCAAGGGGGTTACACGTACAAATGGGGAATAATCAATCAATCAGTGAATCAAAATCTTTATTTAACCAGGCGAAACACCATTGAGCAAGCTCATTTTCGATATGGACCTGGACAATATACATGGTTGGTACATTGAATAGGAATATACACATACATGATCATTACATAGAATTGGAAGACACACACAAGGGGTTTATAACATCACAGGGACACAATTATAAAATGATACAATAAACTATATACAATGTGTAATATACAGAATGAGTGAGAGTAAGAGTAACAGTGCCTTTACAACAGTATTTACAAAACATACACGGAGCAGGCCTGAGTGCAAATAGTGAGTGAGAGGAACTTGGTAAGATATGGGTGGGGAGGAGGGACGTACGAGGGTGCACACGTATGAAAGTGCAGAGGGTGCCCATGAAAGGCCTCTGATTGCAAAGAACAGGTGGCAGTGGTTGTGAGTACAGTACAAGGCACCAAAGAACAGGTAGCAG
Source organism: Neoceratodus forsteri (assembly GCA_016271365.2). Lineage (NCBI taxonomy): Eukaryota > Metazoa > Chordata > Ceratodontiformes > Ceratodontidae > Neoceratodus > Neoceratodus forsteri. The sequence continues at coordinate 23,224,055 of CM028135.1, read as the reverse complement.
AGGAGGACATGCAAGGGAAGGGGGTATAAGTAGGAGCCAGGAGGACACAGAGTAGGGGACTCAAGTATCAGCATAGATAGAGCAGACAGGGAGAGTACTTGAAGGCTCTGACATTGCAGGTGGGGGGACCAGGAAAGGAATGCACCTGGAAGGGAGTACATGGAAGGAATAGAAGCTGAGGCCAGGGTGGGGGGGGGGCACAGAGGGAGACTCTAACATCAGAGGAAGCAGTTATAGGATTCCTTAATCGAGCGAGCATAAAGTGCTTTGAATGCTGATAATTTGATAGGGTGGACCAATTTCAGAGTTTTCGCAGGTTATTCCAGAGTAAGGGTAACACGTGACTTATGGCTGACCTACCAAAGTGCGACTTGAACTTAGGTACTGTAAGAGAGATATAGGAGAAACTCCTTAGAGCATACTTTCCTACCGTACTTAGTGGAAGACAGTCCGAGATATATTGGGCCAGCTTCTTAGTGATATCCCTGAAGGTCCAGAGGGCTGCATTTCTCTGTCTTCTACAATTGAGGGATGACCAACTGACTGCAGTGTAGAGGGAGCAGTGATGCGTGGTGTAAGGGAGCCCAGTAATAAACTTCAGGGCTGTATGGTAGAGTGTATCAAGTTTGGCCAGCACAGAGGCAGAGCCTTGGCTATAAAGGAAATCTATAATCCAGTAAAGTGAGGAATGTGGTTTGGATCAGTCTCTTCTTGGCATTCAGTGTTAGTAAGTATTTGATCCTGTAAAAGAGGTCAGGCCTCTGCCTAAGCTTCTTTATCAGTCCTTCAGTATGATCATTAAAGGAAAGTTGTTGGTCTATCCAAATCCCCAGGTCTTTGAATTTTGTTACATAGTCCAGTGATTCGCCAAGAAGTGTAGAGATCTGAGATATGGTTCCTTGAATGGCAGGGTTATTAGCATGTGCAAAGGGAGAAAGAAGCATCGCCTTTGTTTTTTATGCGTTCAGGAGCAGTTTCTGGTGCAATAGTTGTAGTTGTAGCTGATTAAATTCCTGTTGAAGATCCCTGCAAGCTGCTTCCGGTGAAGGTCTTTCAATATCACTTCTCGGCCTTTTGATTAAGATCATGTGTAGTATCTGTTCTTATCAGTTTAATATAAAGTACTGTATCATCGGCAAAGAGGTGAATGTTAGCAGATTTGATCCCAATGTCAGTTCTGTTAATGTAAATTGTAAAAAGCAGCGGACCCAGTATACAGCCCTGTGGTACACCACTAAGCAGAGGTTTCAGTGGTTAGAGTTCCGTTTCTGTCTTTACCTGCTGCTGCTGCCCTGTAAGATAGTTAGAGAACCATCTCAGGGATAGAGGGTCAAGGCCAATATTTCGGAGGGAAACAATGAGCAGATCATGGTCGACAATATCGAATGCCTTGCTTAAGTCCAGAAATAGTGCACAAATGAAGTTCTTGGTATCCAGGGCACACTGCCAGTCATTAGTCACTTTTGCAAGGGCCGAGATTGTGCTATGATGTGGCCTAAAACCAGACTATAATGGGTTTAACAGGTTAGCAGATTCAAGGAAGTTCCTGAGCTGCACACTCACTATTTTCTCCAACAGTTTGGCTGGGATTAGAAGCAATGAGATTGGTCGATAATTATTCAGGTCACTAGGGTCTCCAGATTTGAAAAGGGGGATTACATGGGTGATTTTCCATAGTGGAGGAATATCATCCTGTGAAAGGGAGAGGTTAAAGAGATGCATGATTGGCACTGCCAGTACATGATGACTAAACTTCAGGAAAAATGGGTCTAAATGGCCTGCCCCAGCACTCTTCCTGGTATCCAGTTGTAGAAGAAGATCCTCAGCTTCTTTCAAAGTAGTGGGCTGAAGAGAGAACTCAATGCTCGTGACCGGAGCCGATGAGTCCAGTACGCTGAGTTGAGAGTGGAGGTTATTGGCAGGGGAGGTATCAAATGCAAGTCCTGCAGTAGCGGAATGATTATTAAGAGAGTCAAGGACTGTCGATTTATCAGACACTGAGGTTGCACCAATAGTGATTTTTGTGGGTAGGGTGTTCGGAGATGCGTGACCTTCAATATCCTTAAGGATTTTCTAGAACATGGCTGAGCACTTAGCAGAAGAGTCCAGTTCTTTACAAAAATAACTAGCCTTGGCCTCTCTAACCAGATTGGTACAATAGTTCCTGGCCTTTCTATACGAGGTCCAATCAGCTGGAAGTTTTTTTCTCCGATCTTTTTTTCCAAAGCCAGTCTCTGTGCAGCAGGGAGGCCTTTAAATCTGCCGTAAACCATGGTCATGATTTTTTCTTGGAACATATTTTGACCAGAGGTGCATGCTTGTCAAGTCCCCCTAGCACAATTCCCTCAAAAATATCATAAGCCATAATCGCTGAGTTTGCCATCTCAAGGAATCACGCAGGTCAGAGAGGAATGCACAAATGTCAAAATTATGCTGGTTTCTCTTAAGGGAGAATTTGGAAAATGACAGTAATTTTGGGGCGGATCTTACACATGCTATAAAGCAGTGGTCACTAAAATCTGAGAAGAACACACCAACATGGGAAAACAGATGAGGTTTGCTTACTAGACTACGATCTAGTAGAGTGCTGTTATTAGGATTCTTCTTGTTAGGATGCGTTGCCTCAGAAATAAGTTGTGATAGTCCAAAGGAGTCTCAAATAATTTTAAGAGGTATGGAGACATTGGAGAACCAATCCAAATTAAGGTCCCCTAATATAATAATCTCCGACTGTAGGGATCCTAGCATATTATTTTGATGGTCTAAAAACTGTAAACCCGCAGATGGGGGAGGGGGCCTATAGCATCCTAAGACTCAGAATGAGACAGAAGTGGAGAGCTCGAGTTTGAGGGTCAGGCTTTCAAATTCCTTTGGAATTGAGGTTGAATCTATGACTGAGGCTGATTATTTATCCTTAACATAGATGGCGACTCCTCCTCCTCTGGTAAGCCTATCAGTTCTGAACGAGGTATAGGATATTCACCTCGCTATCTGAGGTACCTGGTCTGAGCCAAGACTCAGTGACCACAAGTACATCAGGCAAGGTATGGCAAGTCCAGGCTTGTATAGAGGCAAACTTTTTTAATAGGCTACATGCATCGATATAAAACTCACAACTTTAATACCGGCTAGGTCAGCAGGAGATGAGATAGCTGCAGGGGGATCAGGGTTGAGTTCGACATTACCAGAGCATATCAATAGGAACAGCAAGAGTTTCTTCATAGCTCCTAGGAGTAGTCTGTGTACTTTAGGTCTTTCCTGCTTGCTATGGCTATTAATTAGGTGTGGGGGTACCCTGAGACAAATACCTGGGGGGCCTAGCGTCATATAGAAAAGTATGCTAGTCATGAAAAGCAGGGAGTGCTGAGGGTTCATTGCAGAGGAGAACGGCATCATACACTCTAATGCACTCATAGACGAAGTACCAACCCACCAAGGAGGTCGTAATGCAGGTTCTAAATTGGGTAACATAAAAGCCCGCATGCAGGAATCTAAGGTATCAAAAGGACCCTGACAATCCATGGTGGTGCTGTGTTCACCCACACTACTGGATGACCGGCGTAGAATATCATGAGAATCTAAGGTACCTAAAAGAATAAAAGATAAGCAGGGGAATAAGTAAAGGGCCCTCATTCTGTTGACTGAACCCAATGTTTGCTGTGCATTTTGCAATTCTTTCTGTGGGCAGGATATAGATGGCAACATCAGAAGATCTCAGTTCAGATTACAGCAAGATTAGAAGGGGGTGACCTTAGCAAACATGCAGTCCGGTGGATGGCAGTATGAATCCTTATGAATACCTACTAAGGATAATGGTAAAATTGTTGCCCAATCAAAAGTTCGCCCTGGACAGTGGGAGGGGTCGAAGTGTATTTAAGGTGGCCTAGGGAGGGCATGGAAGAGTGGGCCGAAAACAGAGATGGAAAGCGTCTGCAGCTTCTAGGGCACTCTTGGCATGAGCGCCAAAGGAAGGCTGTAGAAAACAGTCCAAATCAGCCAGCAAGTCGGCAGCCAGTCAGCTTCTTCCTTCTGCAGCTACAACCAATCACTTCCTTGGCTTAGGATCCGAGCTGAGATGCCGTACCTGGGAATGTTCGCCCGAAGAGGACTCTTAGGTGCAGTCTGCTGGGATATGCGCCAGTGGCTTCCAGCCAGTCGCAGAGCCGTGAATGCCCAGCGGCAACACCTAGGCAAAAGAAAGGGGAAGGTTACAAGTAAGCCTTAGGACAGTAATGCAGTAGAGGTACAATTGTGTTGTGGGGGGCAAGGGGTACAGACATTTGGAGAGGTGGAGTGGTAACTTTGGAAGGGTAGAGAAGATAAAGTGCAAGTTTTGGGAAAGTTGCACATTTGAGGAGTGCTGTGAGGGTTGGGTTATGAAAGATTTCAAATCCTTGGGGAATGCAGGTATTGATGTTGTTTTTTTTTTTTTTAGGTAGGATGGGAATAAAGGTACAAATTTTGAAAGGGGTACAGGGATGAGGTTATACATTTGAGAAGGGGTGCAGATTTGGAACGTAGTGTGGGGAAGATGCAACTTTTTGGAGTAGTGTTGGAAAAGTTTACTAATTTATGGAAGTGGGTACTGGTAATTGGGTAAAGTGTGAGGGGGTACAAGAGATGGGGTACACATTTGGAAAACTTTCAAATGTTGCTTTTGATGGCATGGGTTAAAATGTTTGGGAATGTATATTGATATCTGGTATGAATTTTGAGAGGGGTGCAGGAGAGTGATGTAAATCTTCGAAAAATGTATTTACTTATTTATTTAGTTTTTGTTGACGGGGAAAGGAGGACTAGACAAATTCTGCCTATTTTCAGCCTCGTTCCTGGGGAGGAGGAGGAGGAGGATACAGATGAATGCCAACTAACACTGAACCAGATTAAGCTGTGGGGATAAGGGCAACTTTTGTAAAGAGTATGGGTTGAGGTAAAACTTTACAAGGTTGCAGGGGCAGGGGTGCACATTTGGGGAGGGGAGTAGGGTAGGAGGTACAAGGTTTGTGGCGTGTGGGAAAAAATTAGTACAAATAGACAGATTTTGGAAGTATCACAGGGGAGTTTAGTGGGGTAGAGGTACAAATATTTGGAATGGAGTGGGGGAGGAGGGTGCTGCCGCTAATGTGGGAGGGGGGAAGACATATTTGTTTTAGCTCACATCTCTTTTAGCCCACCATCGAGCACTGAAAGATGGCAGCCAGCCGTGGAAGTGGGCAGGTTGTGTTGGTCGCCCATCGCTTGAGCTTTTTTCCAAAATTGTGTAATCAAATTATGGGTACTGGGGGAAGGGGGTTAGGGTTCTAACTGAGGGTGGGGGATAGGGGCTTGTATATTTGAAAAGATATGGGGAGGGGAGGAGGATGGGGGCTGTTTCTTTATCTTTTTTTTAAATATAGTATTTCCCAAATGGGAATAGGCACAAATAGTGCCGTTGTTTGTTATTCAGAGACGAATAATGAATAGTGCATTATTCACAGTATTCAGGAAATACTATTTGCAACTCTTACACCCTCAATGGCAACCAGCAGGAGGGTGTCATACATGTCAGTCAACATGGTAAGTCTGCCAGTATGTCTGACACCCAGCAGCCCTACTGCTAGTAAGGTATAACTAGGCTTGGCAGTATTAGATTTAAATCGGTAAATGTAGATAAATGTCGATTTCACTACACACACACAAATAGATGAAAAAATATTTCCATCGATAATAATCTAAATTTACAGATAGAAAAAATAAGTTCTGTTGCTATTTTGACATGTGAAGATAACAATTTGTGCTTTTATCAGTTTGTAAATCCTCAGCATTTGCTGTCATTAACTGCAACAGCGAAAATTAAATCGATACAAATCGAAATAAATGCTTAAAAACTCATAATTTTGTGCACCTGGTAAAGTTTAAATCTATAAAACTTGGGGAAAAGGTTTAAAATTAAAAATAGATTTTTTCCATCGAAATTATTAAAAAATAAAAATCAAAAACTGCCAACCCTAGGTATAACACTTAGCTTTATGCTTTCTCCATTCTGTATGCAATCTGTGTGTTTCCTAATCGTTATTACGCCTATGTAAATGTATGCCTCCATATTGCTTATGCCTACCAGTTTGTTTTATTACCTGCCATCTAATTTTGCTCTTTATATTGCCATACTGTTTATCAGCACTTCTGTCTGCTTTAGATTTATATTTTGAATTGCCTGTCTTGATATTACTCTCACTGATATGATAATCTATTTTTGCTTTGTCTCCCCATCTCAATACTTCACTCCACCTTTTCACCTTTCTGCCCTCTTCAAGACTCTGAATATGTTCCCCTTTGCTGAAGTCCTCTCCTTCAAATTCCTCATCGTTTGACTGGACCAAAAGACTGACTTTTCTAGCCATATGAACGCCATCCTTGAAAAGCTCCTCCCCAACTTAGTACATCATAGCAGAACAAATCCTGCCACCTACTCCAGTTCCAACATGAGACCATCCTCAGATTAATCCTCCTGGTGTTTGACTACGAGAATGTGGTTTGCAGTGCTTCTCCTAGGTTCACCCTAACCCAGCTGACCCACCCTTCCTCTTCTTCTGCACTGCTTTGCATTAAACTGCCCTCTGCGCACTCACTGCTGGTCCCTCTACGTTAACCTGTCCTTCCCCCTCACTAGGAAACAGGTGGCTTTCCTACACTGATGCCTTCCTTTCAGAAATCTTGTTCTGCTCCCTCGCCTGCTATCAGCCCCCTGCATACCTCTCCTTTGTGCTGGTTAGCAGAGCTAACCATCTCTACTTCTTAGTATCAGTACTCATTTCCTCAGGTTGTATGACTGGAATTTTTTTCCTTCAAAGGACTGCAACTTATTCTTATTTTGTATATTTTTTCTGTATGTATGTTTTGTAATTCATGCAGTATGCCATATGTATATAATTGGTCCATGTTTCTGGTTGTATTCTCACTTGCGGTTCTGTACCTTGCACTATTTTGTTTTTGCTCATTTATCTCCTTTGTCTTCCCCTCCCCTGGGATGTACCTGGAACCAAGCTTCAGCTCAGTGTACCTTTTACTGTCATTATTTGTCAAATAAATCAATAAAAGAATCTCTCCCCTCCTTCCCTTCACTTCCAACTTCATAACAAGGGGACACAATTTGAAGATAGAGGGGGGACGGCTCAGGGGCAATGTGAGGAAGTATTTTTTCACAGAGAGGGTAGTGGACGCTTGGAACAGCCTTCCTGAGGAGGTTGTGGGGTCTAAAACTGTGGGAGAATTCAAGAATGCATGGGGCAGACATAAGGCAATTCTAGTTGGGGGGGGGGAGGAGGAAGTAGGCTGTTGGTTAACTAGGATCTGCAGCTTATCCTGTAGGTAGGGAAATGGGCAGACTAGGTGGGCCAAGCGGTCCTTATCTGCTGTCAAATTCTATGTTTCTATGTTTCCACTCCTCTCCTCTTACTCCCTCAGATCCTCAGACTCTTTCCTTTTTTTGTTTTACTCTGTTAATGCTGCTGGTATTTTTTGCCATTTACCAGAAACGTCTTCAGCCTGCCACCAGCACCTTGTCCCAGCCCACAGATCCACTCTGACTTCTCCCCTAGAGCATCGGATGACCCACATCTCACCAAGATGGGCTTCCCTAGGTCTGCCCCCAGGGTGGAGTCTGCCTGCTAGACTACAGCAGTATGCGCCCTAGCACCTGGTCACAGAGCACACCAGGAGTCAACCTGAAGTCAACCTGTTGTAGCTGTAGGAGGCAGACAGAGCATCATCTGCCCAGCAGTGCCCCTTTACCTTCCTGTACCCCAAAGAAGCCACCATGCGGTGACGTGCCTAGGTACACTGTGCATGCTTCTGCACACAACATGCCCTTATCAGCTGCTCCTCTTCCTGCTGTTGCTGGGTCCCTAAACATACACACACACAGCCTCCACTGGGTGTCAGTAATGCACTGGGATCCATGTCCTTCAGTCTCCCACCCCCACCGACGAGGCGAGCTGTCCATGGGCCACTCGATCCTCCTCCCCTGGCTGACCATGCAGTGACTCGGGCTGGTTCCCAAACCTGGGTCTTTGGCACTGCAAGCGATGACACTACTGCTGTGTCAGCAGGCCATCTCTTAGTCTCATTCCTTATTCCCTCACTGGAATGCTTCAGCTGGACAGGCTTCCTTCTCCTACTGCCTTCCTTCCTTGATATTAACCTTACTCTACTCCCCTCATTTTTCTTTGCTTAACTGCTTCATTTCTTTTTTTTATATACATTTTATCTCCTATGCTCTGCATCTGCCCCCCCTTCTGACCAACCCCACCCCCCAGCCCCATCAGCCGGCTTCCTTGGGGCTTACCTTACACCGACATCCTGTCCCACAGGACTGCGGTGATGCCCAGTCACCAGTGTGGGGCCTGTGGAGGGTCAAGCATCATCCTGCCCCCTGGGGTATTTTCCTTCTTTTTCAGCCTGGGGCCCACGGACACGCAATGGGTGCAATGTGTGAGCTGCACTTCCGCGGAGATGCCCCCAGCATCCTGAACGTGGGTTCCCCCTCCCCTATGTGGTAGCGTCACATATGATGCCACCCGTTCATCACTGGGTGGCAGTTAAGCAACACGCCACATGGACCCTTCTTCCCTGATGAAGGAGAGCTGTCCAAGGGACTCTTAATCCTTCCTCTCCCCACTGGCCCACGAGCAACCCAAGTCCATTTCCTAACCCAGGTCACCGGTGTGGCAGGAGGTAAGGTGCCCAGCGCCTCAGCCTTCCATGTCACCGAGCCGCTTAACTGTTTCATTTCTAACTTTACACACAAAGCAGCACACACAGGATTCAGTTGAGCTTGCTGAGATGCAGGTATAATTTCAAAAGTAGTAAAGACACTGGGACGCCAAAATACCCCAGCCCTTTGCCTCACAATGAGACTTTGTCAGGGGAAGTGGTTAGGCTAGCAAGCACACTGTATGTATCCAGCACTTGAACGGATGATACACAAATGTTTTTGCTCAGTAAGAAAGATATCCCATTAGGAGGGCAACATAAATTTGTCGCTGCAATTACAGTGACTCCCGATTGCCAACACTGAGAGGGGCAACCGTGATTTGTGGTCGCCCGCTCTAATAGTCAGTTTTTGCCCCATGGTCACCCCCCCCCCCGGAGTTAGTTATTTAAAGTCTGGGCGGTGCAGGGAGAGCCTCCCACATGGGGGTGGGGGTGGGGCAAAGACCCCCTCAAAAAAACAACTATTTCCCAGGAGGACGTTGTGGCACTGTACCTCCCAGGAGAGAAATGGCTGGTTCTATAATGCCAGACAGCATTTTGCCAGCGCCATAACTGACGTCAGCAAAATGTTTGTCGCCATGACATGGTGGAACCAGTAAGAAATAAATTTCAGCAATTAATATATTGTCAACAGGGCTTCTCTTCTCACACCTGCTTCTGCTACTAACCTTATTTTTCCCCCTTTTTCTTCTAAGACTTTTTTTTTTCCATTTATTTTCCTCCTTTGCTCAGATACTGCCTTATTCAATGCCCTTACATTTATTGTAAGTACTGCCAGTTACCATAATCTAATATACGTAATGATATTTTGTAAATATATTTTTTCTGTATTTACTGTGTCACATATTGCTGTATTCTTGCTTTTTTCCTTTTCTGTGTATCCCGTCCCAGTGACTATTGTCTTAATCTACTATATTAAATGGCTTATAAATATAATTTTCTGTGTTTACTGTACCGTGTATTGCTGTATTATTGATTTAGTTCCTTATTCAATGTACCCACCCATCCCGTCTTGAAATGAGCTTCTGCTCAGCATGCCGTTCCTGAATAAAACTTACAAATAACTATATATGAATAAACAAAATATTCTATTGGCCTTGCTTTGACCTATATGGGCAGGTGGCAACTGTACCTACTCCTTGTGGGAAGGGGGAGGGGTTGGATGTATCATTTGGCCTCATATTTCCAGCAATGGATGGAATATAGGGATGGATGGATGGAATATAGGGATGGATGGAATATAGGGATGGATGGATGGAATATATGGATGGATGGAATATAGGGATGGATGGATGGATGGATGGAATATAGGGATGGATGGATGGATGGAATATATGGATGGATGGAATATAGGGATGGATGGATGGAATATAGGGATGGATGGATGGATGGAATATAGGGATGGATGGATGGATGGATGGAATACAGCCCAGGATCATAGTGGAGATAAAGGAGCAACAGGCAGGGATGCGTGTGGTAACCTTTTATGCATCTATCTGGACAGGTGTGGTGCCGGGAAGGGGGGGCTGGGAAGTGACCACTGTTTTTATCATCTTCAACAAGGGGGCTGGGCCAGACCTGAGCAGCTACACTCAGTCAGCATGATGGCAGCGCTGGACAACACGCTGAACGCCATTATCAGGGAGCGAATGATGGAGTACTCGTTTGCGGCCAAGATTCGTGTCCCTTTCCAGCATCGTTTTATGAGGGCAGATCATGCCAAATCAACCTGATGAAACTGTAAAAGAAGGTGACCAGGGAGGTTGATGGGAGGGCAGGGCCGTAGATGTAGTCTATCCGAACTTCTGAAAGGCCTTTGACACTAGTGGCACATGACAGGCTTCTGGGCAACATACACCAATCTAGAATATAAAGTAAACTCGGTGGGGGAGTTTAAGAGGGCATGGGATACCTACATGGAATTACATAAGAGAGGTAAGGGTATGAATCCATTTGGGAAAAGGAGGACTAGAGACTGCATTAGGGAGGGAGGGAGGACAAGAAAGTGGGGATTAAGGAAAATAGGGCAGAGGAGCCCATGGGGAGGGGAAGGGGTTGACTAGATGGGCCGAGGGGTACTTTTCTGCTGACAGATTTCTATGTTATATGCAAGATGGATTGCTAACTGGCTTGGAGACGGGAAGCAGAGTGTTGTGGTGGGCAGGCACTACTCTGAGTGGAGGGGGTGCTCAGTGGTGTCCGTCAGGGGTTTGTGCCGGAGCCACTGCTGTTTGGTCAGCATGCTCTGGTCTCTCGCAGGCTGCTTAGATTTGCAGATAACACTAAGCTGGCCACGATGGTGGACTCCCTTTAGGATGGAGGCAAATCTCAGGAGGACCTGCACAAGCTGAGCAATTGTTCAGACTGCTGTAGTCTCAGATTCAGTGTAGTCAAATGCAAGATGCTACAGTTGGTGATAAAAACAGAGGCAGAACCCACACAACCTTCAGGGCTCCCTTTGCTGCAGTGGAGGAGGAAAAGGACCTGGAGGGTCATCATAGACAAGAGGCTAAAGCATGAAAAGCAGTATGTGACAGCTGTCAAGCATACTAGAGTGCATCAACGGTAGGATGACCAGCAGAGCAGGGGTAATAATCCTCAAATAAATAATAAACAACTAACTGTAGAAGGCCCTAGTCAGGACCCCCAGTACTCCATGCAGTTCTGGGTGCCTCAATAGAAAACCCATTGAGGTAGTCAAAAGTGTGCAACATGGGACCTCAAAACTTACCAGGGGTACGAGGGAAAGGGCAAAAGCTGTGAGCAAAGGCTGGAGGCCCTTAACATGGTCACCCTGGAGAAAAGGAGGCAGAGAGAGGTCATGATCTCAGTGTTCTGCATACTTGAGGGTATCAAAATGATCGAACAAACAGAGATGTTTGATCTGGTGTGCTCCAACAGAACACAAGGTCATGGTCTGATGCACAGAGTGGGAAATACAGAGGTAACGCTAGGAGGGGCTTCTTCTCCTAGAGGGTGGTGAACCTGTGGAGCACCCTGCCAGTGGAGACAGTGGACATGAAGACAGTATAGGTTATCAAAGTACGCCTGGACACATTTCTGATTACCAGCTTAATCACTGGGTAGTACTGTGGGTGGGATATCCCTATAAATTAGCTCATGTTTGCATAGCATACCTTTATTTATTAACCCCTATTTAAGGGGTGGGAAAGGGCAAACCTGATGACCCTAGAGTTCCTTCGGAACATAAATTACTATGTGATCTATTCCTCATACTATTGGATGTAGCAACTTTTTGAAAGGCAAGAGGCAAACCTGATGGAACCTTGGGTCTTTTTTCAGCAAGCATTTCCTATCTTCTTAAAACTCCAAGGGTGTTTGAAAAATCTGAAAGTAGACACAGGTTCCTGCAGGGTCTTAGTTCAGTATCTCATCTGACGGAGAAAGCATCCCTAGCTTTCACAGGCATGGATTCCCTAACTAGGTTGACATTAGCAGGACAGTCTTTCGACAAGCCTTACATCCCATTCTTCCGCAGGCTCTAGAAGCTGAAGTGTGCATAACAACAGAACCAGGGGCCATTCTATGACTTAGAGGCTGTTAAGCAGCATCTCTAGATTACCCTCTGCTTCTGTAAAAACCTACTGAACACAAGTGACACAATTCTACATGACAGACATAAGCAGGATTTGATCACAGTGTATAAACAGCATGCATAGCTCTCAGATATATCACAATATGTCAGATGCCCCTCATTTTACCCATCAAAATTACTGTTTCCAACAGCTACCCCCATGCAAAAAAATCCCACATAGAAGATGTGCTGTAAATCCATGCTTTAAAGCAGAAATTCCAGTACTCTAAGTTGCTAAATCAAAATTAAAGGGGACAGGAAATGTGTGTTAATTGGCAGCAGTTACTAATGTTCATATTTACAACAGTGATATTCATATCGCCAAATGATCTCTGTTTAACTGTACAGGTGTAAACACTAATGTGAAAAACAGTGTTTTCTGTTCTCTTCTTTTTACGGACAACATGCTACACAGTCCTTTTCATGAGACTGGTAGTTTGGAGTTTTTACTATGTCACAGTTTGTATACAGAATGCTAATTATGAGCTGTTGACCTATCAGAACCCTGCTTAGAGTTCTATACACAAACCATGACATAGTTAAAACTCCAGATTACAGGTTCCACAAAGAGAACTGTAACAGAATGCTGCCCACAAAAGCAAAACAATGCAAAATAGAGTTTTTCATATCCCTTTTTAATCAGGTACAGTTAAATGTGAATAATTTAGGGGAATTAATACCGTTTCTGAAGATAAGAACCTTATAATAACTGGGGAGCCCAGTTATAATTTGCCATTATAACCCATGGTGAACATGTGCTGGGTTTCCCTTGCTCCACGCCTGCGCCTGCCCCCGCCCTCCCCGTATACAGCACCGGAGAGTTGGCCACCTCGCTCTATTACTCGGTGGTAAGTCAAGAGGATTTAAAAAAAATGCCTTTCAGCAGTTGAGTTTGTTGATCAAGTAATCCATGGTTAAACTTTCAACAAACAAAAAAAGGTTTCAGGAGTCATTAGGTGGTACAGACTGCAGACAGCTCTTCATCCTGACTGGACTGCGGCTGTTTTATTTTATATAATCACTGTGGTGAGAAAAGGCTCCCAGCAATTATATAAAATAAAACATGGGGTGATGTATTTAACTCGAGATTTTACAACACACCCTTGGTGTTGGATGCTTAAATAAACCCCTCGAGCTTCACTCTAGGGGTTTATGTAGCATCCAACACCTCGGGTGTGTGTAAAATCTCATTGTATTATTCTATATATAAACAACTGCCAATTACAAATTATTTCCTGTCCTCTTTAAACTTTACATGAGTAAAGACACAGGTTTCCACAGTGTTCTGAGCTTTCGCCTCCATATTTGATGATATGTCGCACATTGGGCCACATTTTAAGTGTCAGTGTCCCACACTTCACTGAGAAAAAGTTAAAAAGTATGACTGCATGTCTTGTAGATGCGAGAGAAAGACAGAATGAGTGAGGGTTTTTTTTTTTTTTTGGTAGAACAGAAACATTGCTGACTGAGGGGAAAAATGTTGTGAAAGAAAATTCTCTTTGTGGTCTGGAAGATACAGGAGGAGCCCTCGGTCGTTGGCCAGGGCCTGTTTTGTTTAAATAGAAACTGGCTCAGCCTTTTCTTTCCCAACATCTAGCAGTGTGAAAAGGAGGAGGCATGTTAAAAATGAATGTAACACATCAGACAACTCTGTCATGCCAAGTAGTGTGGCAGACTGCAGTTCTTCCCAGAGAAACCTGGACAATGACGCTGCAAGGGAGCAGAATAAGCAAAAATGTTTCTCAACTTGGTAGCTTGCCTCCTTTTAATAATAATAATAGTCTTTCTTGACTGCTCTCTCAGAATGAAGTTTTTTGAGATCTGTGCTTTTGGTTAAGATTGCCAGGAGAGACACCCTGCAGGTGCTGCAGCAGTGCCACCATTTGTAACGTCAACGACCTGGGTTTAGGAGTGGGCTTGGATCATCGGGGGCCTGCCAGAATAAGTGGAACCGAGCATGCCAGGGATTACGCAACTCCTATGGGAGCTGGGAAACATGAGCCCTGCAGTGGGATTGCCACCTAGTGGGAACTAGGTGGTATTGCATTTGGGGCCACCAGAAAAGATGGGAGCACCTCATGACTACGGTACGCTTGCACTGTGCTGTGACGTGCACATTATTGCATGGGCAGTGTCTCTAAAGGGACAGAAATATAAAGTCACCCCCTGGCCCACCAAGGGTGAAGCCGCCACCCTCCATAGACTCGTACATAAGTGATATGGCAGGACACTCACTACCACTGTGATCCTGGTGCAAGTGGCGGATAACTAGTGAGTCCAAGAGAAGGTGCATTATGTGGCAGAGAGGATGCCATCAGGTGGAGGGTAGACTGAGGGGCACCAGAGAAGAAGCTTTACAGACAAAAAATAAGGTTGCTAAGGGAGTTGTGGCATAGGGCAACCACCTGTTCCACCTGAGAATTCACCACCTATACTTGGGTACTATGCTACGTCACACTACATGCAGTGTTAACAGAGCTGTTAATGCATGGTGTTATTAGCATGTTTTATGAGCCTCTAGGGAAGATATTCTCCAGTAAATGTCTCAGCCATATTGTAGACTGATAGAAAGTTTGGGTTGTTATGCTATTTCTATCCATTTTCTTCAAGGATTCCAAAAAACTGGGGGTATACCCTTAATGAGCAAATGACTTGCTGCTAAAAAAACAGACACTATCTCCCTTTTGATATCCTAGAAGAACTGGATATTTACCATAGCGTCCTGGAAACATTACAAAGCCTGAGGACCACCAAGCCCTTTGGCCTACAGGCACTACTTCCTTAATGCTCTAAAGTGTGCTAAAGGGACCTCAGCAGTACTGTATGCATACTGAAACCCACTCTCCACATGATCCTGTATGTCCAAATATGTTAAAGTGAATGTTTACCACAAAATCAAAAATCCAGTAACCCTCCCCTAACTCCTTAGTCGTCACCTAAGCCTGATTTGTTTTACGGTACATAGATGTGTTCTATGTTTGGGCTGGGCAGCCCCATTTTTATATTTGCTTCCACATGTGCAGAGCAAACGTATTGCTACAATAATGGTTTTCAGAGGTGTGTCACTGTCGGATCCAGTGCAGCACTGGTTTCAGTTTACTTGACAGTGACAGCCCAGTGATCAGCAAGGCTGATCATGACATTGTTTTCTCCTTGTGGGGTGGAAACTTCACATAGGTGAAAGGAACAAGCCACTCCTACCACAGAGTATCTCGATCCTTTCATCTGCATGACACTGTGATAATGCACAGCAAGCAGCTGAACAGCATCAAATATCCCAGAGGTGTCTTCTCATTATGTGCATCATAAAAAAAAAACATTATTTCAGTTAAGTCCTTATCACTAAATTGTCAGCCATCCTGAAGCACTAATCCTGGGCACTGGTCCTGGTTGCCACTCACATAGGTTGGGTAATATAGAAGCGTAAGAAAAGAGCAAAAAATTGTCAAGACAGAGATGTGTGTTATTTCATTCGAAGAAGTCTTTTGTTGCTGTTTTGTTGATGATGGGAGACCACAGCACAATTTCTCCTCTCCCTCTGTTTCATATACCCCTTACCAATGTAGTGTATTCCACAAACCCCTTAAACTATGTGGGCAGTGGGGTGCTTACCCTCCGTGCCATCAAATATCTGTGACACTGGGATGCCCAATTCCCATTGTCACCTTTCCTGTATGAAAAAAAGGTCCCTAATAGTCTTTTTAAAAAGATTTACCCTGAAAAGTAGAAAACTGTCCATCAATGTCTTTTGAAGCTGACCCGACCCACCACCCACCTCAGCCTCCCACTCAGCACCCACCACCCCATCCACCACACCCTTATTCATCTCGAAATGGTCTATTGCCACTCTGCTACAAAGCACATCCTTCTCCTTCAACACCAGCTGGGAACTGGAGAAATCAGGTAATTGCGGTCAATGTATTTTCAATGCGTTTTGAACTTTTACTCATAACTTTGTCAGTTATTAATATTTTCACCAAATTTTCAACATAGCCATTTTTGGACCACTCCTCATGAACAAGGGAGGTAAAATTTTTCAAATCTGGCCCAACAGATGATTTCTCAGTTTGTGGCATGAAATCTCTTTTCAGGCAGTTTTTGTAAATTTTCACCTACCGGGTTCATGAATTGGGGTTATAAGAAGACTGTTGAAAATCTGGTGAATAAATATGGTCACATTACCAAGTTATGAGTGGACATTGAAATATTTCAGTGTTCACTCATAACTTCACTATTTTTCCACCATACTTTCGACATGGCCTTTTTTGGAACCCAACTGCACGGACAAGATAGGTGAAATTTTTCAAATCTGGCCCAAAAGGTGATTTTTGCAGTCACTCCACAAAATCACCTCATTGACAGGATTTGAGAAATTTCACTCACCAGCTTCATGAAGTGGGGTCATAAAAAGACTACGTCGACATTTTAGGATGAAAATCTTCAAAAAATACCAAAGCTATGAAGGTACATCAAAACGATCACTCACGGCTTCAGTAATTTCAATAGTTTGACCTCATATTTTCAACATTGTCATTTTTTTCACACTACCTCATGAACGTGACAGTTTTTCAAATCCTGCCTAAAATGTGTTTTCGCACTTGTGGCGCGAAATTATATTTTAGTCAGTGTTTTATGAATGACACCTGTCAAGTACAGAAGGAGAGGTCATAAAAAGAGGATCACCCATGCTGGTGCGAAAATCATGTTGCCATCACTGATTATTGTGCAGGCAACATGCAGCCAGCTTACGGCACCCATGCATTACGTCTCCCCCACCCCCAAACTAACTATAACCTCCTCCGGAGCGGACATGCCCTGGAAGGCAGAAGTTGTTCAAGTTCAAGTTCAAGTTTATTGCAGGAAAACTCCACTGAGCAAGCTCATTCACAAGGAGGTCCTGTGACATAAACACATAAAGTACAAACACAGATAGGTAATAACAGTATATACATGAAATACCGTTACATGATGCAGGCTGGATATACATATAAGGGTACCACACAGGGTGACCGAGGTGGTAAACATTGATATGAGACAGGGAGCGACCTGGAGTCGCATACTGATAAATGAAACATGATGACTGGTGTGAGTTGATTTAATCAAATCAAATATACAGTATTTGGCAGCTAGAACAAACAACAGTCTACAACTGATATGGGAGGAGGAGAGATTTGATAGAGTAGCAGTGGAGCATAAGCAAAGATAAAGCCAGGAGTAGAAGGGAAGGAAAGCAGTTAATATGACAAATCAATTATACCTTACCAGTGGATAAATATGGCACACATGGGGAAGGAAGAGACTTAATGACAGTTACGGTGTCTTTTATTTTGGCTGAACTTAGCGATTTGTAGAAGTTTATTGAAACTGTGCTAGTTAGTTTCAGTACGGTTTGTATTGGTTCCAAATGGAAGGAAGGGCATATGCAATACACGTTTACCAAAGGAAGTCGCGTCCTTGGTATGTCAAGCATAATAAAGTCAGATTTTCTTAACAGTATGCACTATGTGAGATACTAATAAGGGAAGAGAGATAGCTTGGCAGTTTCTGCAGGAGCAGTTTAAGAGTCCATAGCCAGCAGACGGGCGTCTAGTAGTAAGGGATGTCCAACCAACAGCTGCATATAAGTCACAGTGGTGCTGACAGTGAGGAGTTGGTAATGAACACGTAGCGCGCGGTGATAAGGATGTCCAGTTTACTTAGATTTGCAAGAGTGATGGAGGAATAGATTACATCGCCTTAGTCAGTAGGGGAAAAGTGGCCTGTACAATGCAACTTGTTTCGAGTTTCAAGGGGGAAAAGGGCCTATTTCTGTGGAAGAAACCTAACCTTTGCTTTTAGCCTTCTAGAGACATCTTCGATGTGGTCACTGAAAGATAATTTATTGTTGATCCAGATACCTAGATATTTAAATTTGGTTACAACTTCCAGAGGCTCGTTTAGCGTGGTGACAATGAAGTCTTGGGCAAGAGTATTGGGGGGGCCTGAGACAGCACTGCGGGAGAATATCATCGCTTTCGGGCAGAAGTTGTGTAGGCGCAAAGGATGGTATCAGTGAAGGGTGATTTATTTATTTATTTTTATTATTTATTTGGTAATTGGGATACAACCTTTGAGTATACACGGGTATTAGTAGGGGTATCACAAGTCGGAAGAGGAAGGTAATAATCTCTCTTTACAAGACACTGGTTAGGCCCCATCTGGAGTACTGCGTGCAGTACTGGAGGCCACACCTTCACAAGGACATTAACCAAATTGAGGCAGTCCAGAGAAGGGCAAGCAAAATGGTGCAGGGACTGCATCAGAAAACATATGAGGACAGATTAACTGAGCTCCATATGTATACCCTAGAGAAAAGAAGGGAGAGAGATGATATGATTGAAATATTCAAACACATTAAGGGCAATTAGGAGGCAGTATAGCGCAGTGGCCTAAGGCTCTGAGCTGCAAATCTGGTGACATCCAGCAGACCAGACCTGGGTTTGAATCCCACAGCTTCCACTTGCATACTGTGTGACCCTGAGCAAGTCACTTAACCTCCTTGTGCTCCCAGGTCGTTCCTGTAAAAAAGCTTTCAGCTTAGTGTGCTATACCTGGTTAAAAAATTAAAAAAAAAACAACATTAACAAGGTGAAAGAGTCTAACATGTTTCCAATATAAGAAAACTAGCAGGACAAGAGGACACAGCATGAGAGTAGAGGAGGCCGATTAAGGGTAATGTGAGGAAGTTCTTTTTCACAGAAAGAGTGGTGGATGCATGGAATGGCCTACCTCAGGAAGTGGTGGATATGAATACAGTGCAGGGCTTCAAACAGGCATGGGATAGGCATAAGGGAGCAATACAGACGAGTATGAATAGACCGGCCATTGACAGAGCAAAGGCCAATGGCACATTTATAAGGTAGAAAAAGAAATGGGCAGACTGGACGGGCCTTGTGGTCCTTATCTGCCGTCACCTTCTATGTTTCTATGTAACACAAAACATAAGATTGCTATGTAATACAGAATATAGATAAATAATACATTTGAGTAACCTAGACAACTGAAATTAAACAGCGGGAGGAGATTCCCAGTATAGCGTATGGCATTGCTGCCCCAGAGCCCTGTCAAGGTAGAGTATCAGGAAAGGGGTAGGAGAAAGAAAGGGAGAATCTTGAACAAGGTTTCCCAATTAAGCAACATGCGGCATTGCTGCCCAGGGGGGGGCGAGGGCCTGTCAGGTAGAGTATCGGAAAGGATAGGAGAAAAGCGGGGAAGAGTGCAAATGAGGGCAGATTAGAGAGAGAGAGAGAGAGAGGAGAGAGAGAGAAAGGGACTGGGAGAAGGAGAATATTTAGGGGAGAGTGGGTAGAAAGGTGAGGTGTTGGGGGGTGCGGAGGGGCGGGAGCTTGAGAGGAGGGTGGCTAGGGATGGCTGGTGGGGGTCCAGGGTAGGTAAAACAGTAGAAAAGCTCAGACAGACGAGGGGGGTATCTGAGTTGAGGATATGGACTCGGGTAAGGGAGTCAGAGGTGTTTAAGAGTGGGTATCCAGGTTGAAGATATGGATTCAGACATTTAAGATCAAGATTGCGTCTATCACTGTCGCCCTTGTCGAGGTGCCCTAATTGCAGCTCCAAAATTCAGTCACAGCGCTAATGGTAAAACATAAAAAGACTATATTAAAAATTTGGGGTCAAAGTGTCAAAAAAAAAAGTTCTGAAGAAAAGTTGTGTTTAGGGCCAGCTGCTGGCCCAGCGGGTAGCATGTCGTACTCATATGCTGCTGACTCGAGTTCAGGGATGGGCTTGGGGAGCCAGTGCCGGGCAGCATAAGGATTGCCAACACTGTCTTGTGACACTGCTCTGAACCTGGGAAGGTACTGTGCAGTGTTCTGTCACTCAGGTGACACCTCATGATAGGCAGTGCAGCCTTTCCTCACAAGTGGTTGCCGCATGTGTCAGGGCCCGCTTTTGTAATTAATTACTCATATCATTAAACACGATCACCACGCGCAATTTCTAAAAATGTCTTCCCTTGAGCTTACCTGTTTAGTATACCTGATAGATTTATACTCTGGATGTAGTGGTATGATGTTATCATATATGTATGTGTGTGTGTGTGTATGTATGTATATATATATATATATATATATATATATATATATATATATATATATATAATGGTTAATACCACAGCACTGTACCAGTAAACGTATTTTTTTGCATATTACTCATGGCATGAGGCTTGGAACTTTTAAAACCTTCAAAATTATGTGTCTTGCTTCAGAAATGAAAATACATAAGGAAAACATTACTACTCACTGACTCCATTGCAAACTCTCTCATACTACAATACTAGTCTGCCTTCATCATTCTGTACAGCACAGTCAAAACCTACCTGACACAACATGCAAGCAAACATTCGGCATTGACAGATGCTTGTTAGGTAGTGTGGACACTCGTGTCATTGCCTCGCTACTGTCCTTTCCTACATCTGCGACGGTTGTGTTGGCAGTCATATTAAACAAGCATGTGTCAGTGCCGCATGTTTTCTTGCTTGTATTTGCTGTGTAGGAGTTTGGCATTGATAGTGCGGAAGTGATCATTGACAAATTAATTACACAACTTATAATAGTGAGATTGTCATGATTTGGAAATGAAGAGATTCACACATAACGTTGTCCTTTTCTTAGGTTGTAACCTTGACTTTTCAAAATACTAGGTTGTTTTTGCCCCAGCATATGAACATGACAGGTCTCATTTATTTATTTATTTTGTTTTATACTCTCTTTCTTCCCCCTGGGTACCAGGTTGGCATCCATCCCAGCCACCCGTCCAGCCCCGCACCCCGACATCAGGCTGCAACCCTTCTTCCCCACGGCTTACCCCTAATGGCGGGGTGGCGAGGAGCCCCCCCAAAATCTACTCACCTCTACCAGGATCCATTTCAGGGAGCACCATTTGGGGTCAGGGCCTGCGGCAGGTGGCTGCCTCATCAAGCTGACCTGGGATCATTTTTCTCGTTTTCTCCACCGAGAGTAGGGCATGCAATGACGTCAGGGGAGGGAGCGCGCACGCTTTCAGACGCGCTCCTCCCGGCACCTGCTCCACTCAGTTGCTTGCTTGCAGCCTCGGTGCTCTGTCCCCTGCCGCTGCCAGGGGTCAGAAGCACACTGAAAACTGGAATCCCCCCTCCCCAGAGAGGGAGAGCAGTCCCTCGGATGCTCGATCCCTCTCTGCCCCTGTCGACCCCCGGTGACCCATGCTCGTTCCTGAACACAGGTCGCAGCATAGCGCAAGGTAAGGCGACCAGCCCCTGAGCCCTCAGCACCACCGGACCAGCAACAGTATCATTTGTAAAATGCGATCCGAAACAGTGTTTTATGGAGTGACTACGAAAAGAAATTTTGAAGGGGGATATGATAGTGACACCAGCCATGTTTATTTGATGGGGCTAAAAACGTGAGGGTGTTGAAAAGTAAAAATATTTCAAAGTTACAAGTAAATGCTGAAAAATGTCAGTGTTCGTTCGTAGCTTTTTTTCTTTGGTTTTGACCTCATATGTTCAACATACTCTTTTTTATTACACCACCTTATGATCATGAGAGGTTTCATGTATGAAATCCTGTCAAAATGTCATTTTGCGGCACAAGTGTGAAAAGACACTTTGGGCAGGATTTTACAAAGTTGTGAATGATAGCTTACAGTACACACTGCAAGCCCATTGGTTGACAGGGTCTACTAACCAGAGAAGAGTGAAAAAACATGTGGACCTATCACGTACTACAACTGAGACAGAACAAAAAAGGTATACCCAGAGTCGGGGTAGTTTTCCAGCATTATTTGTTCCAGAACAAGAACAGGAAGAGGTAGTGGAACTGCAGCATTTGAGGCAAGATGTGGCTGATGCTAATCAGATTCCAGTGCGGCAGCCTCGAGTCCTACTACGCCGGTCAGAACGTATAAGACGTCCACCAAAAATAATGGACTTGTAGAGATATAGCCTAATAACATAGACTAAGTAAAAGGAACATTGCAGTAATAACTGTAGTAGTTTCCTATTACTTCTGAATTATTGATTTAAGTACTTCCTAGCTAAGTCAGGAGGGATTGTTATGTGTAGTACAGCTTTAAGAAATGTTAGAGACAGTACAGCTTTAAGAGAATGTGCACTTCCTGTAAGTGTGCCTGTGTTTGGGCCCAGTCACCTCTTGTATGTGCTGCTGAATGGAAATAAAAAGAGAAGGCCTAGATTTCAGTGTGGCATGTTTTTCTTACTACCAAGACCCTTGTGTGTTTAAGGTACTTATTTTCGGCTACCAAACACAGCAGAAGGGGAGGTAGAGGCAGGGGTTATTATCCTAATGGTTTGCTTGCCCATGATTTCTCCCAGCTCAGAAGTTTCTTAAGAGGGAGAAATTCCTCAGACGCTTTGACCAGTGAGCCTGTAGCTTAATGGTTAGAGCGCTGGAATGGCATATCAGAGATCTGAGGTTCAAATCCCAGTAGGCCACACTTTTCCTTTCTCATTTCCATCCTTGATTTAAAAATATGTATACCTTGCTGGGGTTAAACTGCACCGAGAGAAGTGGTATTTCTTCAGAGGGATTGGCAGAAGGGGCAACCCCAGCACCCAAGTGCCAGCCTAAGCAGGACTTCTGACAAGTTGGCCCAGGTCTCCCATCTATTGTCAGTGGGGAAAGAGGCTGGCTCACTGTTTCCAGGAGTGGAAAAACATAATCACAGACAAGTGGGTCCCAGAAGTAGTGAGTCAGGGACTGACCCTGCAGTCCAAAAGATTTCCAAGACTACAGGTTCAAAAAAACTTCACACCCCAAGAGAAAAAAAAGTCTGTAGGAGTTGGAGGTAAGAAAGTTGCTGCAGGCAAATGCAGCAGAAAAGGTCCTCCCTCACAATGGGAAATGGCCTTTACTCAAGGTACTTCTGACCCACAAGAAAAATGGAGAGTGGTGATCCCTTTTAGATCTGATATAGCTGAACAATCACCTGAAAAAGGAAATGTTCACAATGATAACACTGGCATCAGTAATCCTATCCCAAGGGGACTGGCTAGGATCTCTTAATCTGAAAGACACCTATTTCCATATTTCAGCCAGGCTCAGTCACTGTCTGTCCCCAGTTCTGAGGCTCAGCCCCTGCCACGCATATTGGCCCCACATACCAAGACTTACCCCCCAGGTGGGGCCAATGAACACTTTTGGCAAGCTCTGGCATTCCCCCCAGGGCAGGGCCACGGGAGCAGGACCCCCCCCCCGGGTGGGTAACGTTGGCAGCGTGGACAGTGGCGGGCAGGCCATCATGTACTGGGGACCGGCATTTTTGGATGCTGTGTACCCGTGTAGGTGGGATGTGCAATGACATCCACAGGTCAAGCCTGATGTCTGTCCTGCCTCCACAAAGCTAGGATCCCAGCCTCCACCAGAGTTGCTAAGTGGCCGGATACTCCCCGGAGAAGGAGAGCCATCCTTTGGATGCTCAGTCCATCTCTGCCCAGCTGGCTCTCTGACTCCCAGGTCCGTTCCTGAACCCAGGATGTTAGCGTCATAAGCGGATGTTCTGCCGCTGTGCCAGTGGGCTGGCATGGGTCTGGGCTTCCTAACAGACACTCAAAAGTCCCAGACAGACCCAGTGCAAGTAATGGACTTTATAGGTACAGAATTGGATGCCCTCCAAGGGAGAGCCTTCCTTCCTTTAGGAGAGAGTACAAAACCTGGTAGAGCTAGCAAAGTCCTTCTGAGTAGGCCAGTGCAGGCCTTCAAGAGACTTCTTCCAGCTATTAGGCCACATGGCCTCATCCACAGCAGTGTGGCTGGTGTCAGATTCCAAATGAGAGACATCCAGTACCATCTAAGGAACCATTGCTCCCAACGATGAGACCCTCTATCAAGGCTGGTGCCTGTGTCAAAGTCCCTGTTAAGGACACTGGACTGGTGGAAGGAAGAAGACAACCTTAAGGAGGGTGTGTCCTTCCTCCAGCACTTACCCGCCATGGTGCTAACTACGGTATCACGTCATTTCAGCGCAAGCACATCAGCGTAGTAATATCAGCATTTCTCAAACCGCGTAATATATGTCAACGCATACGCATTAATAGTGTAAGCAATTTAAGTGTAACTCGTACTCTCACTTGCACACATAAACAATCTGCACCCTGTTAAAACGAGTTGCACACTCAGTTAAAACTTGTATCACTGCTTTCCCTCTCACAAGGAATCTGCATTAATTCATTAAACAATCTGCATTTGAACCGATTGTACTGTAGGCATTTCCAGTACGTACGAGAATTGTATATTCTTTCTCTCCTATAGAGGTACCCACGGTGTGCAAGTAGTTGCTGCCCTTTGGTGCTCAGTACGAAATGAAGAGGCATTGCAGCAAACAGAATGCACAACAGACATTGTGTACTTAAGTTGATTGGAAATAGCTAATTGCATCATGTTACTACAGTAACCAGAATCAATTAGCTATTCCAAGACATACATTACTTAATTAAATAATTGACATTGTCTGTAGTGATATTAGGAAGCTAAAATGCAACCACACTGCTGTCGTAATGTCACAAAAGCAGTAATTTTTTAAAAATATATGACCATAGAAATGAAATTAAAACCTTGAGTAGTTAATGTCAATTCATTGTCTGGGCGAGTAAGTGGAGGTTATGTGTTTTGCGCTGTTCAAAACCGCGCTGTAAAGTTAATAACGCTAATAATTAATACACTAAAGTAACCGCGCTAATATTTACTGCACGGATTTTGTATGCGTGGAAAAGACATGGAACCGCAACTACAGGTGCCTCCCTCCTGGGCTGGGGTGCCCATTTGGATGACTTAGCGGTAAGCAGGGTGTGGACCTCACAGAAGTCCCAGGAGCATATGAACCTTCAGGAGCTCAGAGCAGTGTATCTGACTCTACAGGCTTTCACTTCCCACAACAGAGGTTTGTTAGCCCAGGTCAGGACAGACAACACAACTACCGTGTATTACATCAACAAACATGGATGGACAAGATCTTCAAACCTAGCAATAAAGATTTGGAATCTAGACCATTCCTTAGGGGTACAGCTGTCAGCAGTTCACCTGCCAGGAAAAGACAACGTCTTGGCAGATTCCCTGAGCAGGATCAGCCAGGGACATCATGAATGGACCCTGCACAAGCAGGTGTTGGCCACAGTGTTCAGAAGGTGGGGTACACCGGAGATAGACCTGTCTGCATCATGGGAAACCCCCCCAGCTTCCCCTGTTTCATTGCAGGCCCCCTTCAGTGGGCACAGTCCCATTGGATGCCATGACTCTGGACTAGATAGGGGGGTTTCCTCTATGCTTTCCCATTCTTGCCAAGAGTGTTGTTGAAACTGAGGGGGCAGCCTGCAATCATGGTTCTGATAGCTCCAGATTGGGCCAGAAAGGTTTGGTATTTGGTACTCTCTGCTCATGTCCCTCTCCATCAAACATCCCATCAGCCTTCCCCTGAGATACAGTCTGCTGGCTTTGTCTCAGGACAAATGGAAAAGATTTTCCCTGTGGTGCTCTCCTAAGCAGCTCAGTCCTTTGCAAGCAGACCTACCCACAGTCCTGGATTACCTGGTCCATCTTCAGTCCCTGAATCTTAGACCTTCAACCCTAAAGGTGTTTCTGGCAGCAGTGTCAGCATGTGTTTCAGCGGGTAATAGGAAAACAGTGGCTTCACACCCCATTTTCAAAAATTCTTTAAAGGGCTTCTCCATTTGTATCCCTGGTCAGGGACCCAGTCCTACCATGGGATCTGAACATGTGCATTGCCAAGCTCATGGAGCCTCCCTTTGAGGCCATGGCAACTGCTGATTTAAAATGTATCACTTGGAAGACAGTTGTCCTAGTAACAATGACTTCTGCTAGTAAGCTATATGCAAGCTACAAATGAGATCAAGTCAGGAAGCAACAGTTCTGTTGGAGAAAGCAGTATCTGGCTGTCTCTGTGGCACAATAAAACTATAAAGCTTTTTTTACTTGCAAACCTTGCTTTGTGCCATACTTCATTTGTTGGTGTGTGCTTCCTGAATTTACCTCATTTGTGTACAGGCTGGCTGCCTTGGTTAGCACCTCCTTGCTCCGGTTGCATTGATGGCCTCTCCACCTACCTGTGCAAGCTACAAACCCTCTGCACGAAGCCTAATTACATCATTTTTCACAGGGACAAGGTATTCTTAAGGACAAATAGAAAATTCTTCACTACGGTGGTGTCCGAATTTTACCTGAACCAGTCTGTTACCCTCCCGGTGTTCTTTACAGCAAACCCCAGCTCTGGGGAGCAAAAGCTCCCAGTCTGGATATTAAAAGAGCACTCAGCTACTACCTGGACCTCACAAAAGAGGTCAGGTCCTCTAACTCCCAGTTGTTTGTAACAAATGGAGAGGTGGGTAAGGGTAGGCCAGCATCCAAGAGAACTGTTGCTCGCTGGATAGTCTCTTGCATACAGTTCTGTTATAGCAAGGCTGGCAAGGTGCCAACTCAAGGCCTCAAGGCACAGTACACGTGTGACACATATGCCTCCGTGGCAGCAGCATGGGACATTCCCTTGCAGGAAATTTGTAAAGCAGCTGCATGGAAAACAGTACACACCTTCACAAAGCACTGTCGTCTGGACGTGCAGTCCAGAAGGTATGCCAGCTTTGGCACTGCTACCTTGCAGAACCTTTTCCCAAAACAGGTTTCTGTACCCAGCCTCCCAAGGTACTGTTATGGAGTCTGAAGTTGTTTAGGAGGCAGTATAGCGCACTGGTTTAAGGCTCTGAGCTGCAAACCTGGAGACCTGGGTTTGAATCCCCCAACCCCCACTTGCATACTGTGTGACCCTGAGCAAGTCACTTAACTTCCCCGTGCTCCCAGGTCGCACCTGTAAACACACTTTCTGCTTAGTTTGTCTCTCATGGTAAAAAAAAATAAAATAAGGTAAAAATAAAATAAACTGTAGTGAGGGATTCCTGGGGTTTGAAGAAAACAATTCTCGCTCTGGTACTGTTGTTTCTTTCAAGGGATCCCTCACTATGCTTAACAAACCCATCCCTGCCTCAGCATGGGGTCATTCCACTGCAGACAAAAACAACACAGCTACAAATGGCGCAAGCAACACAGTGCCGACCACAAACAGAGTCGGGCAAAACACCGGCTAGTTGGAAACAGCGTGCCCATTGAAAACAATGGGACTTTATGTTTTTTTTTTTGAGGGGGGCTTTACCCCCTCCCAGAAACTTAAATAACTAACTCGGGGGGGGGACTTTGGGGATGGGGAGAAACTCGAGAGGGGGGAAAGTTTGTTTTAAAAAAATAAATAAATAAAAGTAGTAGTACGGGGAGGCCTGGGAAGACCTGAACCACAATCCCAGGTCTCCGGATTATACCGTGTGCTGGTGCCGTAGCCATTCCACTATGGGAGCAGCTCGACCAGGCCCCCGGCACATGGCTACTTGCCATTTCCTCAGAGCTGTGTAGAGCAACAGGGGTAGTGGTAATTCCTTTCCGCTATCATACCCCTGTTGCTCTAAATACATACACAGTGTACCTTGCATGGTTATTGCCACACTATTCCAGATATGGCATATTCACCCAGTACCCCCTACCTACCATTCCAGAACCTGGAAAAGGTTCTCCAAGAATCAGTTATTTTCATTGTGCTTGAGCATTACTTGTTGCATTGCCTTACAATTGGTACTTGGCGATCTGGTTGTAAAATTTGGTCTGCCACACTTATGAGTCCACAGGGGCTCAAACATTTCTGTAGAACTTTTTTGATAGGCTTAACTAGTTTAATGGTCACTGATCCCCTAGCTACAGAAATAAATCTAAAGTTAAAGGGCAGAGTGGAGTGTGGCCTCACAGCAGGGGTTTGAATTTCATTCTAAGATTCCATAATTAGCATAAAATTCTACTCCCCTGGGCAGCTCAACCCAACGAACTGATTGCAGTTGTTAAACAACGTGAGGGATCCTTTGGAAGAAACTTTACTACTGTGAGCATTTTTTTCATCTTGTCCAAAAGATGCTTTCACAGAGTGACTGTGAAAACATGTTTAAGAAGGGATTTTAAAAATTATACATAGAAACATAGAAACATAAAATTTGACGACAGATAAAAACCGCCTGGCCCACCTGGTCTGCCCATTTCTCTACCTAATGGATAAGCTGCAGATCCTAGTTAACCAACAGCCTACTTCCTCCTACCCCCACTAGAATTGCCTTATGTCTGTCCCATGCATTCTTAAATTCCCCCACTGTCTTTGACCCCCATGATCTCCTCAGGAAGGCCGTTCCATGCATCCACCATCCTCTCCGTGAAAAAATACTTCATCACGTTGCCCCTGAGCCGTTCCCCCCTCTAGCTTCAAATTGTGCTCCCTTTTCTTGCATATCTCTTTTTCTGAAAGATGCTACCCTCTTGGACTTTGTTGATTCCCTTGAGGTACTTGAAAGTTTCTATCATGCCCCCCCCACCCCCGTCCTTAAGGGTATACATTATTAAGCTGTTTTAGTCTCTCTCTTGTATGGCTTCTGGTGCAGACCCTGTACCATTTTAATTGCCCTCCTCTGGACTGCCTCCATCCTGTCTATGTCCTTGTGGAGATGGGGTCTCCAGAACTGCACACAGTGCTCCAGATGGGGTCTCACCTATTGTCTGTACAGAGGGATAACAACTTCCTGTTTTCTGCTGGTGATGCATCTCCCTATGCATCCCAGTATCCCCCAGCCCTCTTTACTGCCTTCTCACACTGCTTGCCTACCTTTAGGTCATCTGATATGACTACCCCCAGGTCCCTTTCCATTTTTGTTGTTGTTAATACCTCCCCCCCCCAACTGTGTACTCTTCCCTGGGTTTTTGTTTCCCAGGTGCATTACTCTGCACTTCTTTGCATTGAATCTAAGCTGCCATACTTTTGACCATTCTTCCAACCTTGCCAAGTCTCTTCTCATCCTTTCCACCCCACCTTGTGTATCAACCCTGTTGCAGATCTTTACCTGCTTGCACTTGCCTTGTTCATCAGATGGGGTAAGAAAAGGCTATCTTGAAAATGTGGGGGCATGAGTAAACCTTGAGGAATTTCAGTGCTGCTTCATAACTGTTGTTTTTGAGATTTTGACCCCAGATTTTCAACATTTTTTTGTCACCCCACCTTATGATCAAGACAGGAGACAATTTTTTAAATACCGTCTGAAACATGATTTTGCAGAGTGACTGCTCATGAGGCGGGGTTAAAAAAAGGCCATGTTGAAAATCTGGGGTAAAAGTATTAAGAAATAAGCAAAGTTATGAATAAAAGTTCAAAACGCATTATAAAGCCATTAACCAACTTTCTTTGTTTTGTCACTTCCTGGTGGAGCGCAGAATAAGCAGAATGTTCAAGAAGGAGCAACACCGGACCGGATAGGTAAGTATGGGGTGAGGGGAGTGGGGGTGGGTGCTGAGAGCAGGATTGAGGTGGGGGCGTGGGAGGCAGAAGTCGTTGCTGGACCGTTTCCTTCTTTTACAGTTATGGACGGGGCATGGGGGAAGGCTTGGGAGTTGGTTGGGATACTTGTCAGTGGGAGGGTGTTTTTTTCTATGGCTGGGGCACGGGAAGGGATCGGGAGGTGGGCAGGACAATTGGCAGTGGGAAGGTGTTTTATTTTTACGGGTGGGGCATGCAGAAGGATCAGGAAGTGGGCAGGATACTTGGCAGTGGAAGAGTGTGTATTTTTACAGATGGGACACCCAGGGAAGGATAGGGAGGTGGGTGGGATGCTTGGCAGTGGGAGGGTGTTTAATTTTTATGGACAGAGAATAGGAAAAGACTGGGAGGTAGTTTGGGATACTTGGCAGTGGGAGGGCATTTTACTTTTACAGACAGGGCACCTGGGGAGGATCAGAAGGTGGGCGAGATACTGGGGAGTGGGAGAGTGTTTATTTTTACAGATGGGGCACCGGGGGAATGATTGGGAGGTGGGTGGGATACTTGGCAGTGGGATGGTGTTTTATTTTTATGGACAGGGAATGGGATAAGACTGGGAGGTGGGTGGGATACTTGGCAGTGGGAGGGTGTTTTATTGTTATGGACAGGGAGTGGGAAAAGACTGGGAGGTGGGTGTGATACTTGGCAGTGGGAGGGTGTTTTATTGTTATGGACAGGGAGTGGGAAAAGACTGGGAGGTGGGTGTGATACTTGGCAGTGGGAGGGTGTTTTATTTTTATGGACAGGGAATGGGGAAAGATTGGGAGGTGGTTGGGATACTTGGCATTGGGAGGATGTTTTACTTTTATGGACAGGGCACCGGGGAGGATCGGAAGGTGGGTGGGATATTTGGCAGTGGAGGGTGTTTTATTTTTATGGACAGGGCACTAAGGAAGGATTGGGAGGTGAACAGCATACTTGGCAGTAGTAGGGTGCTTATATTTATGGACAGGGCACCAGGGGAAGGATCAGGAGGTGGGAGGGTGTTTGATTTTTATGGTTGGGGCACTAGGGGAGGGATCAGGAGGCTGCTTGCTGGGTGGTATTATGCAGATGAAAGGTTCAAGATGATCTCTGATAGGAGCGGCTCACTCTTTTCAACTACACAATGTTTCGCCCAGCAAGCAGAGAACAGTGTCATGATCAGCTTAGATAATCATTAAGCTGTCACTGTCGAACCCCCTGCAGACTGAGCTGCACTGGACCCAACACTGACACACCTCTGAAACCAGTTATTGTAACAATGTTTGCTTCACACATGTGTAAACAAACAGAAAAAGGTCAGACTTGGCTGCCCTCATAGGGTGATTTAAGAATTTGGGTGCTGCAGGCTTTATATACTGGGGTTTGGATTTTATAAACAAAACATTTTCACAAGGTCTCCTACAAAAAGGACAAAATTAATTGTCCATTTTTCAAGGTGTCAGGAAGACAATATGCATCTCTTGTGAATAGCTAATGGAGATATAAACAATTATTGTATGGAAGCCAGCAGTACATGGTCCTCTTCTCCCTGGGTTCTCACTTGAGTTGTTTCAGTTTCTCATGGTGGTGGGGGGGGGGTGTACTTAAAAAACAAGCAAATGTATATTGGCCTGTTATGAATGCAGAGTGTCAAACTTCTCTGTCCTCATCTAATAAATTATGTAGAAAAAGAAGTATCTGCACATCCACGGTGTTTTGCCACACAAAAACTGCTAGACCAGGTTAAATCAGTAAAACATATCCAAGCATTGATAAACTGAGTATTTCATTGCTTGCAGTGATGACTGTATTACCCACAGTTAAATTCTTACTCAGATGTACACCTGCAAACATTATATATGAAAAAGGGGAAAGGGGAGGGCTTTGAGCACTAAAGGGATTTAGGACCACACATACTTTTTTGGCGATAGTGGAGAAAACTGGACCACACCAGACCTAGGCTGTTAATAAAGAGTTCAAGTTACGCTACTCTCTCAAAACTACATTTTGGTTATTTTTGTATTAGTTTATTTTAGTTGGGGTGCTTAGCCCCACACCTATAAAAATAAAAAAGGGAGGGGTGGGCGAGGCCCCCCAACTAAAATAAACAAATACAAAAATTAATTACAAGCACAAGCCCACGCTGTATTCACAAACACCTTACGCTATGCAAGTAGCGGTGGTCCAGTATTCTCCACTGTCGCCACTTTGTTTTGTGCTGTTATAATTACTGCTTTTTTTTTTTTAGGTGCCCCGTGAACTCAGTGCATAGAAACATTGATCCTTAAGAGCTCCCCTCACACAAAAACTGAGTCCCATCAAGTCTGCCCTGATGCCCTACTATGCTTTACTCTGCCTTTTCAGAGCTTCTTCTACCCTCCTGCCACCCTTTTGTTCCTAATTACCCCTTTGGGAATATTCCATTGGGTTCTGAACCCCGAGATAGCCTCGACATTGATCACATTACTGGATAGACTGTTGCTCTTGTCCACCACCCACTCTGTGAATAAATACTTTCAACCTTCCTTCCTGAATCCCCAATTTGCAGTTTAAGATTGTGCCCCTGGTGGTTGTGCTGTTCCACGTCTTAAAATAACTCCGTGGAGTCCACCCTGTTAACTCCCTATATGTATCTGAATGTTTCTTGCATAGCCCCCTTTCCCTTCTGTCCTCCAGCAAGCACAGGTTTAAAATGTCCATTCATAGGTCTTACCTTGCTGCTCCCAAATCATTTCCTAACCCTTTGCTGACTAGTCTCTAACATCTTCCTGTCGTTCTTCAGATGTGAGTTGCAAAACTGAGCTCAATATGCCAGGTGTGGTCACTGCATCACTTCTCTGCCTTGACTCATGAATCCCTGCCTGATGCTTCCCAGTATCCTGTTAGCTTTCCCCTATGCTATACTGCATGGGGAAGAGGCTTTTATACTATCAGTGCCTCTCTAGGATCCTGTGCCCTTTTGAGGGCTGCATCATGATCCCATTGGTGGAATACTCCATCTACAGATTTTTTGTTCTCAATGTGCATCACTTCACATTGTTAGGTATTGAACTTGAAAAGCCAAAGTCCAGACCACTGCTCTAGTTTTTCTATATCCCGTTTCATGCTGCTAATCTCTTCGTCACTATCCACACTCCCGCAGAATTTTGTGTCCTATGCTGACAGGCTCACTTTACCCTGTAATCCCAGCCAGTGTTGCTTATATACAAGACATGTTAAATAGCATAGGCCCCAGGAGAGAATCCTGTGGCTCTCCACTTGTGACCCCCCCCCTTTACATCTGAGAATTTTCCATCCAGGACCACTCTCTCCAAGTCCTATCTGTCAACCAGTTATCAAGCCAATTAGCCATTATCCCTAGTCCTAAATCCCCTACCTTCTGTGCAAGCCTGCTATGCAGCACTGTAGCAATGGCTTTGCTGGAGTCCAGGTACAAAATGTCCCCTATATGTGGTCCCTGTCTACCAGCTGCATCACAGAGATGAAAAAATCAGTCAAGCTATCTAGTTTTACACAGCCTACCCATCATTGATTCCTGTCCGTAAGATGGTTCTCCTAGGAAATCCACTATCTGTTCTTTTATAATTGATTCCAGGAGCTTAACACTATGGACATCAGGCTCACTGACCTGTTATTAACCTGGCTTTCATTATCCCCACCCTCGTGCAAGTGGGCAGCATTCACTTACCCCCAGTCTACTGGCATTTTGCTTGTTATCAGTGACTCAATAAGTAGGTCAACCAAGGTGGCTGCCATAACCTGTCTTGTCTCCTTAAGTACCTGGGGGGTAGCCCAGCTGGCACTGGGGTCTTGCAGACCCTTTAAAAATCTCCCTAGTTATATACCCCATCTCTAATTTGTGGTTGTCATCCAATCATAGCTTACAATAATATGGTCTGTCAAATTGTAAAAATCAGCCCATGGCACTGGCTTCCAGAGTTTGGCTAAGGTTTTATATAGGTCCTCAGTCTGGACACGGTTTCATTTGCCTGTTGTAGTTTGCAGCAGTCAGCCTGTGGGTCCTAAGGAGACAGCACAACAACTTTCATCTCCTTGGTTGCTATAATTTGCTCTTCACTGCACTGCTGGGGAAGTTTGAGTTGGTCCTCCCAAATGAGCAGAATTGTAGATTAAGGGAAATAAAGCATCTCAGATGTTCTTGCTCCCCATGGATAATGCTCCACCACGGATTCCTCCTCTCTTCTCGGAAACCATTCTAAAACTGGTAATTAAATGTTGAAAATGGTGATCTGTCTCACAACATACATGAAATGCATGCCTAGAACAGAGCATGCATTTACTTAGTAATTATATCATGCAGAGGTTATCATTTCCGTGAAGTGAAAGCCATTGTAGTGGTCTGGGGCAGAAAGTTGTGAGTCTGGGTTTCAAAGGCGGTTTTGTTCAAAATATAGCACAATGAAGTTTTTAACAACGTAATGTTTTCTGATATTCTGCAGTTCCTCTGCCTCACCAGAGTAAGCAAGTTTGGAATGCATCCATGAGCCACAGCTCTTGTAAAGGTCTAACTTGTTTTTAACCTTTCTTAATTCAAAACAGTGTGAAAAATGTACTTACAGTCTGGCCCAGTAGCACTACCTCACACTATAGTGGCAACCCAGGTTTGAAAATGGACTTGGGTTTCTTGGGGGCCAGCTGGGGGAAGGGAGAATCGAGCATCCCAAGGACAGCTGCCTTCCTTTGTGGAAGACGGTTACGATGTGCTGCTAATGGGTTGCCATCTAGTATAGGACAGGTGGCAGCCCAGTGGGTGCATGCAGAAGGGTTGAGGGGCAGACACTGGAATGCATGCATGCTTCCGCACACATGTGTGTGTCATTGCATACCGGTACCCTCAGGGGAGAAAAACCCTGAGGAGAAAATCTCTAGTCTGGCAAGGTTGAGGTTGGTACCC
The DNA here is from genome assembly GCA_016271365.2 of Neoceratodus forsteri. NCBI lineage: Eukaryota > Metazoa > Chordata > Ceratodontiformes > Ceratodontidae > Neoceratodus > Neoceratodus forsteri. Next base: position 23,189,376 of record CM028135.1, on the reverse strand, counting down.
TCTCACACTCTCACTTGACTGACAGGTCAGACCACTCACACCAGTTGTGGCCCTGTGTAAGTGGTAGACAGTATGTCTCTGAGACGGTGGTGTTGACGGACCAGGGGGAGGTGGCACCCAGAAGGGGAGCAGACCAAACGTGGGAGGAAAAACTTTGAAAACCAAAAAAGACGCACTGTCAGCTACAATTGAGGAAGGCCAAAAGAAAGAACTTATCAAAGGACAGAGTGGATTGTTTTATAAATGTTATTAATAACAAGGAGAAATAGACTGACATTCATAGACCTGTTTTCAAGTGTGTCCCAAGGAACGAGGTTACAGATGGCAAGCAGTAACACAAAATATCACATGTTCTAGTTACAAGTGCTAGAACATGCAGCAGGAATGAAATCCCTGAACTCATTACAGGGCAGATAGCTACCTACATTTCATGAATTAGGTGGTGACCATTAATAGATGGAAACCTGGCTATGACTTCTGACTTGGGCCAGCCTTGAAATCAGCTGTAGTGGTCGTAGCTTGGTTTGTGGTAGACAGTGGGCCCCATCATAAAGCCACTGTGCATAATTTGGAATGATCTGACTGCCTTTGCTCCAAAGAACCTACAGAGGGACTCAATGAGCTTGGATACCAACTTACCCTCTGTAGACGCCCCATGGAGGGATTGTTCGTTCAAATCATTAGTGAGTTGCAGTGGCAGACCAATATGGGAATGCCTGCCCGAAATCATGTAGATGTACTCTGAGCAATGTTTCCCACTGCATCCAGTTCCTTGCCTTTTCACCAGCACTGAATATATTGGCCAGTTATTGGAATTAAGAAACAGACAACAAATGGAGACATCCAATCACATGGTGTCCTTTCATTGCCAAACATCATCAACATACCCGTCATGTCACTGTAGCTGTGTAAAGCTAAATGGCCTAGACCAGAAATAATGTTAAACCAGGAATTGTGATGAATTCTGCACCCCCCCCCCCAACAACTGAGCTGCTGATCCAGTGAATTCTCTGAGTGCCAAATAAATACTAGATTTCCTGCTGATGTTAATCTTCAAAGGAAGAGGCAGACTACAGGAGCATAGCATTTATTCTGTCATCTGCACTAGTTAAACTTAGCTTTATTTTTACCATAGAGGGATTTGCTAGCATCTGACATTCCCTGACAAATGGCAGGAATCCCTTCCGGCAGGAATCCCTCCTGTTTTTCAGGTGTTGAGCTTGTTCAAGGCTGCTCGTTAACATATCCTACAAAACTGCTCCCACACTTGTAAGAGTGATCTCTTGGGCATTCTTAAGGTATGAGAACCACAAACTGTAGGTGGGAAATTCTGTTATCTAATGAATATAAGTAAAACGACTGTTCCGGTTACAATCCTAGAATCATAAGAGTAGTCTCTCAGGATGTATTAATATATTATTGATCGAGGGTAAATTGATCAGAATGTATGTATGAGTAGCGATGAAAAAGTTCTTGTTGTAATATATTCATGGATTGGTTCATGTAATATCTTGGAAATATTCAACAAAATCTTGACTGAAAAAAAAAATATTAAAACTTGTAACCCTCCCCCAAATATGCCCATTTTCAGGGTACGTGCACTACAGCTCCTCTTTATATGCAGTACATACACGGGAAGGAAAGAAGACCATTAATCCTTCAAGTTTCTCCCTCCACCTTCTCAGTACATACGAAGAAGTACGAATACAATACATATCCAGTCTGAGCTCCCGTAAAAAAAGCTTTCAGCTTAGTATGCTACTTAAGCAATAAGGCAAGGTGTGTTATCATTGGACAGATCACTCCTGGGTGGGTTGAATACGAGGCGGTTGAGTATTTCCACCACCCCAGGAGTGATATTATTACACGATAACACACACCTTGGAGTGCCTTATTGCAATTATACAATGGCTTGATGTTATACAAAACAAAATAAAAATGTTTTTAGTAGATTTTTAGTGAGGCAGTATATCTTTGTTTCTGAAAAAAAAGATCCATATCCTTAAAAAAATCAACACAGTGATGTTATTGTGTAATATCATCACTGTCTCAGGCACACACTGACCAATCAGAGTCCAGGAAATGTTGTTGTCATTGTATAATCCTGGTTAAACAACTAAAAAAAAGATAATTATAGTATGAGCTGATACTACCTACTGTGGAAGTCAGCACCAGGTGTCCACCACTTATTCTGCAAAGTAGTTTTTGTTGGCGTTTTCCTAGAATCTTCCTGTTTCAGTGGCATTGTGCACCCCTTTGCTCAGTCATTGTTCTGCTTCCTGTAGAGCTGCATTTGGTCTGATGGACCAAATGGTGATTTTTTTTTATCAAACACAAAAGAAATGGTCAGGTTCAAACAAGGACATTCAATAACGTACTGTCAAAATGGTCCTTCATTTCTAGATACAAATAATGTTTAACAGACCCTTTCCTATTGCCTGTACTGTAATCATTATTCAATCATACAACATTCTCTTTATTGTTCCAGCCACAAACTTTCTTTTGGTGAGGTCTGCCTTGCCTCATGTGGGGTGCATATGTTTGATCTCTGCTTACGACTCTGTTTGTGAATGACCATCTCCAGCTAATTATTCAACAGATGGAGTGTGGATTCTTGGTGTTGTGGCCTTTTAATCGCATGTTTCATGTAACCTGCTCTTCAGAGATTGAGCAAGAACGTGCATGCATAGATTTCAACAGTGAAAATGGGGAAACAGTTTTTCTAGGATCATTTTTTAAGGAATCTCTTCATCCAGAATTTATTTAATAGAACCTTTTATCCCCATCCTACTCAGTCATACCCCTCGGCCCAGGTGACTTCCTAACCTCATTTCCCACCAGCAACCAGCGAACGCAGCACTGGGAGTCCATGGCAGTGAAGTCCAAGAGTGCCAGTGTTATTGTCAGCAAGAGCAGGGATTCATTTTACCCTTGGGGTTTCATCCCAGCAAGTCCCTCCATTATTCCTGCGCTGCACGCTGATGCAGTTGACGTCAGCCGCCATGGCAATAGCATGCAAGCGTGTCTACCCTTTGCAAGGGGGAAAACTCTCTGGCCCACTGCCAGGGGCCTCTGTGACATTGGGTGACAGTGCCAGCTTCCACCAGCTGGGGCATGTTGCTTAGCAGCAGTGTCCTTCCCAGCTGGGGCTAAAACGCGGCAGAGACTAGGGCTTGCTTCCAAACCCATGCCTGGGTATAGAAGCGCAGTGTGTTTTCCGTTGCCACCAGGTGGCCCTTCCCAGAATTCTAAACATATCGACTTTAAAATGTTTTGCAACAGTACATCTTCTAAATTCCTGGAAACATATAACACAGTAATACTAGTGTGTCACTTTTAAGTGCAATTCTCCTGCATATCTTGTTGCCACTATGGGTGAATGGCTGTTTTGCAGACACTTGGTCAAGCTTGTTCTTGCAAACTCCATAAGGGGTAGGGTTATATAAATACAGAATTCTGTATTTTACGAAAGCCTTTATCCAAAAAAACAACTCAGCTAGTACCAGGTATGCAGCCATGTTAGGCCTTGTCAAGTCACAGCTAGCCATCTTTTTAAACAAACAAACAAAAAATACCCATTGAAGACATTTGCTCTAAACAAAGATAAAGTAGATATATTTTTTGCTGTTTGTTTTCTATTTAAATATTTAATGAAGCTATAACAAAGTGCCACACGGGTTGGCCCGTAAGCACAATATCCGTGTTGCTGCATTTCGTGCCTGCAACCGACTTCAGGAATAAGCATTGGGTACTGGAGGGCTCGCAGGAAGAGAGGCTCCAGTGGCAATACCAATATCTTGTTAACCACAACCAAGCCCTAGGCTGCATGTTATTATGATGACTGTAAAAAGAATTGCACCGGCTGCTTCTGTTTTGCTGTGCTAGTCCTTCTTTATATTTTTCTGCCACTCCCTTTCTGTTATTCTACTGGCAGCCTGTTTCGGTGTCCGGGACTGTGTATTGCACTCATTGTGATATAGGTTTCATTTTGCAGCATCACGGATCAAACCCAGTTCTGACAGCTCAGTGTGGACTGGAGTTCGCCGCACGTAATGTTAACTTAAGAAGTCATAAGCATCAATTAATTATCCCAAGGGTAAATACCCAAAAGAGGGTACCTATTTTACCATAAGAGCGGCAAAGCTTTGCAACTTGCTCCCGCAGCACATGGTAGAAACTGCAAACTTTAACAGCTTTAAAGCTAGTCTTGATAAGCGTCTTAATTGGGGAACAGGACATAACTAATCTGCCCACACAGATGTGGGAGACATCCTCCAAGGGGCTCCGGCCTTCTCATGTCTTGTCCACCTAGTGACCTAGTAACCCAGATACCATCCAGTGAGAGTCCCTTTCCATTCCTCTCAGTAGCAAACAGCTGTTCTATCCTGGAATTAGGAGTGGGCCTTAACACTGCTCTGCCAGGGATTTGAGGAATTTCTAATATTACTTCCCATGAGTCTTCCATATACTTTTCCATATTTTGACCACCTTGAGAAAGAAATATTAAGAAGAATCAAAGACGCCTGAGAAAGTCCGGTCTTTCTGGTCACAGAGAATAAGGAAATATCAATCAGAAATACAATATATAAGAAGAATTAAGTGAAGGTTAAAGGGAAGCAGTATAGCGCAGTGGTTTAAGGCTCTGAGCTGAAAATCTGGGGACCTGGGTTTGAATCCCACAGCCCCCACTTGTATACTGTGTGACCCTGAGCAAGTCACTTAACTTCCCTGTGCTCCCAGGTCGCACCTGTAAACAAGCTTTCAACTTAGTGTGTCTCTCCTGGTTAAACAACTAAAAAAAAAATATAAGCATATGTATGCCTGGTGTACCCCACCCGGTCAACAAAAGCTATGTAAATAAATTAATATCCACCATAGATCCACTGAAAATATGCACTGAATTGTGTTTTCTGTGTTGAACATTATTAAAGGAGCACTACGCTCTCACATATTTTGATGTTTCATTGTCATCAGTTAACTCCATTGATACAACTGTTGGGGAGAGAAACGTTTGTTTCAGTGTATTTTGTTCTGTTAGTACTAGCCCTCTGTAACTATCCGGGGGTGCCTCCATTTTTTGATTGTTGAAATCTCAGTTTGTTCCCAAAACCTGCATTAGCATTACGAAGATGATGTCACTGCTCCCATTACGTTATTCTAAATAGGAAGATAGGCATATTATATTGTACCAATAGGTGCTGGCTGACGCATCATCTTCTCACTGCTGATGCAGCTCCCTGGAACAAGTGAGATTCCAACAATTAGAACAGGAAGTAATCCAGGATAGTTACAGAGGACTACTAACAGTAAAAAGTAACTATGACATATGTTTGTGTCCCCAGCTGCTACAGAAATGGAGCTTACTGGTGAGCGTGAAAACAGATAACATTTGCAATATACAGTTGCATAGTCTTCCTTTAAGAAAGGTACGGTAAAACAGATTTATGGAACAGAGAAACACTGTGGGACAGCAGAAGGATGCTTTTGACAATGGATGCATGCCACTAATGGTATTTGTCACCCTCAGGGTAAAGCATTGTATCCCCCTGAGGAAATAGACTGGCATGCAAAGAACATCTGGGGACTTTATGCGAAGCTGGAGGAAGTCACTGGTACAGAATGAGATAACGCTAGGCCTAACAATAGGGAGTGGGGTGGCTAATGCTTTTTTTGTCCTGAAATGGGCATACAGTGAAGGTTAAAACCACAATCTATAATTGTCAATATTATATCTGATGGGGCACGCCAATAAAGATAAATTTTTGGGGGTCAAAATGGCAGTTGTATACCCTAGTCTATAGTGGGGAGTTGGTAAATGATACACAATTTTAATTGTTGTTATCAGTTTGGCTTATGTGCAATATTAACGAAAATACCTCTGTAATGCAAAATATAATTGCAAACAATGACTTTGAGGCTGAGTGTCAATCCTAGAATTCCCTGAACAGGCATTCAAGTCTCATCCATGAGGAGCTTTGACAAAGTCAGATGTCTGTAAGTTCGTGTAAGTTAGACGGTGCTTGTGTTCTGAAACAGGAACAGTATCATGGTTTAACCCCGGTGCAATCCATCATTTGTCAAAGAAAAGATCTCACCCAGTAAATACTTGTATCACTCTTGTTTAGCAGATCTGTGTGATCCAACACTTCTAAAATGACTTTAGGATAAGTCATGCTGGCCGACTGCAAGGCAGTATCCTTTCTTATTTTTGTTTGTAGCCAGTATGCCCACCACCACTGTCCAGAATAAACACATCTGTGACCATTCAAGTGTGCGTCTTTCAATTTAGTTTCATGGCTAAGGTTATTGCATTGATACAGAAAAGCAGAGACTGGTAATCAGTCACTGGAACACCAGTGTACTTGCAATCTGAAACTGCATATATGTAAATCCAAGGCTGTCTGCCTTGCAATTATAAAAAATATTATTTGATGACACCGCACTTACGAAAATGCACACTTGCCAAATGTGGCAGTTTGTTTTGCCCCTGAAAATGTCCAGTGTGAATGTGCCTCCGTCCTTGAAAGAGGTGCTCTCTACACATGAGGTCATTGCTTTCCATGTATATATAATGTCATTTTGCATGTGGTAGTGTCAAGAGTTCCCTGCTAAGACTGTGATTTGGCCTTGCCATGCATGTCGGAAAATTTTGATTTGGTCTAGTGCATTGAACTGTGCAGTCCTGCAAGTGTTCCGGTGCTCATGAGAGCAGAGCAAATGTAGAGGCAGACCTAGAAAAGCATTTGCTGAGACAATGAAATCAGAAGTTATACCGTTTTGTTGTGATTAGTCAGCCTTGCAGCAGTTTTGAGTAGAACCACAAAAATTACACGCAGCAATTAACGCATTATAAGAGCCCATATTCAGTTTAGCGCTGCGGTTTAGGGCACTGAGTTGCAAACCTGGAGACCTGGGTTTGACTCCCACAACCCCCACTTGCATACTGTGTGATACTGAGCAAGTCACTTAACTTCCTTGTGCTCCCAGGTTGCACCGGGAAACAAACTTCGGCTTAGTGTGCCTTTGCTGGTTAAACAATTTCCCGTTCCCCTTCCCATATTCAGACACCATGCAGGCCTCATCAGTAACCAATATAGCATTTGTGCTCGGCATTCTGGGATTAACCTTGGCTCCCACAGCATCAGGTGGGGAGCAACAGGTGGGGATCAATGCATAATGCAGTGTATAAAAGCTTGACTCTGAATTCACCACTATTGTTTTTGCCCTCCACCAGAAGAGAAATACATCACGGTACAGCCTTACAACAGTCAGGGGAAGGATGAGATCGGGTTTGAGAAAGGAGTCACAGTGGAGGTCATTCAGAAGAACATGGAGGGCTGGTGGTATATTAGGTAAGCACTTTTGACTTGGAATGTGTTTTGCATTTATTACAGTACAGATGTAAACTACAGTAATTGCATTTTGCTGCTTTGTTTTTCTCCTAACTGCCTCTCCAACACCTTTCCTTTCTGATGTTCAAACATCTTACACTCCTCCCATCCTCCCACATACACACTTACTGGACAGCAAACGTCATGGGGCCCTTCCGGGCAGGGCCGGCCTTAGCTAGGTGCAAACTGTGCCCCTGCATCTTGTTTCCCCATAACTTTTTTCTTGAGGGGAAAAAAATAATTTAAAACATTTAAGAATACCTAAATTGTGTTAGAGATGAAAATGTTTACCAGCAAATGAAAGTGGAAGAAGATTGGCTCTCTTACTGTTATAAAAAAGTGAGGGCAGCTTTGCTGCAGTGGAAGAGATTAGGTTAAGTAAGTGCTAATGGTGTTAATGGCCATACTTTACACCTCCCAGGCTGACTGCTTTCACAAACAAAAGGTTATATTGACAAGAGAACTTGTTTGTAGCCTGGACATGTAGCTGAAACAATGAATGCTGTGACAAAATCTGTTTCAAAAGCATGTGAGCACTCAAAATGGCTCACAAATCTGACCAGCAGATAGCAAAACCGGATTCTCTGATAGGGACCCTGAAAACCTGATCACCAGGTAAATAAACTGACAGTTGGCAGCCTTACTGGTGCACCATAATAATCGTCTCTGTTCTCTCTCTCACTCACACCTCCAGAAAAGTTATATTGTTTAATTTTTTTTTGCAAATCAGAGTATCGGAGGTGTGAGTGTCCACTGATGATGTCCCTGTCCTTACAGAAATTAATACGGTAGTAGTACCGTACTTACTTAAGTTCTTGCTCCAGGCTCAGTCACATTCATTTCCAATGGTGAAGTAAAATAATTCAGTGCAGTCAATGGCACTAATTAAAAGATGCTGGTTAAACTAGTAGACCTGCTACTGCTTTATTAATACAGGACAGGAGGGTTAGTTAGGTGTAAATGTTGGATGTGTGTGTGGGGGGGGGGGCCCACAGGGAATGGAGTGGTAGGGCCCTGCAGGGGGCTGCACATGGGCCCAGAATGGTTAAGGCTGGCTCTGCTTCCAGGGAAGTGAATGGGGAACCTGTTCTACTACTATCCAGCAGGCTGCAGGGTGGCTCTGGGGCTTTACTGGTGCAGCTGAAGTCTCTTCTCCTTGTGTAATTAATAGTAATTCAGCTCCATCCTCCCACAAGAATGGTTACAATATGCCCCCCTTCATACCTCTCAGCTGTCCTCAAAAATGTCCCCTCTTGCCTAACTTTGGCATTTTTGTCATTATAAAGATTTGCAATGCATATATAATCATGTCTGACATTAGTGTTAACTGCCTGCTACAGTACCAGGCTCCTTTTACTGATATTGCCTTTACTTTTAAGATATGTCCCCCCCCCCCAATTTTGGTCATGTATCCTTCATTTTGTTAAGCCTTGTACCCTGATTTGTGAGGAATTGAGAGGTGTACCAACCATCCAAGCATGACTTCTCCTGGTACATGCATGCACTGATGCTTGACCCCTGGCAAAGCTCTTATCAAGTGAAGCACTGGGGCATTCTGGGCATCCTCCTCTAGTGTTGTAATTTGCATACTGTTGGTGTTACCAATTTGGAATAAATGCTGTATAATTTATTTTTTACCAGCACCCGCATTTTCATTGACTACAAGTCTTTCCTCGGATCATCTCATCCAAGATATACTGTCACACAGTAAAAGGAGAGCTGGCAGCCATGAATCTACCAGGTGCCAACAGTCAGAATAAAGAATTCAAGGCACCAAACCAAAAGAGAAGTGCACACTAAAGTACACCAGAGTACACAAACTTAGGAAATTTTTTAGTGCAGATTCACCACGTAGTAGGTTTTGTACAAAGCTGATGCGAGTGAATAGCCGGACTCACAACCCCAACGTTTCACCTCGCTCTGAGGCTTCTACTTGGCTACTGGGCATGTGGTTGGATGGCAAGTGACCCCTTTATAAAGTATAGTTTTAAAGGTATAGCATCACATAAGTACAGGGTTCAAAAAATGCATACAGAAATCATGATGTCAGTTGTATAAAGGGAGCAATAAACGTGATGTAAAACTTTGGCCAGCTAACAAAAATGCCACAAAATCCAAATTATACAATGGTGTGTGAAAATCTTGTAACCTCATTGGTCAAAACATGTCACATGACCGCGGGTAAATCCTGCATAACCCACGGCTGAGGAATGGCGTTCATAAAAAAAACATAATTAAACCTATTTTAAATTTATTTTACACATGGGGCCATTGTATAATCACAATAAGGCACTCCAGGGTGTGAGTTATTGGGTGATTTACTCACTTCTTGTGTGGTGTAACAACACAATGGGAGCTCATTTCCAAAAGGGTCATAACAGTAATCCATCATACATTAGATGTTGTGGGTGTGACCATATTGCTATGCATCCAAGAGTAGCAGCTTTGTACAAAACTGTTATGTGGGGAATTTGCAGTAATCAGTTTCTAACACCTTACATTTTGTGCTTCAGTGTGCCTACCACTTGGTCTGAGGAGCACTGGTGCCGTGGCTGCTCTCCATCTCCCTCCCCCCACCCTGGGCCTGAAGCACATCACGGTCATGATGTGCAAGAGCCCTGCCTGCCCAGATGGTAATCAGGCTCAAGAATCAGACTGGTGCCTCCACACAACTACATCAGTGGGCCAGGCCCAGCTTTCACAATTGTTGAAGTACCGTGTGTTTATAATAAAATGTTGCAGAGTGTATTTCTTCGTATTGAGTGAAGTTCTATTTTGAAATGTCAAGAGTTGGCATGGTCGCTGGACAAAATGTTTTGGTGATTAAAAATGGTATTGCAACCTCTCAGTAAACAGCAACAAAGAAGGGCTTCTTTGCTGTTCGTTTATGTGTGTGTGTGTGGGGGAGGGTTCTTACTGTAGTTTGCCAGTCTGGCAAAGTTAGACCCTGCTCTTGCAGACTTGCTTTTTATTTTTGAGAATTCCACAAATCCCTAATCACGACAGTTAGTTTTAATTATTAAAACAATGCCACACTTTAAAGCAGCCATTCATCACTTTGTTCTGACTGTGGATTATGCAAGCCACTCTCCCCTGAGAGAAAACCTGAGGATTGGTCAAAAAATAAAAGCAAGAGGGCAAAGTGAAAGCTGTAATATTCTCAAATGTGCTATGAAGCTGCCTGGATCACAGATGATTCATACTGGCTTCAAAACACTGTGAAGTGGTAGCTTAATCCATCTGGACCTCAGTGTTGAGACCAAAGTAGAGATTTTTGTATTAGTAAAACCTTTATAGAATGTTATCAGATGAGTAAAAGATTTTCTCAAACCTCATTGGCTAAAAACCATTCCAAGGAGTGGTGATGCCTCATAATAACACCACAACCTGAAAAAAGATCCTACCCAGTCATTTTATTACCTGCCTGTAGTCTACTTGGCAATCTAAAGAATACACTCTTGAATGCATGTTATCATTTAGAATATCACCTTTTCTATAGATGTAAAGGGCCCTCAGCTCTGCACTGTGCCTTACAACACACCCAAGGTGTAGCTTTATTCCATGATTACTCAAGCCCCGTCCTGTATTATTGCTTAAATATATCATACAGCAGGAACAAGGCATGACAAGAGTATAAACAATCATGACATACCATATATATGGGTGAGTAATTACTCCAAAGGTAGTGCTATATCTTTAAATCATGCCTCATTATGTTATACCATATGAAGGGAGAGCCCAGTATGTACCACAGTAACCACTTGAGAGTATACAGGCTGTACAGCATGCACATTCTGCAGGCAGCCAAGACCTTTTTACAGTGTTCCAAAATGCCTTTTCACCCATTGAGACAGGGGCTTCCTGATTAGTTACCGCATAAGCAAATGAGGACTTCTGGGAATGAACCTCACCAGATTCACTAGGGTGTAGGGTCCTTTTTTTTTTTAGTTTATTCTGCATTGAGTCAACCTTCAGATTGCATCACACCCATGCAGCTCCGCTACGCCCTTCATGCACGTTTACTTACCTGTACGCTGAACCAGATCTGCTAGCTTGTGCAACTAGTCTCAGTTCCCCCTGGCTTACTTTACATGGTGAGGATCCAGCCTACAGAGAACAACCATAGTATGTAGAAGAGGAGCAGAAGATGTCAGACGTTGGGTGGTATCTGAAATGGACAGGGCAGTGATGTCGCTTCCATGGGGAGCTGTGCTTTTTCCCCTGTTATGGCCCTCACATTTCCCCTGGCAGTCACTGATGAGCATGTGTGGTGCTTTTCTGTGGGGGGGGGGGGAGCTGACATTGCATGGTCACCCACAACATCATTTCTACCATAATTTCCACCATACGAGGCACTCTTGTAACTGGATGTTCAGCACCCGCCATCCATCTCCTGGGGTCAACAGGGCCTCCGTATTGCACTTCAGACCCACTTACCCAAGGATGAGAGGACAGGGCAGAAACTCGCTCGCCGGTCCCTATGTAGAGGAGTGATGCTCTACCAGCTAGTGCAACAGGGCCTGGTGTGGCTGATTCTTTTTTGTTATTGTTAAAAAAAGAGCCTGTACTTGTAATGGGCTATAATATGTTTTAAACATTTCCATGTTAAGGCACAAAGCAAATATTCGTGAAACATAAATCCTTGCCCAAGTAAGCGACTTCCTCAGCAAAAACAACTTAATAAATCCAACACAGTCTGGCTTCAGACTAACCCACAGCACCACCTCAGCCCTTGGTTCAGTTACAAATGACTGGCTTATGGCTATGGACAAGAAACATGTCACAGGAGCTGTCTTTTTAGACCTCAGCAAAACATTCAACACTGTCGATCATGCTCTCTCATGGATACACTGGATTGGCATGGTATCTCTGGTCCTGCACTGTCATGGTTCAACAGCTACCTAACAAATAGAGTGCGGCAGGTGAAAGCAGGTGGTTCCTTCCCCCTGCCCCTTCCTATTTTGAGAGGTGTACCACAAGGCTCAGTCCTTGGCCCTCTCCTGTTTATTCTGTACATCAATACCATAGGAAACAACACAAATAAAGCAAAATTACACCTATTCGTGGACAACACAGTTGTATACATTTCCAAACTCTCAGTAGCCGAAGTGAACACGGAGCTCCAGTCAGAATTCGATCTCCTCCGGCTCAGCCTTGCACAGTCTAAACTTCTTGTAAACGCAGAAAAACAAAGGTCTTGTACTTCCATTCTAATCACCATACTAGCACTCAAAATGAGCCAGCATCTGTGCCCCCCCCCATAAAGACTCTCCTTAATGGCAGTCTTGAGGTTGTGACTTAGTTACTTAGGCTGCAAACTAGACCAGCATCTTACATTCTCCGCCCATATCACCACCCTCGCGAAGAAACCGCTGCAAAGACCAGGCTTCTTTTATAGGGACAAATCCTTGTTCACCAATAATACCAATTTTCAACTGGTCCAGGCTACCGTCATACCACTTCTTGATTACGTGGATATTCTTTACAGCACTTGCTCTGACTCCTCAGTACACCAGTTGAACATACTATGCCACAGAGCAATACGATTCATTTCAAACACCCATTATTGCATCCTATATGCCTCCCTGAGTTGAAACTCCTTAACTGCCAGGCGGCTCGTTCACTCCCTCACCTGGCTATTCAAAGCCCCCTTGTTAAAGCTCCCTCCTTATATAAGTACTTTATTCCAGCACACTACCTCTTTGTATACACTACACAGTACTTCCTACATCATGTTGGACATCCTAAGCACACACTCCCACTTTGAAAGTTTGGCTATAAGCCGTGCTCTACCAGCTGCTTGGAACAAAGCCCAGCCCACCCTCAAACTTCAACAGTTAATCCCCCTGAGCAGTTCCAAAACTTAACTAGCTAGCAAACTACGTGACTCCTGTACATGCCGCTGACCTCTAAACCTGCCGCCATCAGCTTGTCAGCTCCTCTTCATGATCCCTAATTGAGTGACCTCTCTCCCCTCAAGGTCTCCTCCCCCTACACTCACCCCCATTAAGCTACCTCCCCTCATCTCCCACATTCCTCTCAGCTTGCCCTGAATTAACCTTTCTGGACTTTCACCCATAACGAGCCTGACACCTACTCTCTTGCCTTGACCACCCTAAAACCTCCCTGACCTCCTTTGTGCTGCATACTATCTCACCCTACTGAGGACCTCATCTACCTACCTACCTACTGTACTTCATTCCTCACCTGTCATGGTCGACTTTTCCCTTTTCTATTACCCTCACATTTCCATGACCCTTATCACATGTTCACATCTTGTTTATTTACCACCTGTTGATGTAATCCCACCTATTACAAACTGTGATACCCGCCTGCCAACATTCATTTTTCTTCCTCACCAATGTCTATTATGCTAGCACCAATATGGTATTCCACAATGTCTTAACTTAACAAATTGTTATTCTTTGTAAATACTTTTCCAATACCTGAGCAGGATGTACATTTCCTATTTGTCACTCTTGTAAATACTTCTTTCCAACACCCGAGAAGCCTCCTAATGTACATCTCTTGTTATACCGCCTTGCTTATATTGTACATGTTGTATATATTTCGAGTTGCTTATTGTTTGAATGTACATGTCCTGTCTCAAGACCTTCTTGTAAATGAGCCTCCTCAATGGAGTTATTTTCCTGCCAATATACTTTGACTTTCACTTGACTTGACTAAATAAAATGGAGCTCTGGGGGACTGAATGGCTTTGTGGGTTGGTAGTGAGTTTGGCAGCCCAGGTTGATAGTGGTCAAAACCCATTATCATCTGATGAAATGTTAAAATTACACATACCTTTATAATGCAGAGGATCAAGAAAAGTATATGCAAATCCCTGTGAAAGAATCCAGACTGGTTCCACTTTAGGCAGTAGTGTATGGTGCCAAATGGCCTCTCACACACTCTGCAGAGGCTGAAAACAGCAGACACAGACACGTGTTTCATCCTTCTCAGGACTCGTCAGTGTGGCTCATCTGTAGCAACCCAGGGGAAGGATGAATAAGTCATATTTTGATCTTACTGGTTGGGTCAAGGTGGTCCCCAAATAGGACAGGAATCTAAAAGACAGAGAACTTCAGCACAAAAGCACTGAGGCAGGGGTTATTCAGAAGGGACCTTTCCGGGTAACCCTAGCCTTATTGTTTTCGTGCTGCAGTTCTTCATCATTCAGATTATCATCTGATGTCTGCTTGATGTCCTGTGTGAAGTGAGTTGTGATCTCAGTCCAGTTCAAGGGGATACACCTTCATGCTCACATTAGAAAACAACCAACACAGTTGGAACTAACTGTCTTTGTTGGTACTCTTACATGAGAGACCACAGATTAAATGAGCAGCATGTCATCTTGAGCTACCTTCCCCCCCACCTCCACCCCCGACGAGGAGTCAAGGCAAATTAGTGGATTAGTGTATGAAATATTTCAGTGTGACCTGCTAGGCAGAGTCTTGGCTGGTTTCCACATGGAAACCCGGTGTGGTCTACCACCTGCAACAAAAGGAAAACACAGAGAAGAATGAGTCCATTTCTCCAGAAATGGTGGAAACTTAGAATCTTGTCCAGACCCAATGGTGCAGCAGCAGCAGCACATTGCACCACCTCATGAGAGACCAAGATTTGCATTCTTGTCTTGGAATCCCATGCTGGAGCTACCTGGTGGCCGGGCATGTCATGGGCAGGGAGTATTTGGAAAGGGCATGGGCTGGCCAAAGAATTCGTGCAGCTTCCTGTTGTCTGATCATGGAGTGATAACGGGAGTTGGCTGTGAAGGCAGTCACTAGCCCACCCTCTAAGCCAAGGGAAGGGTGCAGCAGTGTTGTCGACCCTGACCATAAGGGGTGTTGGTGGAGGACTGTGGACCAGCACTGATAGTGTAGCAAAGCACAACAGTACACTACACTGTTAGTGCTAGTTACAAGTATTGCTAGGTTACGGTTATATATAGCTATAGCTTTTTTTTAGTTTGTTAACGTTGGGAAGCCCTCCCCACACTCCACCAAAATAATAAAAAAAAAAAACAGGGATGGAGACAGTGCACCCAAATGAAACAGATTTAAAAATGAAACATAGCAACCATACCAGCAAACTCTAGCACAGTTTGACTTGTAGCATAGCAAGCTATGCTGTTTATGCTGGTTCGTAGTCCTCCAGCAATGCTCCCTAATGGGGGGGAGGGGGGGACCAGAGGGGAAACAACAGTAAAAACAATAACTAAACAAATGGGCTGAATCTTGAGATTTGGCCGAGATGCAAATTGTATATAAGGCCCTTGTGTCATCCAAGCTGTTTATTAAGAAAAAAAAAAAGACAAGAAATGCATGATCTCACTGAAAACACTTAAACTGAGCAGATATTGGTCAAAGTGCCAAGGATGAATCAACTCATTAGTTTATCCATTATGGTCATTCCTAGCCCCCAAAGGGAGGCTGAAGAGAAGTTAAAAGGCAGAGACAAAACAGGATATAAAATGAACAAGTCGGTTCAGAATGAGAGCCCAGCTAGGCGGCAAGTACCAGCCCAGAAACAAGGATGTTATCACTACCTCACACTGGTACAGCATTTTTTTTTAAACTCAATGTTTATACAGCACAGCCCTTTGAAACTTTAACTGCTCATTTATATAGAGGCCCTGTCCCATGATGGAGAGGTGAAATGTCTTAGTACTTTGATGTATACAGTATTTTTACATTAACCTCTCCTACCAGAAGCATACTACCCTACTAGGTGAGATTAGCCCCCAAAAAGACATTTAGGACCCTGTTTTTTTTTAAATATTATTTTCATAATAGGTACAGAACTGGAGAAACTCTTAGAAAATAGGTTCCTTTCTTTCATGACTTAAAATGTGGGACCGAAAGACTCATTTATTTAAAAAGTTTTATCTGACAAATACTATTTGTACAGTTTAACACCAGGTTTTCAGTCATGGTCTGAAATAAAGTACAAGACACAGGCAGTAGCAAGTTCCAAAATGACATAAGTATTCATTTGAAATATAGCATTACCTATACAAATATTGTCATCAAAACATGTTAACACCTAGGGGCCACCTGATGTTCCGGCAGGTAATGCATCGCGCTTCTGCACCAGCGACCCAGGTTCAAGAGTAAACTCGGGAAGCTGGCAGGGCAGCCTGGGGCTGAGGATGGCACTGTCACTTGGCAGTGCTCCCCGCCTGGGTTGGGATGGGTGTTGTGTTCTGCCACTTGAGTGCCCCCAACAGTTGGGCCAGGGAGCTTTCTCTCCACAGGGGGTGTCAAGCATGCAAGGCTGGAACAGGGTTGTGCATGTCATCCAAGGAGGTGGGTGGAGTAAAATGGAGGAGAAAAAACCCTGTGAGGACAGTATGATACTGCGCCATCCCAAAGATCCTGCATCACCAAGCTGGCATCTGGATGAGTGATCGGGGAGGTGACCCCCCCCCACCTGGCCCTGTCACAGAGGGGTAATCCATGGGGGATTGAGTCAGACAGGTAAACTCTGGGGATGGTGGGTGACTGGACTGGGGGACGGTGGTGGGCCAATAGGGGTCATGCAGTGAAAAGGGTCAGGAAAACCTACACTCTCACACAGAGTATATATGTAAAAAACATGCTAACACATACATTGATGTATATTTTTCAGATGATTTGATTAATTAGTAGGTGTTTATATGTATAGTTCCTGCCCCTTTTAGTTATAAGAGTGCATTCTTGAGTTCTTTGGGTGAGAAAACTGTGAAGGGAAGCTGAGTAGTTCTGGCACAGAAAGGTTTTGAAGAAACTCTTATAACCATAAGAGACAGAGGAACTATACACACACTGTATAGCCCAACAGGATGCAGTGCAATGTCTCAGGTTGCTGCATGACAAAAGGGATTATCTGCCACTGAAATTGTCTCGTTTCCTGTATAACTCGGCTGCAGAATGTTGCAGTATTATTATTTTTTTAAACATACTTTATTGAAAAGTTTCTGGATAAGCATTTACAGGTGAAATGTAACAGGTATTATAGTACTGTAAAAACATTTCCAGGAAGATGCACAAGCATGTCATATATAATTTAGTTCATATTTGACCAGTCACAAGTTTAAATATATAGCAAGGCCTGCACTGACAGTTTCTTCAGACTTCTGGGGCTGTATTCACAAATAATCACAAAGTGCAGTGCAGCGCAAAAGTTTGCATTGCTGTTTACGATTGCCCAGGTGGTCAAAAATGCTATTCCCAGATGGATAGCGTGGGGTGCTATCCAACTAGGAATAGGGCTAGGTAGAGGCAGCGGTAACCCCATTACTGCAACCTCTAACCCTACTAGTGCTGCCCAGACCTGCAGTGCTTTAAATGGCCCCGCGGTCAATAGTGCCAGTGCGCTATTTGTTATTCACAAAAGCAGCCATGCAAATGAGCCCATTGGGCATGCAAGATGCTAGCTGGCCATTTTCATGCCCATTATGGGCCCATTTACATGGGCTGCAAAGGAGTTTTGTGCTCCCCCCACCCCCAATGCAGACTGACGTTCACCTATGTAGACAGAATATAGTAAATGTTCCTGGTGGGCTATTGCTCCCTTCCCGTCCCTAATTACCATCCCCTCATTAAGGAAAAATCTCCCTGGTGGTATAGTGGTCCCTCCCAGTCCCTGAGAGCCATTCGCCATCCCTGTATTAAAAAAAAGTGACCATGTCATTGGTGGTATAGTAGTCCCTCCCCGTCCCCCAGAACTGATCGGCATCCGTATAGTTTAAAAAATAAATAAGTGCATTGTTCTCTGGTGATAGTGGTTCCCACCCCCCACCCTATTCTCCAGTCGCTGTCCAGATAGTTAAAAAATGTATTCCCTGGTAGTCTAGTGATCCTTCCCCCATTGTCCGATCACCGTCCAGATATAAACAAAAAGAAAGTTCCCTGGTAGGCTTGTGGTCCCTCCCTCTTCCCCGATCACTGATCGCCATCCTGGTAGTAACTGGTCAAAGAACCCTCCGGTGGTCTAGTGGACCCCCCACCCCCTTACCTTAGCAGGTAGTGCCCCACCACCCGCTCCCCCCATCCCCAAACCAAGCCAGCAACTGGAACAGCCTTCCTCTCACCACCTATAGTCAGCTGCTGACTGAGCTGTCAATGGGGCATGTATGTTATAGTACGTACCCCATTGGAGCCAACATTGGGGCAGGTACATTTCAGTATGTACCCCATTGGGGCAGGTACATTACAGTATGTACCCCATTGGGGCAGGCACATTACAGTATGTGCCCCATTGGGGCAGGTACATTACAGTATGTGCCCCATTGGGGCAGGCACATTACAGTATGTGCCCCATGGGGCAGGTACATTACAGTATGTGCCCCATTGACAGCTCAGTCGGTGGCTGGCCATGGTGGTGAGAAGAGGGCTGTGCCAGTCCCCAGCTCAGTTTGGGGATGGGGGAGTGGGGTGGTGGGGCATTACCTGCCAGGGTAGGGGGTCCACTAGACCACCGGGGGGGTGTTCTTCACCAGTTATTACCAGGACAGCAATCGGGGTGGGGGTGGGACCACAGCTTCCAGGAACTTTCTTCTTCTTTTACAGGGACAGCAATGTGAAATTGGGGGAGGGAGGCGGGACCACAAGACTACCAGGAAATACATTTTTTAACTATCGGGACAATGACTGGAGAACAGGGTGGGGGATGGGAACCACCACCACCAGGGAACAATGTACTTTTTCGTTTTTTAAACTATAGGGACGGCGATCAGTTCTGGGGGACGGGGCGGGGCCACTATACCACCAATGTCACGGTCATTTTTATTTCTTACAGGGTTGGTGAACAGCAGTACCTCCAGCAGCCACTAGGGTTGTGCGGAATACCGCCAGATCTCAGTTGGTAGTATTTTCTCCAGGCAAGGGACCTCCACAACAGCCCCGTGCATGGAGAAAATCCTTTGTGAATGGGACTGTGCTCATATGCAGGTCTCTTCCCCCTCATTTGCATTGTGGACCCGCCCAGATCTTTGCCCCATCACAAGCCCCGTTTGTGGGTACAAACCAGGCTTTTGTAAATACCACATTGGGGCAAAACCCAGTTTGCAAGGTGCAAACTGGGTTTGCGACGGGGCAAGGTTTTGTGAATCTGGCACCAGGTTTTGATTCACAGGGCAAAGATATTATACCTGCTACCAGTGTATTTAATCTTGGAGGGCTCCAGTGTGTAAACCTTTTATAAATCCTGATGAAGTTTCCTGTTTTAAAAAAATGGAACTTGAATTTAAATTCAGAAGGGTTTATTTAACTTTAAAAACAGGGAACCCCTTTGTGGAAAATGGACTGTGGCAACAGAACATAGAGCTTCAGAATTTTAGAGCTGTTTGCATGATGCAGCCCCTTATGGTTACAAGAGTTCCTGGACTGTTTGCAATTAAATACTCCTGATTGGCTAAGAATGATGTCATGATTTTTCATCTTAAAAAGAGCAATAGTTTGAGCCAGTGCAGAGAATTCCCATCATAAAGTGCTTTATGTGAGAAAGATCTACAACTTTATTATTACATTTTGAAACTTCAAAAGTAACATCTTTAGTCATAAGGCATAGTGTGTTGTAGGGCCATCCTTCTTCTGAGAAAACTGAAAAAAACAGGATTAAAAACAGAATTTGCCACCGCTTGGAGTCGGTTTTACATGTAAAGAAACCTCTCAGCACCACACACATGACCACACTTGTTGCCAAATTTATGTAAAACCCCTATGTTGTGCCACAGTTTATTGCTAAACATGCACTCAGTTTTGGGAAAAGAACATTAAAAAAATGGGTTCTAAGATTCTGTAAAACTGAATTCTGGCCCGTCGGCACAGCAGTTGGATTTCCGCTTGCGACGCCAGTGACCCGGGTTCGAACGGAGCTCTGGTCTCTGGAGGGTCACTGGGTGCAGCTTGAGCGCCCTCATGACTGCTCGCTGTCTCCAGGGAGGGAGGAAGGATTGGCACCTAGTGCTGAAGCAGCCACTGGTAGAGGCCGTGGTAGAGCAGCACGCCGGGTTATTAGGGGTGGTGCGTGACAGACATCAGCTCTCGCCTTGACGTCCGGATGTCATGCACCTTAAGAAAGCCAGGAAAATCACTCGCTGACCTCCAGATGACGGCTATCTGTTACTGAGGGCCTCCAGTGCCTTCCCGGTGCCTCCTGTTCTCCAGCAGCATCCCCAGGCCCTGGAAGTGTGCGCTGGGGCTATTCCCCTCCCCCGGTGCCTTCCCCCTTGGAGGAGAGGGACCCGCCCGGTGAAGGGATACACCGGGATATCCCGGGGATCGGCTGCGATCTGGGGTTTGGAGGAGGGCCGGGCAAGGACAGAAGGGGTCAGTGGAACTTGATGGATCCCAAAGGAGTGGAGGACCAGCGAGCACGGGGGTGGAAAAAAAAAAAACTGGATTCCCCATTTTTTTAAATAGGAAATCAGTGGCTCTAGTGTTGAGTGCAGAACAAAATTATCTGATAGATACTTACGTACTGTCCTGGCTGACTCTACTATACATTTAGTTTTTATTACGCTGAAAGCTATCACAGTGCGATCCAGTTAAAAATCTACATAAGCAGTGATAGAGTGGGTCCATCTTTGCTCAGACTATTTTTGGTGCTGTCTGATATATTGTACTGCCGTATTCAATAGTGGGAAGTAACACTTGAAACAGCAGTGGTTTAGGTGAATTATAATCCAAGCAGTTTCAAGTTTTAAGTAGTGCTTCTAATTTTGGCTCGAGTCTGGGAAATGATAATGTCTGCATAGTTATTGAACGACATGGTTTGAGTCAGCCTGTTGCTATAGCAGTAAGACTATCACTTGTGATGCCGGCACCCCAGGTACTAGCTCGGTTCTTTGGAGTGCCAGCCGGGGGAGAAGAATTGAGCACCCCAGAGGAACTGGTCCTCCAGGGAAGGGGCAGTGCTGTCACATGTTTGAGCACAAGTCACAGTGCAGCAGAAGGCAGAATGGGAGGGAGGACATTGGCTGGCCACACAGCAGAATGCACCATCGTACCCCGCACACACACACACACACACACACACACACACACACTCTACACCCATAGTGTGCTGACGTCCTAGTGGGCTGAGAGGAAATTAAAATGGCCTCAGCACACATGACAACAGATCCCGGTATATCTGGGCCCAGTATCACCACCTTTGTTCTTCCAGACAAGAGACTGAGATTCATGGACTAAATGCCTCCTATCCTGTCCCTGCCTGAAGGGGAAAGTCTTGGGTAGGTGGCAGAGGGTGTCAGATGTGCCTTGGGAGTTCCTGAGGGAGACAGGAATTGGACATAAACAGAAAGTTTAAAAATGAAAGACAAGGTCTGATCCAGTTCGAGGCCCAAATATTTAAAGGTAGACACATCATGGAGCATTTGTCCATTCAATGAATTTATCATCAAGTTTGGTGAATCAACATTACATTGATTAACCTTGGACCTTGGTCTCAACAGCTAGGACCACTACAACCAATAGGCACCAGGGAATTTTTTTCTGTACACTACGGGCCAGCAATCGGAGGGTGGGGGACCACGGAACACCAGGGAATATTAAATTAACAATATGGGCCAGCAGTCAGAGGGTGGGGGGACCACTAGGTACCAGGGATATTTTTCTAAAATATGGGATGGTCATTGGAGGGTGGAGGGACCATGGACCACTAGGAGGCAGGTCTATTCCCCCAACTTGGTTGTTGGCTACAGATGTTCTGGCAGCTGTTATGGTTGCCTGGAGTAACTTGTGTTTTTTTATGTGGTTATCATGCTGTACAAAGTGGCCTGCGCTATGCCCTTTGCACAGCACTACCACACTGAATATTCAATTACATGGGTACTCCTATCCCCGCCCCTCCCTTTGCCCACCTGCATACATTATTTTATGCCTGTGCACTAACCCTTTTAGTGTGTGCAACTGCCTTGTTTGAGTATTGTGCTTCGGCTGAAACCTGGGGCAAATGGGGCACAATCACTTTGCCTACCAGGCAAAGTTTTGAATATCAGGCCCTAGGAGTTCTAAAGTTGCTTATTTTTTAAGAACCTTTTTAGACATTAACAATACATAAAAACAACAGTTTTGAGAGGACAGATGTTTTAGAGTGTGTGTGTGTGTGTGTACGTTTGTAGTAGAGGTGTTTTCCTTTCGTGAAATATCTAAAGGCATTTAGAGAGTAGGTAATTTTTTGTGAACTTCATTGTAGCATTTTAGAAAGTTTAACAGCCAGTTCTGTAACGCACCAATGCCACACAGCATTTAAAACAGTCAGTTGTTTTTGTCATGTGTGAAAAGGCGACCATAAAAGGAAGTAGACAAACAGTTATGCAAAGAGACTGCAGTGGAGTGTTTCAGCAATATGAGGGCCTTCTGTTTTCCAATTGTTTGAATACGCATGTAAATAAAATAGTGTTTCTTATATGGGCTTCACTACTCTTCCTTGTTGTGGTGTACCAAGCAGCAGTAATTGGATATCTAAGGAAGAATATTCTGAGTTGTAGTTCTTGAGTTGGGTCATTTTGAAACTCACATTAATGTGTATATGAGTTCTCTCCTTTCCCCAATTTTTTAAAGTTTAATAGATTGCAGGCTAATGTCTACACTGACAGATTTGTGAGGTGTAAAGTGGAAAGGCAACATGTTCTAGTGATTAGAGCTGTGAACCATGCAACAAAAGATCCCAGGTTTGAATACCCTCCAGAGCTACCAGCTCCCTGCAGAACCTTAAGCCACATTATCTCCCTGTGTCTCAGGTCAGTCTTCATAGCTGTAAAATTGAGCAGACAATGGGTGGAGAGGGAGGGACCACTGAAAACGAGCCAGATCATCTCAGTTTGGATATCCTGGCTAAACAAACTATAGAAATGAGCATTGACCTTGTAGTACTTTGGATCAGGTATCTCTAATTGCCAGCCTTGCAAATGTTGTAATATTATGGAAGGCAGAGAACACGTGAAACATTCATACATATTAGTGTAAGTGCTTGTTTCCAAAGATACCTTCTTCCCGTTTTAGTGGTGCTGAAGTGAAAGGGAGACATGACTGCCACTTTGGCACTACCTCCTACTGTACTTCTAATCATTATTTTTAATTTTTATTTTGAATTCATGTGTGTATCAGAACCAGAGCACAGACACACTACATAGCTGGAATCATAAGACATTGATAACATAGCTTTAAACAGGACACATCAGAAAATGAGACTTATGGTGTGATGAACTGATAGACCAACACTAGACTGGAACAGGAAGAGGATTGCCAAGCCCACCTCATGAAATGCCTGGTGGGCCAAGGCAGCCAACAAGACACCACACTAAATCACACCCCCTCCCCAACACAGCAAACACTCACTGGCCCAGTCACCATCAGCCCACCTGACCCTGAAGGGGACAGAGGTAGGGAGGTCCTCTTTTTCCAAGGGTTTTGTTCCATTGCCCCAAAAGAGGACAAGGAATCTACCATGCTCCATCTCTCCAGAATCTCCATCAAAGCTGGGAGTGCTGTGGATTACACTATGGGCCCTACATCAATAGTCATTGCCAGGATTGTGCATCCAGGTGAACATGATCTGCCCCCGTGGGAAAAGAGAGGTGAGGACCTTGTACCACATATCAACACCAAGTGGATTAGGAGCGTTCCAGTGCAGCACATGTAGGTTTAGCAACCACAAAGGCAAAAACAAGCATCCTTGGTTGCAAGGTCAGAATTAACAGCGTACTGCTGAAGATCACCAAAGAGTGCCTATCTCGCAGAAAGCAAGACTGGTTGAGGAACAACAGAGCGTATATCTCTTTGATCCCAGTCCATAATATGCCTCATCTGGGACAGTTCCAAATGGGATCCATACTACTGCCTGACTGGCAACTTGCCGACAATCTGCTGCCGACTGCAATTTACCGACTGGGTTGCTTTGCCAACAAATGATATCCCGAAACAATCATTGACCGACAAACACTGAATTTGCAGTCGGGTGGTGCATTGTAGGGAGTCTGAGCTAAATTAAACAAATGAACTGAACTGATGAACATTGGAGGTACAGGACGAACATTGGGGGTAAGTGTAACCTGACAAGATAAACATGCCAAACTCTTGCTATGCCTTGGGGGTAAATGCAATGAGCAATAACACACAAGCATTTCAGCGCGGTCATTACAGCACCTTACAATAACCGCTAAGCGGCAATTCTGTCATGTAACAAAGTTAGTGCAAGGTATGATGATTCAAGGCTACATCTGTCTTCAAAATCCTTTTTTTAGAAAGCAAAGTTTGATTCTTCTTGCTTACCGCAGCAGCCCGGCTCTGTCTCCCGTCCTGCATGCAGTTGAGGGTGGTAGTCTCTGTCAGAAATCTGACTTGCTCACCTGTACTGCTGCTGGCCTGCTAGAGTGCTATGGATGAGATCTCTTTCAACAGAGGGGAACAGATGGTTCAGAACAGTACCAGAGGTGCTAGGAAGGGGACTGACACCTCATTCAGGCAGGACGTAGCAGCAAGGTCAGGGGGGAATGCCGCTGGGGACAAAGAAAGGATCAGGTTCCCCACTGACAACTTCACATGCTCTGCCACTGTCACCATGCTCATGGCTCACTCTGGGGCACAGTAACACACAAGCTGGTATTAAATAAGTAAATGGCAAGCCAGGTTTTTCTGAGCAGGTTGTGGTGGTTGGGTACACGTGGTCCTGTAAACTTTTTGAAACTTGGCTTGTCTACACAGAAGACGTAGAAATGTTTAGCTGGTCATGTACACTTTTTTTAAGCCAAAGCCGTAGAAGATGTTTAAAATGTACATTTTTGTATTGCTGTGAAGGGATTTTGTGTTGGTCAGGCAAAGATTATGTCGGCAAATGCTACCAAACGGGAAATCGATTGATGGGAACTTGCAGTCGGGAGGTGCATTGTCGGGAGATCGACAGATGGGCAGTCATATCAGACCCTTCCAAATAACATGCCTAAATGGGATGCTTGATCTATGACACACAGGGCATTTATCCACTGATTCATGGTATGTGTACAGTAGTCTAGCTGGGATAAAGTACAGTGTTTCCCACCAGTATCATTCACACTGTGTGGAATTTCCCAGTTAACTGCTTGACAAATTGGAGTAATTACCATTGGCTTACACTGAGTTCCTGCAGTACCTACTGAGATATCCCAGCAAAAACTGAGATACTGTGCTTAATCCTGGCAGACGGCACTGTACATGTGATGCTAGGTAATACATTTGTATATTTACTCCCTAACAATGTACATACTATCTATCATGCTCGGCTGTGTAGAATGCTAAATGGGCCCCTCACAAATGTTTTTCCAGTCCTTCAACTGTATGGGCACGTCAAAATCCTCCACCCACAGATCTCTCATGACCATTGCAAAGTCAAGGATCTAAGCCAGTTGAGCTAAGACAGAGCTTAGAAATCAAGCCTCTGAAACATGTATTACAGAGAACCATTAGTTGGAGGAAAGCTTGGTCCAGGAAATGAACGGTCACCATTCAGGCAAAAACCATGTGCATATCTCAAGGTATTGAATAGCATGTGAGTGTGAACTGTCAGGGGAACGTCCAAGCTCCTGGAGAGTAAATTGGAGACCAAATTATGCCACTGACTTGACCAGTAAACACGAGTTCCTACAGAAACTGTAGGAGAAACAGGTTATGTTACAATGGGATCAGAACTAGAATTGGGGGATTGAATGTAGGATGCATGAACCTGGGCCCAGACTATGAGAATTCCTTACAACGGGAGTATCTGTTTATTCAGAAACCTCAGGTAGCTCTGGAGAATTGCCACAAGAGTGACTTACAGTGTTGTCAGTCTTCCTGTATCTCCAGAGATTTGCATTCCCAGATCTGTGTTTGATAAAGAAGACTGACTGCTAATATCAGCATTCGTAGCAGATTCATAGACATGTGCTCTTGATCACCCAAAGCAATATAAATTGGCACCAGAAACCTACAAAATTTGTCTGACAGTGGTTTTGTGGCAGTTCTAGATATTTGTTTTTTTAATTTTTATTGTTGATTCCCTTCTGATCTGACCTGCTCCTTTCAGCTGTTTTCCCCAGCCCAATCACATTTTTTCTCCCAGACCTATCCCCAGCCTCCATACTATGGGTTGCCTTAGGTGGTGAGACCGCTATGGTCCCCCATACCCCATGGTGACTAAATCTAAGTGAAGGGGGTGACAAGGTGTGTAGTGTGGAGCCTGCTGGAGACTAGCATCATCCTCCTATGGTTTTTTTTTCCACTTTCCTGTTCTTCCCACCCCCCAAGGATGCTGGCAACAGTCGTGCTGACACAGGGCACCAGATAAAAGTCCCTCCTCCCTAGCAGTACTGTCGGCACCTTCACCTGCAGTCACCCAGGTGGTGCTTGCATAGCAGAGACTGTCATTCGACCTCCCCAGAGGAGGAGAAGTAGAGTGTCTGCTGGGAGGCTTAATCCTTCCCCCACCTTGATCGATCACTGGCATCATGAGTGGCAGTTCACGAGATTGTTGAAAAGTTTAGTGGGGCTGGCCTGGTGGCACTGAGGGCTGAAGCGCTGGATGCCTTACCTTGCGCTACACCAGCGACCTGGGGTCGGGAATGGACTCTGGTCATTGGGGTGCTGACATGGGGGGGGTTGGAGCAGGAATGAGCAAGCCGGATGCTAGCTCTCCTCTCCTGGGAGTGGTCACCTCCCCCTCCCCCCCCATAGTTCCACTGCCACCAGGTGGAGGTCCAGTGGTTAGCATAGGCGTCGGGGGCAACACGAAGGGAGGGCACCTTGAGACACGAATTGCATGAGTCCAAGTTAGTGGGCTGGGATCAGGTAGAAAAAGACAAAAAATACCATAACAAATCTGTGTGGGAAAAAAAATTTAGTGGCAGTTGCGGCCAGTGTATTTTGGGAAGAGGGAAATCTCTACACTAAACCCTGCCATTTGGCAAGTTTACCCCAACACCATTCCACAAGGAAGACATATTCAGAATTTGCGGCTTGAAACAATGCTTCTGCCATAAAGTGAGAGTCCAGTCTGTCATGATACTCATGTTTTTAGTCATTCAGTATCTATTTATTCAATATTTTGTCTAAATGACAAATGTCAAACAAGAAACCAACCAACCTACCTTCCTTCTTTCCTTCCTTCCTTCCTCCCTCCCACCTTCCTGTTTGTATTATGGGATGAGAATTTTGTAAATATTGATTTCACTGTGATAAAAGTTCCACCTTAAGCAGGCAAATTCCTCTGTCTCCACCTTAAATGTAATTTCGAACATTCCTGGCCCTGTGTTGATCTCTCATTTCCTGTCTTTTTCTGTTTGCTTCCCTCTGGAGTTATTCCAGAGTTCCAGAGCTGGAAAGCAGATGTTAGAGGCCAGTACTCAGACACAGGCGTTTTTCGTTCTTTCATATTCTCATCTTTTAGATTTTTTTTATCTTTACAGTGATACAATGCACAGCAGCTATAACAAGTTTACAAAAGTTCCTTTGACCCCATTACTATGGTTTGTAAAGAAGGAGCTAACTGACCCTTAACACTTGTTTGTCAATCAGATTACCAGTGGTTTTAGCATTCTGACCCTTTTATTTATTCGTTATGTGTCACAATGGAAGTTTCAACACCTTTAGTTGTCATACCTCTCAAACTCTAAGCATTAAAGTGTGTAGCACTGCCCTTTAAACTGTGGAGCAAATTACCAGAATCCATAGCAAATATTTAGTTTAAAGAATAATATGTTTAAGCATAATGGCCACCATACATTTAGTGTTCAGGACCGTGTCCATCAAGGTAGTTTAATTTTTAATAGTTTGCATGTCTCTAAATAGCTCTAATATAAGGAACATCATTAAGTCTTTTTAGAGCAAGGGTAAATTTGGATGTAAAATTTATAGTGTTATGCAAAATGCATAACAGTTGAGAGCTTTGTTGGTTGTCTGCCTTACATTCGAAAGGTCAAGAGTGGGAACACTGATGGAATTTGGAACTGTTTACATTTAGATGTTTTAAATATGTGCATTTTGACCATCTGCAACTCTAAGGCATTAACCATAATTACAGATAATGATAATATAGAGGATAATGGATGGGCACGTGAACTACAATGCTGTGTTTTTGCGCTTTGAGAGGTTGTCATGACAACCATTAGACCTTGAGAATGAAGCTCGAGAGGTCTCTGGTTGTCTTGACAACCTCGAGAAGTAAACTCAGCGTTGTTGTTCACTGATGCCCATCCATTGTGTTTTACAGTATATGGGCACCTTCGCACAACAGCTGACAGTGAGTTTAACTTACTTGGTTTTCACTGTGACCCATTCACAGGCCATGTCCTTGAGCCCCGCCAATATGACTCACATGCCGTGTCATTGTGCCCCACCAGTCTGACTCATGCATGCAGAGCACATAGCATGGACAGCATCACTCGTGATTTCAGTCAAAGTAAATTTTTAATACAGTTAGAGCAGGCGGCCACTACTTGCTGGTTTAGAAAACATCGCTGAAGCTGTGACCGATCACTCTTTCTTGTCGTTGCCACTGAATGCTGAAACTGACAAGAAAAAAGTGATCAGTGATTCTAAAAGGGAAAGTGCAGCATGCAGGTGTTCTTTTGCTGTTGTACCCTAGTAGTGACATACTCAGGGTGGTACAAGAGTTTGACATCACTACTAGGGTACAACAACTTTGGGAATTCATTGAATTCCACTTCATAATAGCTCTTACCCATATACTATATGTTTATTAAAATCAGTAAAGCGGGAGATGACCCTTGAGTATAAGATAGTTTACAGTGATGTCCAGCTAATGCACAAAGTCATAGTTACAGTAAAGCTTTACATACGAGACTCAGTTAAAACTGAATGACAAAAAGTGCAAGGTGATGTGGGTAAGAATGAAAAATCCTCAAACACTATACTATATTGATGGGTTGCCAGCAGAAAGCATGGAGGAGGAGAGAGACCTAGGGGTGGTAATCAGCAATAACCCAAAGCCGGTTTCTCAGTTCAACAAGGTACAGTGCCACCCACCAAGCTCAAGCACTCATGTGTGATATTTCACAGTTTACTGTATGACGAACTGGAGGGCTTGCCATTGGATTACACCGAGTTCCTGCAGTATCCTGCAAGATATCAGTGCAGACACTGTGGTAAGAATGTTTGATCTGGTGGGCAGCACTGTTTATTGAGGGCTAACAGAATGCTGGGGAGCATAGGGGGAAGGATTAGATACAGAAGAAGGGAGGTGATATTGCCACAGTATAGAACACTGTGGAAACAGCACCTGGAGTGTTGCATGCAGTTCTGGGGCCCACCCCTAATAGATTAGAAAGAGTGCAACAAAGGGCCAAGGAGGTGATGCATGGCCACAGGGCAAGACGTACGAGAAAGGACTAATGTCTCAACATGTACTCACTAGAGGATTGAAGGGAGAGGGAGATATAACAGAGACTTTCAAGTTCACAAAAGAGTTCAACAAAGTACATGCAGCAAGCCTATTCAAACTGAGAAACAGTGAAGCCACGAGGGGGCATGCACCTAAGCTGGGGGGGGAAGGGTCAAAAAGGACATAGTTATTACTTCATGGTTAGGGAGGTGTATGGTTGGAAAAAATGTACTGACAAGGTTGTAGAGGCAAAGATAATGCCAGGGTTCAAGAGGAAGTGAGACACATATAAAGGAGTTATCAGATGGGAAGAAGAGGAAGGGGAACGGAGAAACTGGGAGGGTGCATGGAGACTAGAGCATCTCCAAGTAGAGAAACTTAGGACAGACTGGATGGACTATCCAGGTCAATTACTGTCCTTCTCTTTTTCTGTATTTCCCATGATGTGGAAAACTGCCAGTGGTCTGCTGTGGGTGCTGAAAGGTAGGCTAGGGACTGCGCAACGGGTGTCCATGGAAGTGGCATGTGCCATGCAGTTAGTGGCCATGGAGGATAATGTTCAGTCTATCAAGGTTCCTGTCTGCAACCTGTTGACAATCCAAAAAGTGTGGCTGGGGGATAATCCTGCTCCAAGGCACAATGAGGATTTTCATAATTTTATGTTGTCCTTTCAGTCACTTGAAGGTGAATTTCTTTGTAGGCACTACATACTCAAGAAGAAGCAGAAATGACCGTGCCGGTCATGGGAGCACTGCTGGTTGAGGGACCATTTATATTCTCCCCAACACAGGACACTGGAGGTTGGTCTACCTCTTAGGAGGTCAAACCACCTGCTGAGCTCATGGTTCTGCCTAAAGAGCTTCCGTCTAGGAGTTCAGGGTCTTGACATCAGTTGGTACATCAACCGAGCTGTGGGGATCTGTTGGAAATAACTATAGATAGAGAGGAGTCCTCTCTCTCATAGACTCCATTGCTGATATCAGCCCTACCCAAGTTGGGAGGGATGGGTTTGTGTGATCTCCTGGTCAAACCCTACCTATTCAACTTCCACCACTCATCCTGACCCAGTGTTGACAGGTGGCTGTCTAACTGTTGTCGTAGCCCCTTCTCCCAGTAGGGGAATCAAACTGAGCTAACACCATGCCGACCAGATTGTCAGCGACAGGTTTCAGTCTCACTCTTGATACTGACACTGATATCATTACTGTGATTGTTGTCCATCTCCTCCTTTTCAGGCTTCCATCATCCATGTTGAGCTCGTTGCAAGTGGAAGAAGGTCACATGGTGGCAATGGGCTTATAGTGCATATACCAATGTTGTTGTCCACTGAAGTGGATAGGTGGACCAGCCAGGCCTTAAGTACCTCTCCCAGTGCCAGCCATAGTCGCATGCCCAGTTGTGCCACCCTATCATTGCTGACAGCACCTCAGCAACCTATTCCCATTCAGCCCCCATCTCCACAGCCATTGATGGGGTGCTGATTAAAGATGCCGGGCCAGGAAGGGTCTCCCCCAGCACCTGTTTATGGTGGTCATTGTGTTGGAAAGAGTGGTCCTCCATGCACCTCATTGACATATAGTGTTGTACCCAGACTCAAATGAGCCATCATCAGTTTGTTCAACACCCTGTGTGAGACAACAGACTTAGGGGAACCATTCCTCATTTGCCACATTGTTGGAGAGAAGTACACGGTTTTTAAGAGGGGGGGGGCTCTCCAGGTTCAGGGAGCACCTTTCCCCAGATGGTTTTATGGTGGATGTGGTGTTCTGCGAGGCCAAAATACAGGAAGAGTTGGATAAGCCCCCAGACAAGGAGTTCAAGAATTCTGATTGACCTCGGTCACGGAGAGTACACAGCAGGGTCCCTATGAACATAAAAACATAACACTTGTCAGCAGAAAAGGGCTGCTTAGCCCGCTCAAGTGTACATTGCCAATTCAACATCCACAGACTATATCTGGTCTGCGGTGATCCTCCCCACTGCCTCTGTTCTGATATTCACTTATGTTTATTCCATGCATGCTTGAAGCTCCCCCACCATTCTAACCTCTACCGCTATGACTGGCAGTCTCTTCCAAATATCTACCACCCTTTCAGTGAAGAAATATTTCCTTACATCTCTCCTTAACTTCCCACCCTCCTGCTTCACTGCATGCCCCCTAGTCCTGGTGTTCAACTTCATTTTGAAGAGGCTTCCCTCCTGCACCCTGTTCACCCCTGTGAGGTACTTGTAGGTCTCGATTATGTCACCTCTCTCTCCCCCCCCTCTCTTCCAAGGTTTACATGTTGAGATCCCTTAGTGTCTCTTCATAGGGTTTTTCTTGAAAACCCTGCATAAATGTAGTTGCCCTCCTATGGACTACCTCCACCTGTCTGTGTCCTTTCTGAGGTGCGATCTTCAAAGCTGGACATAGTACTCTAGGTGGAGGTTGCCTGAGAGCAATACAGCAGCAGCAGCACCTCCCTCCTCCTACTGGAGATGCCCCTTCCTGTGCACCCCAGTATCCCACTAACCCTGCCCATGACCTTATCACACTGTACTGCCACCTTTAGGTTCTCTGATATAATAACCTCACGATCCTTTTACTGTCTAGTGACTGTCAGTACCCCCCATCATATACTCAACACTGGGATTCCTATGCCCTAGGTGCATGATTTTGTACTTTCTAACACTGAACCCCAGTTGCCATGTCTTTGACCACTCCTCAAGTTTCCCTAGATCCTTGCACATTTTTCCACCCCCTCCTGAGTGCCCACCCTATTGCATATTTTGGTGTCTTCTGTGAAAAGGCATACCTTCCCCTCCAGTGCTTCTGCAAAATCCCCTTTGAAGACATTGAAAAGGACTGGCCCCAGTACCGAGCCCTGTGGTACACCACTGATCACTCTTCCTTCCTTCAAGTGAGTGCCGTTAACCACCACCCTCTGTCTCCTATCTGTTAACCAGTTTGAAACCCAGTTTAACAGTTTAAAGCCTACTTCTTAGCTGGTCAACTTCCTAGTCTGCCTCCTGTGCAGCACAGTGTCGAAGGTCTTGCTGAAGTCCAGATAGGCTACATCTGCTGCACTCCCTGGTATGTTTCCCCGGTCATCCAGTCAAAGAAATCTATCAGATTTCTAGGGACATGGATATGTTGTTCATCCACACTTCTTGGCTTGTCCCTTCCCCTTTAATTCTTGCCGGATGGTCTTCAAGTTGGTTCCTCCCACCCACCCGGGTGGTATAACCCTTTGGTCCACCCCATGACCCCAGATCTTCCTTTCCACTGGAAGATATAGGTTGCCTCTCTCCACTACTGTGTTTTGTAGGCCCTGGCTTCAAATTCTTCGGATCCTCTGAAGATTCAGCTCATCTGAGCTAACAATTGCAGTTTGTGGTATTCGATTATGTAAGATAAACCTTTCCCTGGTTTTCACTGGTGCTCGTGCGGCCAGAAAATGTTGCGCACTGATCCTCATACTGCACGCATGTACTGCTTGGGTGTCAGCCATGACACCCAGGCTTGCGAATGTGTCTCGCTTTCCATCCAAATGTCCTTGACGACCATCTCGCATGCCTAAAGTTGGGTAGGCCTGAGAAACGTAATCCTCCAGTGAAATCCAAAGAAGCCCGGTGGGCAGTCTCCGTGGCTGTGGGGTCCACTGAGCAGTTAGAACAAATGCAGGCCTTCGAGGAGAAAGCGGCATGGGCCGCAGAGCTCTCCTCTCGGCTGATTTTCGTTCCTCTCAACCTGGGCTCAACATTCTCGGGTTCCTTTCAGGAGTTGTGCCAATCTCTTCCCACTAAGGGTGAGGGACCTTCGGGCTCGCATATCTCCCAGTCCCGTAAAAAAGGACAAGGAACCGAGAGACTCTTCGTCTCAGCAGAGACATTCTTGGGATTGTGAATGATCTCGGTCCCAGGAAACTGCAGTCTCGACTTCGGTCAAAATTGCTTCCTCCGCTCCTGGCTTCTCAGCTTTGCCATCTGGTCAGTTGGCCGAGGCCTCGATCGACGATGCGGTTGAAATCACTCTCAATCCTGTCAATCTGTTGTTGCCTGACGAGGCCTTCAACTCTTTGACTAGGACGCCGGTCCTGCCTTTTCCTGATGAGGAGACCCAGCCAGCTGGGAATCCCTTCGAGGAACCGGTCCCTGATCTGGGGGAAATCACCAGTTCCCCGATGTCTCCTGAGTGACCCACTCGGCCAGTCCGATCGAGGTCTAGATCTTGAACCCCCTTGACTGACAGGCCGAGGAAAGCGCATAAATGCACTAAAAAGAGGCAATGCCACCATTCATCCTCAGCCTCCTTGGATGAGGAGAGGCTTCGGCGGAAGCTCAGTCGATGCTACAAGGATTTAATATGGCAACAGCTGATTCTGTCCAGGCAGAAGCCTGCTTCGGTTTCCACCCTGGCCATTACTTGGCTTTCACCTCCTAGGCCGAAGCCGACTCCACTAGAACCGTTGAAATCGGTCATCCCCCCGGCGGAGCTGGTTAAACCTGCCCCGGTTCAGCCAAAATCGGTCTCTCCACCAATTGTGGTGGAGCCGCCACCTAAACAGCCTTCGGGAGGGGCTCCTACGAAAGATGCTCGGACAGTTCTGGGTCTTCCGCATAGGTTATTGGTCACCCTTATGCCTAACTGCCCCAGGCGTGTAGAAGGGGACCTTGATGGCTGACCAATTTATCTGGATTCTTCAGATTCGGACAACACTGACCTCCACTTTCATCTGCTGGATGATGAGTCCGTTGGTAGTCTGTCAGCGGAGGAGGGCCCTTTGTCATTTTTGGGGATTCTGTGCCTTGTCTCCGAACCTACGGGGATGCCCCTGGAATCTGTCCAGAAAAGGGTGGAGTACCCTCCTATAGATATTCTTTAAAGAGGGGCTACCCCCCATGGAAGCCTTCCCAGTGGCTGAGGCCATTGTTGGCCCAGCTTTGGAGCTATGGCAGCACCTTGCCGCCTGCCCAGCGTCATCTGCCTGGATGGCCCGCAAGTATGTGGTGCCAATTGGGTCCCTCTCGGGGTTCACGGAACATACTTCAGCGGAGGGGTTAGTGACCACTTCTGTGTTCAGATGCACAGGCAGTTCTGCTGATACTGATAGACCTCCGGACAAGGAGTCCAAAAAACTGGACCACACTGCCAGGAAGGTCTATGCAGCCTCCTCTCTAGGCCTCTGTCAGGCAAGCTCGGCCATCATCATGGCGCACTTCTCCCATGCCCTACTGGGCTCCTTGGACAAAGTTCTCCCACACCTCCCTGCGGACCTTCAGGCTACAGTCAAGCAGCTCCTGGACCAGGGCCAAGCAGTTGCAAAGCAGCAACTTCAGATGGCCTTGGATCTCGGGGACTCTTGCGCCCGTTCAACAGTAGCCACAGTTGTCATACACTGCAGGGCTTGGCTGAGGATGTCCACCTTTACGGTGGATACCCAGCATAAACTCACTGATGTTCCTTTCCTGGGTACCGATCTCTTCGGCCCAAGTGTGGATGGTCACCTTCAGTGAATCGAGCAGTCCAGTGTGCCACCTTGGACTCAGCTACTTTTTTTTTGCAGTTGTTTAACCAGGTGCCCAAAAAGATGCCCTTGGCTCTAAAAAGCAGCAGATAAAGAAGCATTTTCAGCACCCTGCTCCTGCGGCCAAGAAGCCCTCCTTTCAGGGTGGGCAGCAACAGCAGGCACAGAATTGGCACCCTCGGCCCAAGTCCAGGCCTCCACCGGCCTGCAGACAAGGAGGTCGGGGTTCAGGCAGTTTTCAATCTGGACCCTCTTCCTGCAAGCCTGCCCAGTGACAAGATAGGGGCTGTCACCCCTATCCCTGTCATGCCAGCTCTGAGCCCTCCCATGGGGGGTCGGCTCCGTCACTTCCTTTCTGCCTGGTCCACTGTTACCATGGACAGGTGGGTCTTAGAAGTGGTCGGCCAGGGTCTGCCTCTAGAGTTCAAGCAGTACTCTCCCAGCTGAGCCCACACCCCATGGGAGGAGAGAATATCAGCCCCTCACTCGGTCGGCTCTGAGAGACGACATAGTCCAACTCCTCCTCAAGGAGGCAGTGGTTCGAGTGGCAGATCCTTCAGTCAACCCAGGGTTCATTTCCAGGTACTTCCTGGTCCCAAAGTGGACAGGGGGCTGGTGCCCCATTCTAGATCTGCATGACCTGAATTAATGTCTCAGGCCATGCACCTGTCCCAGATCATACCATCCCTGGAGCAAAACATATGGTTCTGCTCACTGGATCTACAGGACGCGTTGTTTCACGTCCCAATCCATCCTTCCCACCAGTGGTTTCTCCGCTTCAGAACAGAGGAAATCCTATATGAGTTCTGAGTCATGCCATTTGGCCTGTCATCGGCCCCATGGTTCTTCACCAAATGCATTGCAATGGTGGCAGCCCATCTCAGGTGTCGAGGGGTCAGAGTGTACCCGTACTTCAATGATTGGCTTTTAGCAGGTTCCACCCAGCAAGAGGTGGTGAGGTCCAGGGACCTGGCCCTTCAGACTTGCTTTCACCTTGGCCTCCTGATCAACGAGGCCAAGTCAGAGCTCGTGCCATCTCAGGTAATATGCTTCATCGGGGCAGAGCTCGACTCTTGCCGAGCCAGAGCATGGCTCCTGGTGGACAGGGCGGAGGTTCTCTCCTTATTTGCCCAGTCATTTCTGGTTGGGCTCTTGTGCCCTGCCTGGGATTTTTTGTGCCTTCTGGGTTATATGGTGGCCTGCACCACCGTGGTCCATTGGGCCTGGTGGCATATGCACCCCCTTCAATGGGAGCTGGCCGCCCAGTGGACTCAGTGCCTAGATCATTTTGACCAGCTGATCACTGTGACCCAGAAGATGTGGGATACTCTCCAGTGGTGGACTGTCCTAGACCATCTGCAGGAAGGGATCCTGTTTGTCCACCCTGAGCCGACGGTCGTCCTCATGACCAGTGCCTCTCTCATGGGCTGGGAAGCCCAGATGGGGAACAACAGGGCCCACTGGTTCTGGACCCCCGAGGAATCCTGATACAACATCAATCTGTTGGCGCTCAGAGCGGTCAGATTGGCATTGTCAACATTCACTCAGCAGCTTTGGGGTCAAGTGGTTCAAGTCCAGACAGACAATACTACGACCATGTACTACCTCAACAAGCAGGGCGGCACAGACTCCCGGCTGCTCTGCAGGGAAGCACTCTGCATCTGGACACTCGTGAGCCGACTGGGGGCGGATCTCATAGCCATTCATGTGGCAGGAGCCTCGAATCAACTGGCAGATGCTCTCAGCTGCGTAGGTGAGACATCCCATGAGTGGTCTTTCCATCCAGAGGTAGCTCATAGCATGTTCTCTCACTGTGGCAAACCGATGGTGGACCTGTTTGCCTCCAGGAAAAACACCAAGCTGAGGCTGTTTCATGCCTGCCCCCCCTCAGCAGGGATTGCTGCAGGGGGATGCATTCTCGAGGCCATGGACCCCAGGCCTCTTCTATGCCTTCCCTCCATTTCCCTTGATCCACAAGGTACTCCTCAAGGTGAGGAGGGACAAGGCGCAGGTGATCCTGGTAGCCCCAGATTGGCCCCGCCAGTTCTGGTATCCAGATCTCCTCAGCCTGAGCAACAGGCTTCCGAGGCGTCTTCCAGCACGCCCGGACCTGATATCTGTCAATCTGGGGAAGATATTCCATCCGGACCTTCAGTCCCTGCACCTGACAGCCTGGTACCTGAGCGGCTAGAGTTCCAGGCTTTGGATCTCTCTGAGGATGTACTCACAGTAGTGGAAGCATCCAGGAAAGAGTTGACCAGAAAGTGCTATTCCTTCAAATGGAAAAGATTTTCCTTTTGGTGTCAGGGCAAGGGCCTGGACCCTCTTTCCTGTCCTGTGGCTAGCATTTTATACTATCCTTGGTCTCTGTCCAAAAGGGGTCTTCGGTCTTTGACCCATAAGGTGCACCTGGCAGCCATCTCTGCCTACCGGGTGTGGGCTGGTGAGCAGATGGTGGCACAGGACAAGGTAGTCTGGTGCTTTTTCAAGGGCCTAGATCACATATCCCCTCCAGTGCATGAACCTCCACCTCAGTGGGATTTACTACTGGTCTTGGCTAAACTCATGGGCAAACCATTTGAACCAATGCACAAGTGTGAGCTGTCACACTTGTCGTGGAAGATGGTCTTCCTGGTGGCTATCACGTCAGCCAGAAGGACTGTGGCACTCAAGGCACTTTTGGTGGAGTCTCCTTATCTGGTCTTCCACAGGGAGAAAGTTGTCCTACGTCCCTACCCGAAATTCCTCCCGAAGGTGGTGTCAGAGTTTCACCTTAATCAGGTTTTGACTCTGCCTGTGTTCTACCCGAACTGCTCTATGGATGCCGAGTACAGGCTCCATACCTTGGACCTGAGATGAGCTCTGTCCTATTACAAGGAGAGAATGGCAGAAATTCAGGGAGAGGTTCACCAGCTGTTTGTCACCTTCGTTGAAGCTGCTTCTAGCAGACCTGCAGCAAAGTGGATGATTGGCAGATGGATTACATCTTGCATTGATCTTTGCTATAGGTTGGCGGGTAGGGAGCCTCCCATAGGGCTAAGGGCTCATTCCACCCACCATACCGCTGCATCGGTGGCTGCTTCCAGGGACATCCCTGTCCAGGAAATCTGCTGGGCTGCTACCTGGAAGACAGTAAACACCTTCATCACCCATTACCACATCGATCTTGAGTCACGCCGGAATGCTGGCTTTGGGGCCTCCCAAATTTCTCCAGTCTCTGTTCCCTAGGTAGGGGGTGTGCGTCTTGCCTCCCTTCTCCCAGAGAACTGCTGGGAGTCTGCCAAGAAGTGTGGATGAACAACATATCCACGTCCCTAGGAAAACAGGTTACTCACCTGTAACAGTAGTTCTAGGAGTAGTATATGTTGTTCATCCACACTGACCCAGCTGACCTCCCTGACTGCGATGCACAAACCTGGCTTCCAGCGGGCTAAGATCTGGCATCATGGGGCAGAGCCAAGGGTTATACCACCCGGGTGGGTGAGAGGAGCCAGCTTGAAGACCTTCTGGTAGGAATTAAAGGAGAAAGGGACATGCCAAGAAGTGTGGATAAACAACATATACCACTCCTAGAACTACTGTTACAGGTGAGTAACCTGTTTTTATTTGCATGGCCCCTTTACCCCCGCAATGAATGTGTTGCCTATGATCCTGCAGCCCTTTGGATTCTAGATGCTCAACCAGCCTTTCTTTCAGTAGGGTTTCTATTAATTTCCCCACTACGGAAGTTAGACTGACTGGTCTGTAATTGCTAGCCTCCTCCCCGCTACCGCTTTTGTGTAAAGGGACCACATCAGCCTTTCTCCAGTCCTTCAGAACCACACCTATTTCCAGTGAGCTGTTGAACAAGGCTGTCAGTGGGGCAGCTAGCACTTCTCTGAGCTTTTTTCAGTACCATGGGTTGTATCCAGTCTAGTCTCATTTGTCAGGCCATTTATGTAACCTTGATGGCTGGATACGGCTATCAGCTATTTGAATACCTTTCAGACCTGTGGCCTTCTGCCAGAGGGTAGCCAGCGAGACCACATTGATATTTGGGATTCTTGATGGCAAACTACCAGATGCAGGTGGTCCTGGACTCAGTGGATGTGTCGGCCAGGGCCATAGCACTGAGGGGAACTCCATGCAGCCTGATTCCTAAGTGGCTAGAGCACCAGAGTGAGCATTTCTGATGATGTTCATTGTTCTTGAGGCTTCTCTGAAGGAGTAAACACACAGAACTGATGGTTTCAAGTGAAAAAGGGTTTTCATGCTGCTGCACAAGGCGCAAATTACCTCCACTCTGTTGCTTAATAAAGCACATTCATATTGCACAAATTGCTGAAATGGAAAGACTCACTTTTCCAGGTACAGGGTCGCGGTCAAGCTTACATCTCATGTCAGGCTTTATGGGATCTCTCATTGAACTGGGCACAGTAGGCAATCGTCCCATACACTAATTCTGTTTTCGGGTGCTCTTTTACAATAGGGATAACCATCTTTCTTATTTGGTTCGGTTAACGGTTTAATCAGACTTTAGGTTCGCTGAGCTGTGACTGTGTAATGTTTTAATACTCTGTGCCCTCCTCTGCCTTTTTGTTCATCCCTCGCTCTTTCTGTCACTCTAGTGTCAGTATTTATTTACACAAGTAAAATAACAGAGTTCTATTTGAAACAGGTTACAAGACTGTTTCTACGGTTTTTATTTCAAGCCAGTAAGATATATCTTTTTAATTATACTGGAAATCTCTTAATGTATTGTATTTAAATTCATTGTCTCCTACTCTCTCAATAAAGTATATAAAAAAAGCACATCCCTGAGCAGCTCTGGTTTCTGTCGCAGTCAGAGCTGCAAGCCACTTCCCTCATGGTGCACCTGACAGCCATATTAGTATACCTTGTGAATGACAGTGCTCTGATGGTGGCCCCGGAGAAAGTGGCCGCTTGCTTTTTCAAAGGGCTGATATCATCTGTCCCCTCTGGTGTGTGAACCATCTCTTCCGTGGGACTTACTGCTGGTGCTGCTAAGTTGGCTTATGGATAGGCTGTTTGAGCCTATAGACAAATGTCATCTGTCACATTTGTCATGGAAGACGACAGTTTTGGTTACCATCACCCTGGCCAGATGTGTGAGTGAACTGCAGGTACTATCTGTGCAGTCACCATATCTGGTTTTCCACAAGGACAAGATTGTCCTACTGTACAACTCCCATGCAAAATGTCTGGCCAAGGTGGTTTCTAAATTCCACCTGAACCAATCTGATCCTGCCTGTGTTCTTCCCACCCCAGATTTGGAGGCTGAGCAAGCACGCCACGTACTTGATGGCAAAATTTCATCAAGAGGCTTGCCGGTCATTTCTTACCTATGCTGAAGCTGCCCTAGGCAGAGTGACAATGAAACGGACCACTGGCAGGGGATCACATCCTGCGTTTCTCTCTGTTACCAGTTATATGGAATGGTGCCTTCTGAAAGTTTAAGGGCTCACTCCGCCGGATGTACTGTTGATGCTGCCTGAGCTAGTGCACATAAATTAATATTCCATTACAGCATCAAATTACTCAGGCGCCAGGGTACTACTTGTGGGTCCTCAGTCCTTCAGTATCTTTTCACCTAAAAATGTGGGGTGCGTACCTCACTTCCTCTTCCCGAGGACAGCTAGAAGCCTGCCTAAGTGTGGAATGACTCTAGGTAGGTAGGTAGAAGAATAGGTTACACACTCGTTACGTTCAGTTCACAGTCACACAACCCATCCAACCTGCCCTGTCAAGGCTTGCATTACATACCTGACTCCAGTGTGCAGGTATAAGTTCAATGGATGTGAAGCCATTTCCCATGACTGAGCATACTCAGTGGAAGATTGCCTAAATGTGTATGTAAATGTAAACTGAGTACTAGTAGTAGAACTAGGGTTACAAGTAACCTATTATTAATCACAGACCATAAAGTTAGATGTCGTCATGGATGAAATTTACAGACATATTCCACAAACAATTGGATGAGCTGAGTCAGTGGAGGTAATATTCCTTTGCAAGGCCTCCAATGAATGGGTAATTACAGTACTAATGAGTTCCATTTCTTAGAAACATAATAGACAGGTCTATGCACCATGCTGTTTGTTAAAGGATAATCAAACTCAAGGCCTCTGAAAGCTCATGAGCTAGATCTAATTACGTGAATAAGAAAGAGATCATTAATGTATTCTGGCACTTATGACAAACACATTTTTATAGTTCCTTAATCAACTCAGGTAGAATTGAAGACCAGTCATTGACATCCAACTAAGCTGTCATTAGACTGCATAATGTACGGTATTTTAATCAACGAAGTTCCATTGAGACCAAAGAGGGACCTGGCCAAGGAAAGCAGCAAAGTAGCAGTTACAAATTTAAATATGCATACATTATGGATTGAGGGAACACTCTCGACCATTCCGAGCACTCCTGTTTCCTATGCATGAAACACACTTTGGTTTATTGCGTTCCTCCTTCCCATTAGCTCAGTAGGAATACCATTAGTGCATTTTCTTCAAAGCACTTGTCAAGTCTGTGCATGAAGATCATTACAATATCAGCTGATATCATCTGCTGTAGAAGTCTAGTCCAAGTATCCACAACACATTCTCTGAAGTAGAACCATGTGGTTCACACAACAGAGCCAAACATCACATTTCAATCAGTTGGTGCACACAATCAGGCTTCGTGATCCCCCCACCTCACCCCCACCCTCACCCCCTGCAGCACACTGGTGCCTCACTCATTGCAGGCTCCAGGCTGGGGCCAGATGGGACACATGAACCGGTACAAATCTACTGTTCCAGGGCAGTGATACTTCTTCTACTGGGAGCTGCATTGGGAAGTCAGTTCAGGACAAAACCTTCTCTGAACTTGGAGTTTGTACATCTTTGGTAAGAGACACACCCGAAGCATTCTTGTTCATCTAAAATGATGTTCAGTGTCCACAGCTTGAAATCATGGTCAGCGCATTCTTTCAAACAAGAAACTGTCAGCAGTATATAACCAGCTCTGCATCAAGCAGTTGTTGTTTACCAATTTCAAACCATTATCTGTTATACATATGCAGTCCTGCTGTCTCCCACTGTTCCTCACAGCCCAAGGACTGCACCTGAAAACAGGTGTCACTAGAATAAACAGGTTTACCCTTCTAGCTGTTTCTGTATTAACTTATTGTCTAGATGGTACCATGCACATGCACCATGGCAGTAGCTCCCATCCAGTCCCTGAAGGACTAACTTTTGATCCTCTATGAGAGTTCCTTCTCCATACTCATCCTCTAGACAGCTGCAACTGTTATGCAGCAGTGTGCCTCTGCTTGGGAGGGTTGGCAGCAGGCTTCTGCACAACAGCAACCCTTGCGGCTGGGCCAGGGAGTTTGCTTCTAATACAGGGGCATGATGTGTGTGCGCACAAGGTCAGCAGTCAGCTGTGCCATTGCCAGCAAAGGTGGGAGGAGTCAAGCAGTAAGCATGGGACAAAACTCCCAGATCTCATCCTGGATAATGACAGCCAACATGTCTGAGCCCCACACTATACAGCCCCACCACCCACGACCGGATACAGTCTTGGGCTGAGGGGATGATGGCCTTCCCCCAGACCCCCCCCCCAGCACTGGAGGGAAGAACCATGGGGGGGCTGTGGCAGTGGTGTGAATGGTGGGGCATGTGTATTCCACATGAGGTATCTGGAGGGGAACGGACATTTTTAGATTTTTCCATGTCTAATTTATTACAGGTATGTGACAGGACATTAGACATCACTCCATTTTATTACTTAAGAAAAAGGAGTTAAGAGTTTGCGGTTATATGTGGAGGCATTTAACCTTGCAGTTATGTCACACAGGGGTTTGCAGGGTAACTAATGTATATAAATTACTCTTTTTATTATTATTAGCATGGGATATAGAACTAAATCCAGGTCTTGTTGGTATTATTAATGAAAGGTCTTTGAATTCAACTAGGCTTTACAATTAACATGGTTTTAAAATTATCCATCTCAATACTATTTTATTTATTTTATTTTTTTTATTTATGTTATTATTTAGTTTTTGTTGACCGGGTAAGTGCACTAGACAAATCCTGCCTATTTTCAGGCACGACCCGGGGCAGACGGGTATACAGATGAATGCCAACTGACCTTGAACCAGATTAAGCTGTTGGTGGTATTTTTAGTGAATGAGGGAAATTTGGCCAGGTCACCGGGGAAATTCCCCTACTCTTTTCGATAAGTGCCATGGGATCTTTAACATCCACCTGAACTACCACCAATCCAGGCAGATGGGACCTCGGTTTAACGTCTCATCCTAAAGACGGCACCTCAGAAGTGCAGCACCCCTCTCATGCTGCACTACAGTGTCAGTACTGGGATATTAACCCAAGTGCCAGATGTGGGAACTGAACCCACAGCCCTCTGATCTCCTGGCCTCAGAGGCAAGTATGCTACCTACTGAGCCACTGACATTATGGCTGCCCATGATAAATCTAGGGCACCTAAACATGAATACGCTGCCTTCTGACAAAGAATCTGGGAGGCTAGATGTAATGGGCAAGCACGCATACACTTCTGCCTCACTAGGCCTTAGAATTGCGAATTACCAGGTCCATATTATCAAATACAGAATAACCTGTGGAAGCTCATTAAAGTTGTAGCTCAGGCTTTGCCAAGAATGAATTGGATTCAAACTTTGATTTCTGGCATTGAGGTTGGCAAGCTCTTGCTCTGTTCAGCATATGATGTGTCTGATGCTTCTGCCAGGGCAGCTACATCTGCATGAGGTGTTATTCTTGGCTAACAGTAGCTGGATTTGCAAATGATGGGTAACAAGCAGTTTTAATTGCCCCGTTTAGAGGCAGCAAATTGTTTGGCTATGATGTTGAAGAGGCGCTGAGAGGCCTTCAGTTTGGCTATGATGTTGAAGAGATGCTGAGAGGCCTTCAGACATCTAAAATGACACCAAGGTCTGTCAAATCCTTTTTTCACACACCTGGTAGGGATCGTGGAAGGGTATCCTTTCACCAGTCTGCTGCCAGATATTACCATCAAGCCTACCATCAGCAAGGCTGAGGCAAATGTAATGGGCCCTTGCCAGGCCCCCAGTCCCCAGGTGCCCATTACAAAGCACCCAAGGCCATCGAGCTGGTGGAGCTGCCCCCACTGGTTCAGCCTCACTTGATTCAGATTACCCATACACCACTTTTGCCTCCAGGAGTGGTTGTAGCGGGCCAACTCTCCCTACATCTCAAACAATGAGGGAGGTCACAGCACATAAATGGAGCCTGGGGATAGTTGCTTGGGGGCATGCTCTGGAGCTTTTAGAGGCCCCTCCAGAGCTTCCTCCACAAAGAAGTGCAGAATTTAATACATAAACGTACTGTAGAACCTGTTCTTCCTTATCAAAAGAACAAAGGGTTCTATTCCAGATACTTCTTGGTTTCCAAATGGACAGGAGATCTGTGGCCTGTTTTGGATCTGAGAGGACAAAACTTCTACAAGACATTTTGCATGGTATCACTGCAAACTCTAATTCCCTTCTTGCAAA
The DNA here is from genome assembly GCA_016271365.2 of Neoceratodus forsteri. NCBI lineage: Eukaryota > Metazoa > Chordata > Ceratodontiformes > Ceratodontidae > Neoceratodus > Neoceratodus forsteri. The sequence continues at coordinate 23,144,605 of CM028135.1, read as the reverse complement.
CAGGAGCCTGGCTTTGCTCCATAGATATGAAGGATGCATACCTTCATTTCAAATTCAGGAAGGCTCACAGACAATATCTCCACTTTTTGCTCGAAGGGGAGCATTACCAGTTCAGAGTATTGCCCTTTGGCATGTCTTCAGCACCAAAGGTCTTTACCAAATGCCTGGCAGTTGTGGCAGCAGCCCTTCACAGGGAAGGCCTTTATGTCTTCCCATATCTGGATGACTGGTTCTTGAAAGCCAGCTCCAGGGAACATCAGTTACCCACCCTGTCACGGACACGGCAGTTGCCTGACAACTTAGGAGCCATAGTGAATGTGCCAAACTGTGTCTTGACTTCTTGCCAGAGATTGCAGTATGTAGGAACAGTCTTGGACATAGAAAAGGGATATGCTTTCCTACCCTTGGACAGGGCAGAAAACTTCATTGCTCAAGCCAAATTGCTATACAACAGTCATCAAATCCCAGTCAGAACTCTCTGTGTCTTCTGGGACTCATAACAGCAGCCATCGTCACTGTGCCACTGGCCCGCTTACACATGAGGATCCCTCAGCGGACATTAAGGGTCCAGTGGGATCAGTTGGCTGGTAAGCTGGACCAAATGGTCCTCATCACAACCCCACTGTGCAGAGCAGTGATGCAGTGAATGTACTGCAACATCCTGTCAAAGGGCATTCCATTCCTTATTCCAGCTCTGAAGCAAATCCTTATCATGGATGCCTCCTGCTCCAGGTGGGGGGGGGGGCATGTACCTGAGGACCTATCAAACACAAGGTTCATGGACCCAGGTGGAAGCCGAGTTGTATATAAATGCCCTGGAGATAAAGGTCATCTTGTACAGCCTCCAGGTATTTCAGGAGTATCTGACTTCAGGTCCTCTGTTGATACAGATGGATAATGTATTTATTTATTTAGAAATGTTTCACCAGGAGGGCACACTGAGCCGAGGCTCATTTCCAGGTGTGACCGGGGTGGGGGTGGAGATTCAGCAAAAACATATATACAAAAAATAAATGTACAAGCAAGTAAAAACATCTGACATAACAAACAGGGAAGGGGGAAGGAAATTCAGTAGTACATTTAAAACAGATAGTATATACAAGCAGGTAAAACAACTGCCAATAGAATGAATGAGGGGAAGGGGAAATTTAGCTGTACAAAAATTTAGACAGATGGTACAATTAGACGTTCCAAAAACCACTGTAAAGTGGAGCAGTAATTGGTAACAGTTACAGTGATGTGGATTGGTATAAGAATTATAAAGGCAGTACAACTTCAACATCCAAAGCTGACAAGAGGAACAGTGGTTGTGAACAGCAAGCCATAGAGGAGGGGAGGAATTTAGGGTAGTATTTAGAAAGGGGGCAACTTAGGTGGGATTGGGCGGGTCATGAGGAGAGAGACTAATTGCAAGTGCAGATGTGGGGAGGGAGTTTACGAAGGAGAGAGGAAAGAGCAACTGGAGAGGGGGCTTGATGAAGAGGCGGGGCGATAAAGTTTCACAGTTTGGGCAGGTGACAGAAGAAAGCGGACTGGTCTTAAGAAATAGATCTTTTAGGAATAGTTAGAGAGTGGTAGTCATAGCTACAGAGAGAGTGAGTGGGGGGAGGATGGTGAAAATGAGGAAAGATATGACAGAAGGAACCAAACCAGTATGTGACAGTGAAAGAGATACAGTGGAGCGTCTCCTGTCCTCAAGACAGAGGAAGGAGAGGAGTTGTAGAGGTCACAGTGATTGGGGGGATCAAATGCAAAATGAGTTGTATTGGGTATCCAGTCTGGCCAGGGAGGTTTTGGGAGCAGCAATGTAAATAATGTCGGTGTGATGCATTATATCACCACGGGGGGGTACTCATTCCTATCCCCTTTGCAGGGAAGCAATACAACCATGTTTCTGGCTACTGGAACATGGCCTAGAACTGTCAGCAGTGCATCTCCCAGGTGTCCAAAACATCTTGGCAGAAAAGCTAAGCAGGTCACAGTCCAAGATGTATGAACAGGGATTGCTGACCTCAGTGGTAGACAATATCTTCACAAGATGGAGTCATCCAGAGTTGGACCTTTTTGCATCCCCACACAGCGCAAAACTGCCACGTTTCTGCTCATTTGCTCCAGGGCCTGGAGTTTTCTGGTAAGACAAGTTGTCCATCTCTTGGAAAGGGGAATTTCACAAATGCATTTCTTCCAGTTCCACCAATACAGAGAGTACTGCTCAAAGTGAAGATGGAGGATGCCATCCTCATTGCTCCCCATGGCCTCATCAGATAAGGATTTCGCTTCTACAGCAGCTTGCAGTGGATTCCCCAATTGCCTTACCTCTGTGCAGGAGTCTGATCTCACAGGACAAGGGATCTCTGGTGCATCTGGACCTGAAATCCCTGCATCTGCATGCATGGTTCCTGAAGGCATAGCCATAGTATGTTTTGGTGTATCACCTAAGGTTACCGAAGTTCTGGTTGCAGCCAGAAAGCCTTCTACCAGACATACCTATTCACTGATATGGAAGTGATTCATCTTGTGATCTGCTTCCAGAAATTTGTTCCCATTCATCTGTCCAGCAAATGCAGTGTAGGAATATTTGCTGTCACTGTCAGATTCCGGTCTACAGTATTCCTCACTAAAGGTGCATTTGGCTGCTATATCAGCTTTCCATGTTCCATGTGCTGTTGCCCAATTTAAGGTACCCCATACTTTTCTAAGCAGTATTTTGCATATAAAACATCCTATCCGTAATCTGGTCCCACCTTGGCACCTGAATTATGTCATAGAGAAATTAACATTGGCTCCTTTTGAGAGAGCCACAAGTTGTAGCTTACGCTTTCTATTGTGGAAAGGGTTATTTTTGTTTGCAGTCACTTCTGCTCAAAGGATTTCAGTCTTGCAGGCTCCTATGTGTGAGCCTCCATATTTGATTATCCACAAAGAGTTTCTTTGCATACTAGTCCTAATTTTTTACTGAAGGTACAGTAGTATCTGAGTTTATGCTGAATCAAACGATACATCTTCCCGTTTACTACCCTGAGCGTGCCAATCAGGGTGCGGTATTGCTTCATACTTTTGATGTTCACAGAACACTGAGATACTATGTGAATTGCACCAAGGACTGCAGAAAGTCCTCTCAACTTTTTTGTTTTGTTCACCCCTGGGAAAGAGGGCACTCCTGTGTCTAAACAGTGCCTGTCCAAATGGTTGGCAGATTGTATTATGTTCTGTTTTAGGAAGTAGGGTAAAGAACTTCCTGGTGTGGTGTGTGGTCACTCCACAAGGGGTATGGCCACTTCTGTTGCTTCTTTCAGAAATGTTTTGGATGCTGACATTTGTGCTGCAGCCACACAGAGCACTGTCCACACTTTCACTTAGCCTTACAGTCTGGACATAGTTTCTCGTAGATGAGCAGGTTTGGGCCTGGCTGTATTACAGGGCCTGCTGTCTTAGCTTTTGAGACTGCTTGGGACTCATTCCAAAGGTGTGGCCTAATGGAAGAGATAACCTTGAAGAAGATAGAACAATTATGTTTTTGCTGTAACAGTAGATCTTTGAGAGAACCTCTTCCATTAGGCCATGCCGTCCCTCCCTCCATCCCCCTTGAGTGGAATCACAGATTTCTGACTTATCCTTATCCATGGCTGTTCTGTCCAGTACCATTTCTCACCTAGTTTGCTTGGTACTGGTTTGATTTTCTGTTTCCCCAGAAATGGAGGTCCTCTGAGTCTAATCTTCGGTGGGGAACTGAGGAGAGATGGAGTGATCCCTGGCTAGTGAAAGTTTCCGTGTGGTCCTATCGCTGACATGGGTTTAGTTCCAAAGGTGTGACCTAATGGAAGAGATTCTCTCAAAGATCTATTGTTATGGTAATCATGTAACTGTTCTATTCTGGTAGCATGATAAGGAAACATAGAAACATAGACTTTGACGGCACATAAGGACTGCTTGGACCTCCCAGTCTGCCCGTTTCCCTACCTATTAGATAAGCTGCAGATCCTAGTTATTGTGTTATTGTCTACAGCGGCATTAGGTCAAGCAGTCTTTTCAGATAAAGGATGGGTGCAACTGGAGCAATTGGTGAGTGAAAAGAAAGAGAAGGTGATAAATTATAAAACCTCTGTGAGAAAAGAAAGAATGTGATTGACTGAACCCCATCATGGGACCAAGCAGTAAGATTATTCTTCCCGCAGAGCTGCCTGTCAATCCAGTTAGTTTTTTAAACTTATAACACTGAATAGACATTTTGCCACCTAAACAAGCCCTTTTATAAGTGCAATAACTCATTCCAGGTAGAGATGCAATGAAATTTAATTTACTGTGAGAATTCAGTGAAATCATGAATTTCACATGCAAAATATTTAAGTAAAAATTTAATTCTACTAAATATTTAGCGAATTGCAAAATCAAAATTTCACCTATAAAATGCAGAATTTCACCCACAAGTGGCAAAATTCCACTGTTCGCAGGTGAAGTTCTGCATTTTGCCAACAGAATTTCACATTTCACACCCACAAAACATTTTGTGAAATCCGAGAATTTCGCAAAATATTTTGCGTAACAAAATTTGTGGATTTTGCACATCTCTAATTCCAGGGTGTGTGGTAATACCTGTTCTTACTGCACTTCCCTTGTGGTTGAAGGCCACAGTGCACCTGGAACATACAGTAAGATCTGTCTTTCTGCCCACCCTGTTGTGGGTTATTGCTTGGAAGAATATAGGGAGATCATTTTTTGCTGATTAAAACATTTTCACTGGTGCTTTCTGTTTCTTATAGATATCAAGGCAAAGAGGGTTGGGCACCAGCCTCCTACCTGAAGAAAGCGAAGGATGACTTTTCACCCAGAAAGAAGACCTTGACAGGTCCTGTGGAGATCATTGGGAACATCATGGAGATCAGTAACCTGCTAAATAAGAAGGCATGCAGTGAAAAGGATGTCCAAACCGAGAATGAAGCCGAGGAGCCTCACATCACCAAGAGGGAGATCAGCTTACCCATTCCGTGTGATGACCCAAATGGCAATGCTATGAAAACACCACAGAAGCAAGGCCCAAAGGCAGTCCAGGAATCCCCTGCAGTGGCAAGGATCGCCCCGCAGAGAGCTGAAATAAGTAAGTCCCTCAGAGAACAGCAAACGCTGGAGTCAGTAAATGTGGATGGTGCCTGCCAGTCAGCACGATTGTAGCGCTCCCAATCATGATGCTGGTGACCCAGATTTGGGAACAGGCCTTGTAAACACTGTGGCCAGCAAGGGTGAGGTGGATTAAGCATCCCAAAAGACACTTTCCACCCTTTGGGGAGTGAGGAAGACATGCGCCACTTCACACCATCACCTGGGTGCACAAAAGGGCGCATACAGTATGTTCAGATCTGCTGAACTTTCCTCATGTGACCTTTCCTGCTATCCCGAGATCATCGTGATTACCCTCGTGATGCTGCCTCCACCCTGTCCCTGTTCGTCTTCAGTTGTGGACTCCAAAACTGCACATAGTACTCCAACTGAGACCAAACCAGTGACCCACAGTATATAGTGCCAGCAGCGCCACTCTTTTCCTGCTTGCACCCCCCCTTCCTATGCACCCCAGCATCTTAGTTACCCTTTCCAACGCCCTATTGCATTGTGTTGTTGCCTTCAGGCTGTCTGATATTATTACTCCCAAGTCCTTTTCCTCTGCAGTGCTTTTCACTGTTGCCGCTATCATTCTTTTTTACTTCCTGATGATTTTTTTTGTTAATTTTAAAAGAATTTAACAGTACAGGATAATCATAGTACAGCAACATAATATTTACACTATTTACAGAAAGAACTTAACATAATAAATACTGTAGCTTATCACTCCAGTGGCTTGTTATTATATTTCAGCCAACTTTTTTAACATAACTCTAGAAAGAATATAAATTCAATTGTACAGTCTTCCCTGAGGGGTGGACCTGTATATGTCTTTACTCGTAACTTTATATCAACCTAAAGCTGATTAATGAGGGATATTACTGTATACTTAATTATCTATTCTTCTGTAAAGTCTAGCTTATTAATAAAAGGGTATTAATAAATGGGGGCAAAATACTATTATAGATGTGAACGTTATCTGATGCTAAGTAACTTTTCCTCTCATTCACTGCTAATATACCCATATATAATATCCAGTCTTCAAATGTAGAGGTTGTACTTTTCCAAAAAAGACAAAGTCATTCTGTTTAGGCCCAGAGCTCCCGCTAAAAGTAATATCTGATTTGATCTGAAAAGAGAGCTTAACAGAGTACACCCCCCTAAAATATTCTACAGTTTAATTAAATGTTAGCCTTTAATATCTGGTTAAAATACTGGCCTACCTCTGTCCAATACTTAGCGCCACTTCAGTTAGGGTTGAGTAGGCTGTTTAATGTTAAATTTCTAACTTTGCACTTTAATGGCTTTGCTCCCCGTTCAACAGATTTTCACAGAATTTTGAATGCATGGTTTTGGAAGCAAGGTCTCTTGATGTACCAAGTTTTGTTCTGGTCAGATGTGCAGATTCCAAGACTCAGTGAAATAATCGGGAAGTTTTTTGCTGTTTTTTTTTTTTTTTTAACATCGCCTAGCACCCAGACGGCTTGGAATTTTGGTCTGAACATTTCAGGGTAGAAAGAGCTTGCCCTAGAATGGTGCATTTTATTGGTTTGGTGAAGCAATATTAATCTGTTCCAGAATTATAAGGATTTGAAATTGTGGTTCTGAGCATGCTCAGTATGATCTTTTGGATGGTTGTTTCATGCAACACGAGAATTTAGCCATGCAAAACAGGATTCTGTTTCATGAGGGAGGTAATTCTGTTTTCTGAGAAAAAATTCTTCTTTCATATGGCGGCCATCTTGTTTCTGTTTTTTTTTTGTTCTTTTTTAAACCCATAAAAATCATATCCTGCAGAATTAACAACACATGTATCTTGCTGAACAGGACCCCGTTAGGTGGATTCTGCAATAAATTTTTGGAGAAAGGACCCAGTAATGTATTTTTAAAACAGTTTAAAAATCTTGTTTCATGAGATGATTTTCTTGTTTCGTATAGCCTCACGAAACAAGAATAGGGCCATATGAAACAAGATGAGGTTTATACAAAACAAGAATTTGGACTTTCATATTCTTGTTTTGTATGAGGCAATCCTCTTTCATGAGAATGACAGTCTACGAAAAAGGATTGGTTCATACAAAAGAAGAATTCAGACTTTTTTCACATTTGAATTTTAACAAGACATAACTCCCTCAGTATTTGGAGTTAAGTGACCACTATATATCAAAAGAAAGGTCTCAATGCATTCTACAATATTAACACATAACACCTTCCAATGAAATTCAGGGGCTATATAATAAAAATATAAAAACTAAAATTGCTGTAAAATAACATTGCAACTTTAAGAAGCTGTAACTCCATTGATCTTTGGAGTTAAGAGACAATGTATACTGTATATCAAAATGAAGGTCTCAATGAGTAGTACAAGAGAAATACATAGCAGCCCCCTCCAAAAAATTCATGGAATATGCACAGCACCCCAAAATTACCTCCCAGCTTCACCATGGTGCCAAATCCATAATTAAACTCCAATTATCATCATCAAAAATGCATCAAGGGTGTATCTCCTATTGGACTACAGACATAGCAAATTTTAGACCAGGCAACAAAACTTTACTGAGTTATGGATAAAAACCCCAAAATACATTTTTGACCGTATACAATCAACCGTCGGGAGAAAAGAGTCACAGTTAATATTTTTTCTTTGAGACGGTCCCCAGAAAAAAATTACAATAAAGCAGATAATTGCTTTTCTGGAGGAACTTGTTCACGTGGATGAATTCACGGAGGTCCCTCCCGAAGGGAGCTGTGTAAATGAGGATATGATTCTACTGTCTCAGTAAGTAAGATGCACAAAATAGGTGATTTGATACCTTTTATTGGACCAACAGAGATTTACAGAATATTCTTAAAGAGGTGGTGACACGTTCAGGAGAACTTTAACAAAACCTACAGTCCGGGCTTGTATTTCCCAATAGTGCCGTATTCCTCCTCTCCATTATTTATTGCTGAGGTTATCTGCAAGAAAACAGGATCTTTGTTCCCAGAGAGTTTGTCTGTCCATGTTGCTAACTCCCTACCTGAAGTCATAGAGCACTGCTTGTGACATCACAGTTACTCCCATGGCAACAGATTGTGATGTCACAACAGAGGATTATGATTTGAAGTAGGGAGTCAGCTATAGAGGTAGATGGACTCTGAAGGAATTCTAAGGGATAAAGATCACATATCCATGCACATTTCCTTATCAATAAATACTGGGGAGGAGAAATATATAAAATATAAATGAAATGCAGTCAGAATTGTACCCAATCTGCTTTTTAAATTTTTCTTTTTGGCGTCAGTAGCTCTTTAAGATTTTGAACTTACATAGTTCTTCCTCAGAAGGAGGTGAGGAAGAACTAGGTAAGTTTGAAAGCTTAAGGATATTCTGTAAATCTCTGTTGGTCCAATAAAAGGTATCAAATCACCTATTTTGTGCATCTTGTTGTACAAGGACCAATATGGCAACAATTTTTGACATCAAAAGTAAGGAAATTATTTGCAAAAAACTGCATTAATGCACCAGTTAGGGTTCAAATTAAAGCAACACAAGTAAGAAAATGTGGTGTTAGGGTTTCCAACCCTAACTCCCCAACCCCACCCCCAAGCAGCAAAAGGAAAAAACATTACGATTTTCGCTGTCCTGAGTCTTGGCGAATCAGGGATGGGGTCTTCCTTGGGGTTGTCATCCATAACGCTTACCCCATTCCATTACCAAATACAGTCAGATGTTATCTGCTTTCTTCAGCCAGGGCCTACAGGTTGTTTGCAAAATGTGGGGAGAGACAGTTATGTAAGTTTGAAGACTATATCGCAGCGGGGTGAATGTTAGGGTGGAGAACCTCAAGGGAGACCCCCCCTGATAGTGCAAGGCTCAGGACAGTGAAAACTAATGTTTTTTCCTTTTGATTCTTGGGGGGGTGGGGAGTTAGGGTTGGAAACCCTAATGCCACATTTCCCTGCTTTTGTCACTTTAATCTGTACCCCAACTGGTGCATTAACACAGTTTTTTGTAAAAAATATTATAGTGGCATGGTAGTGCCATTATAGTTAGGGTTCAGAAGGCACTTTAATGTTAAATTCAAAACTGTGTACTTTAATAACTTTGCAACCATTTCTCTGATTTGCCTGAAAGTTTGCATGCGCAGTCTAATACCACAGATCTCTGGATCCTGAAAGTTTAGTTCCAGTCTGATTTGTGGTTGTGGAGCTGCAGAGTATCATAAAGTGTGAAAAATCCTCAATGTTTTGCAAATTCTTTGCTCATTTCTACAGCCCAAATGGTTTGTTTGTCCGGTCTGCAATTTTCAGGGAATATGGAGACTGGGTCAGGGAAGTGCCTTTTGAAGGTTTGGCGAAATAATATTGATCTGTTCAAAAGTTATTAAGTTTAAAGTTTCCCATTATAGCCTATGGGGAAAAAATATATGCCACTCTCAAAAGCACTTTTTGCTTTCATGAACGCACTTTTTACTGTTGCATATGGGTTTAGTACTTTTGTGCTGCCGCCATCTTGTTTTCAGTTAGCGACACAGAAAAAATGATGTAGTTTAAAAAATATTGCCCCTTGGTAAACACCAACAGTTGGGTTTACCTAATCAGGGCCCTAGCAACACAACCCTGGCCTCATTTTTTCACTAGGATGCCCAGAAATATGTTTTTTAAGTTTTTCTGCCATCTTAGGTGGGGAACTTTCCCAGAGGTTCCGTGGGTACTTTCACAAAACTCCCGCTTCTAAAATGGCAGGACTTTCGCAAAAGCTCCCCCAGCTAAACCAATTGTACTTTCATGAAAGTCCCTGAAATTTTGCGAAAGTTCTGCAGGTAAACAGCCACAAAACAACAGTTTCTTTGTCACTTCATAGCAAAAAAACGATTAAGACTTTTAGGCTGAAATTTGTGGGGTGGCAAACCCTTGCCCCACAGATGTGCCTTTTGCTGGTTTGGTCAAGAAATTGACACCAGTTCCATAGTTACAGTACTCCAAAGTTGCAACTTTTCCCATAGGATAATGTGGCAGTCGCAGCTCCTTTCGGTGGCTATATCACGAAAACAGTTTGAGATATGGATTTTTCACTAAGCGCAGCTTAGTTACGTGGAGGTGGCCAGGTCATGAATACAACTGCAGAAGAATTCTTTCCAAAGTTACTATGGTTACTGAGATATTGCCACATCTGTAGTAAAAGGGTTACTTGGAATGCCTCTAGGCCTGCGCTGTGTGTCTGTACTTATGGGTAGGTGGGGCCGCAGGGCCCAGAGGGCCCAAGCTCCCAGCTATGCATACCATTTATGCAAAACTGGGAGCACAGGGCCCTCCTATGCTATGCCTGTACACTCATGGGTGGGTGGATGGGAGTGCAGGGCCCAGATGGCCCGCGTTCCCACCTATGGATCCAATTATACAAAACCAAAAGTATAGGGCCCTCCTGCACTATGTGTCTGTACTTATAAGTGGGCGGGAATGCGGGGCCCTCCTGTGCTATGTCTCTACACTTATGGGTGGGTGGGAGTGCAGGGCCCAGAGGGCCCACCCTCCCAACAGTGGATCCCGTTATGCAAAACTGGGAGCACAGGGCCATCCTGCGCTATGCCTCTACACTTATGGGTGGGTGGGAGTGTAGGGCCCGGAGGACCCGTACTCCTACCTATGAATGCCATATGATTAACATTTCGCTTTCTCAAAAAGAAAGGAAATTCATTGCAAAAAACTCCGTTAATGCATCAGTTAGGGTTGAGGCCACACCAACAAAAGTCTGGAAATTCGATGTTGGAGTTACCAACCCTATCCCCCCTCACACACCCCTCCACAGACCAACAGGCATTGGGGTGTGCCTTGGGGTCGTCAGGCCTAACTCTCACCTCATTCTCCTGTACTGTACCATCTCAGCTTCCTTACAAATGGAATGGGATGAGAATTAGGACCGACGAGCCCAAAGCATACCCCAACGCCTGTTGGTATGTGGATGGGGCTGGAGTAGGGAGGGTAGGGTTGGTAACCCTAACATCGAATTTCCAGACTTTTGTTGGTGTGGAATCGACCCTGACTGATGCATTAACTGAGTTTTTTTGCAATGAATATTAATATAGACAGTATAGGACAAAGATTGACATTTAGCATATAGTTTAATAAGTTACATAGGACATATTACTTTCTAATATAAGTAGTTATTTTTATTGTGTAAGTATGTATTTTCTTTTGTGTTATCTTTTTACCTTCCTCCTACCCACTCCGGAGTCCGCTTCTCCTTCAGGCTGCCTAGTGCTCCATGCCCCTGGCAATCCTCTTTCAGGAGCTCTCCCTCACACACACACATTGCAACTGATTCTCCGAGTTGCCCCGGCATATCCCATCACCAGGCGGTTCCCCCTCTGAGGGGGAAGGCACCAGGTGGCAGGGAAGCCCAGCACACTATTTTTCGGTCTGGGGGTGCTGCTATGTTGGAGGAGGCTCCTGGAGGTTCCGGGGAGCATGGGGAATGGAGGCCATCATCCAGTGGCGCCGAAGCTGTTTTCCAGCTTTCTTTAGTCCCTCCTGCTCCGCTATGTGCAGTACCGCTGGTCTCCACCAGGGGCCACTACAGAGTGGAGCTACCCCCCCAGCCCTCCCCAGGAGAGGAGAGCAGTCCTTCGGATGCTCGATCCTCTACTGCCCCCTGCCAGTGCCCGAGTCTTTTCCTGAACACTGGTCACCGGTGTGATTGGAGGTGTGGCGTCCAGCGCCTCAACCCTCTGCACCACCGGGCTGGCAAGTATGCATTTTCAGTAACAATTATTAAGTAAAAATTAAAAATAAATGTTATCTACTGAAAAAAAAATTTACTAATTGGTTGAGTACATTATGGATCAATAAGAGGATTTAGTAGAAACAACTGAATTCGTAAAACAGATTGAAAATGGACAAACAAGTCAGTTCATGCAGGATGGTAGCCTTGTCTGGGGTCTCATGAAGTAAAATTCACTAAAAAAATACCACCAACAGCTTAATCTGGTTCAAGGTCAGTTGGCATTCATCTGTATCTCCCTCCCCTGGGTCGTGCCTGAAAATAGACAGGATTTGTCTAGTGCACTTACCCGGTCAACAAAAGCTAAATAAATAAATAAATAAAATAGAGGTTACCTAGAAGATAATACAGAAACAAGATTAATAATAGAGAAAAGCATGAAATAAAATACTGATGCATTAATTAGTCCCGTACATCTTAACATTGAGGCTAACATACAGAATCAAATAAGAAAGTAGTATAGAAAAGGGACAAACTCCAATTCAGTATTCGAACCCATGGGGGCCAGGGTTTGCCAGGTGAAAATAAACCTAGTCGCTATTCTAAGGAGATGTTTAAGGTGATCTCCACCTCTTGGGGACTTGTGACAGTGTTCCAAGGAAATGTTTCCAGTTTGCCATCATGTTTCGGGGCAAACACATGTAAAAAAGCAAAGAAGCTGCACTCAGGAAAATCACACTAGGAAAACTTTATAATGAAAAAGCTTCAAATCTTTATTCGCACGGACTGTCAGCAGGACAACTAACTGGAGGACAGCCTAAGCCCCAGCACTTCGACCAAACCTGACCTTCATCAGGGGGAGTGTCAGCTCCTGTAACCCATATGTAGAAATACAGTTTAAGAATTAAAGGCACAGTACCCCAAAATCACAAGAAAACATTACATAGTAATTTCAGTTCTGTTAAGTTACAGCATGAGTAAATACAAAATCACACATGCCCCCACAATTTGTATTTTCTTGAAACTTGGCTTCCCAGCCAAATTCCCTTAGGGGTAACCCTTGCCTCAGTGTTTGCGCACAGAGGTTCTTTGTCTTTTAAATAGCATGAGTAAAGATGTGTTTTAATCTAGCAGCTCCTGAATGAAAATCAGAGTAGTAAAGAGATGTGCAGAATAAGGGAGTGCTAGGGAAGTTTTGACTGGGGGGTGAGTAGGAAAGTGATTAGAGAGAAAGGAGCTGATAAAAAATCAGTGCTAAAAGCTAAAATTCTTAGCAAATTTCAACATATGCAGTAGGACCTTCTGTTAGACACACACATGAAACAAAATCAAATAGTAGACAATGATAGTCTGATTATATGGTTACATAATAACTAATTCCAAACACTATACAAGTGTCCGTCCGTCCATCCTGCTCCTACGGGGGGGGGGATGGATTTGTTCCATCTTGGTCCATGTGTGGTCCTGAAAGAAATGGAGACAAAAACAGGAAACAAACAGGACAGAAATGTAGACAGTGACACAGGTAGCACGTGCAGTACATGAAACCGAGCATTAGTCAAATACCCAGAGTTAAGGTTTTCAAAAACGGGGAAAAGTCTGTCTTTTTATTTAGACCAGTAGGTGGAATACTGTTGAAAGAATCTCTCCACCTAGTTTCCTTTTCTGGTAACTATGTAAACCTATCACCACCCCTTTTCAGTGGGCTCACGTTTTAATGCTGTGAATCTAAGTGCACTGGGGTCCGAATTATGTTCCTGATGAAACTCCACCCGAGTAAAGCACCAGGGCATCGGCTAGGTAGCGGGTCTGTGTCTGTATCATAAAAACATAGAATTTGATGGCAGATAAGGACTGCTTGACCCACCTAGTTTGCCCATTTTCCCTACCTACTGTAACACCACAGACCCTACTTGATCTCTGGCTTTATCCCCCCCCTTCCTTACCACTAAGGTTTCCTTATGCCTATCCCATGCATTCTTGAATTCTGTTACTGTTTTTGCACCCATCACTTCTGCTGGGAGGCTGTTCCAGGCATACACCACTCTTTCTGTGAATAAGTACTTCCTCACATCTCCTGAGTCTACCCCCTCCAGCTTCATAGCATGTCACCTTGTTCATGAACATCTTTTTTTCTGAAAAATGCTTCCCTCTTGAACCTTATTTATACTCATGAGGTACTTGAAAGCCTCTGTCGTATCCCCCCTCTCCCTCCTTTTCTCCAGGGTGTACATATTGAGGTCCTTTAGTCCCTCCTTATAGGGCTTTTGATACAGACCCTGCACCATTTTAGTTGCCCTTCTCTGGACTGCCTCTACTCTGTCTATGTCATTCCAGAGATGTGGGCTTCAGAACTGGACACAGTCCTCTTGGTGCAGTCTCACCAGTGATCTATGCAGTGGTAACACCACCTCTTTCTTTCTGCTGGTGATACCTCTCCCTATGCATCCTAGCATCCCACTAGCTCTACCCACTACTTTGTCACACTGGCTGGCCACCTTTAGGTCATCAGATATGCTTACCCCCAGGTCTCTTTCCTGTTTGGTGGTCGTTAATACTACACACCTTATTTTGTCCTCTGCCCCAGGGTTTCTGTGCCCCAAGTGCATGATTTTGCACTTCTTTACATTGAAACTCAGCTGCCACACCCTTTACGACTCCTCTAGCTTTTTTAGATCTCTAATCATTTTTTCCACCCCCTGGAGTGTCTACCCTATTTCAGATTTTTATGTCATCCATATAAGTGTATACCTTCCCTACTAACCCCTCTGCAGTGTTGCTAATAAAGATATTAAAGAGGACCAGTCTCAGTACTGATCCCTGTGGCACCCTGCTGGTCACCCTCCCTTCCTCTGAGTCAACTCTGTTTACCACCACCCTCAGTCATCTGTCCTCTAATCAATTCCTTACCTAGTTTACCACCTTTGGATCCACTCCTAGGCTGCCCAACTTGTTTATGAGTCTCCTATGTGGAACGGTGTCGAAGGCCTTACTGAAATCTAGGTAAACCACATCCACCGCTCCACCCTGATCTAATTCTCAGGTCACCCAGTCAAAGAAATCTGTCAGATTTTTTGACATGACCTCCCCCAAGTGAATCCATGCTATCTCAGATTTTGTAAGCCACTAGATTCAAGATATTCTACAGTCCTTTCCTTCAGGAGTAATTCCATTAATTTTCCCACTACTGAAGTCAGGCTGACAGACCTGTAATTGCCAGCCTCCTCTCTGCTACTACTTTTGTGAAGTGGGACTACATCTGCCCTCCTCCAGTCCTCTGGAACCACTTCTGTCTTCAGTGAGTGGTTGAACAGGGCTGTCAGAGGAGCAGCCAGCACCTCTCTGAGCTCCCTCAGTATCCTTGGATGCACCCCGTATGGTCCTATTGCCTTGTCCACGTTCAGATTTGCGAGTTCCTTCAGGACTCTTTCCTCTGTAAATGAACTAGTGTCCACCTCACTTCCTTTAATGCTCCTGGCACTTATCTGTGGTCCCTCACCTTCCCTTTCCTGTGTGAACACTGAACAAAAGTATTGGTTCAGGAGGCTGCTTTTTCCTGGTATCCTCGCACTTTTCACCTGTCTGTATTTTGGAATAAAACTTCAACAGAAGCAAACATGGATTTGGTGTCCATCACTGGTGACAGTGCAGGTCCCTATTTGGATTGCACCAGGTGTTCTTGTCTGAGTTTCCATTATAACAGAACTCCTGCTAACCAAGGGCACCCCTGGTTCTGCACTGGAGATGCGTGCTCTCTTGAACCACTTGAATTATTTTAACGGGCCTCAGCAGACCCCAGTGTGCTTACAACATTAGAAACCACATCCTAAACTTGGTGCCCTTTATCTTAATAAGGATTACCTCCCACCCCTGGTCCAAAGGGAAATTGTTTTAAAAGTGATTTGCCAGTGTTTGACAACTTGGACCTGGTCTATGGGAATGCTTCAAAAACATACCTGGTTAGGTTGGATCCTATTTTCAATTCCTTCTGCCATTTTGCCTCAAACTCCCCTCATCTCACTCATCACTGTCTCCTCTAGCAGTCCCTTTCCCTTCCTTCCTTGGAATCCCATTGTCAGCTTCATTGTGTTTCCTTTCTTTCTAAATTCTGGTTTTCCTCTCTTCCTGCCTGCCTTTGCTGTCTCCTATCCTATGTACCTTCTTTCATTTCCTCCCTCCATTCCTCTGACTGTTGCAGCCTTTCTATTCTTGTCTGTCGAACGTCTTCAGGTCTGTCTGCATTTTCATTCCAACTCCCATCAATTTGGAACAATTTCCCAACCTTCCTCTGCCTCTCCCTCTGTTATCTAGCTTTCAGATCCTCTCTTCAAAGATTCTCTCCCTCTCCTGCTCTTGCCGTTAACCTTAACCTACTCCTTACCAGTCTGTGACCTTCTCCTTTTCAGTCCTCTCAACATAAACAACTTGAATTCATTTAGAGATGCATTTTTGCCCTTTTTGTGCATTCTGTTATTTTCACCCAACCCTATTCTCTTATATTTAATTGATTTGTATCCTAAACCAGTATTAGACCTATCTTGTATACTCTACCAACTGACTGTACTTGATTTCATAATTTTTATGGTGTTATGCATGCCATTACTATACCTTGTTTACTTTAATTATGACTTGTACCTTTGTTCCCCCTGCCCTTGGTCTCATCTACAAATGAGCCTTGGCTCAGTGTGCCTTTCCCGGTTAACCAGATCTCAACTAACTAACGACACCTCTCGTCATGAGCCAGGGCTTACACATGGAGACTGGTGATTAACAGAAACTACTGCTTAGCAGTCTGCAGTGTGACAGTCGCCTCTGGGCTGCCCCTAGGTTGTTTTGAAATGTGTTCACTAAGAGAATAGGCTTGCAAAACACATCAACTTGTGAGTAGCTTGCAAGTAGTGGTTACCATTTTGTTTAGTCCATCTATTTGGGCAGATATGCACAACAAGCCCTTACTGGGAATCAAACCTGGGAACTTGCGTCCCAAAAGCAGAAACTATAACCATTCTGCTAAAGGGGAATTTGGCCTAGCTGGCATGTTAGAGAGCTTCTTAGCCTTAGATGTTATCGTATGGACCTTCACTCGAGGTCTGTAGCTGGGATATTCAAGAGCTCCTTAAACTTTACTACTTGCTATCTCATGGGCCACCAGTAGAGTTCTGTAGCTAGTACAGTTACTTGCTGCTGGTTTTGACTGGTATTTACAGATTTCTGTTCACATTTCTGAAGAAAAGCAGCATGGTACAATACAAAGATGTTTAATTTTTTTCATGGGTGACATTGTAAGGGAGCAAGAACTTTTATAAACTTCAAAATCCCATATTTCACTTCAGGAATGAAAGAAAATGAAAAGAAACGACTGATATACTGTAGTGATGTTTTTATCAGAAATACGTATTGTTTTGAAAAAAAGTCATAATGATTAAAGGGAAGGTCTCCTCAACCTTTTTTTTTCTGTATGCCTGTGTATTTTGTAGGCATGAACAATTATTCCCTCTCTTAACCCCCTCCCCAATTTCATCCTAATTAAAATTTATATGAAGCTGCTTCACTCAGTTCTGCTGTGCTGTGAAAATCTGCTTGATTCCATTACGATGGTCATGACCCCACTAATGCAAGGCAACAGGGAAGTAGATGATGCGCATTTGCACATGCCTGCAGAAGTTCTACGCTCAGTCAGTTCTTTTGCATGTCTTCTGAAGTTCCTGTATATTCTTGTCTTGTGCTGGCCATCAAACTTTTCAAGGTAAGTCCCCTACTGTTTTCTGTTTTTTCAAATTGTGTCTGAGTTGGAAAAACGCAGTTGGAAGGATGCTGGTTCTTGTGACGTTTCGTTATTTGACTGATTAATTGGATTATGTGCTAGGAGCTCTCTCCTAGCCCACTAAGCTTGAAGTCCCTTTGATGTCATTGTGCTTATCTCTTGCTGGCAAACAAACTTTGATCGGCAAGTGACTTTTTTTTGTTTGTTTGTTTTTGTGGTTTAGAGTGGGAATAAAATGATTTAGAGTGAGTTTTTGACATCTAGCACATAATGCAAATAACCAGTCAAATAACAAAATGTCACAAGCGCAAACATCCTTCCAACTGCATTTTTCCAACTCAGACACACTTTAAACAACAGAAAACAGTAGGGAACCTACCTTGAAAAGTTTGAACAGCGCAAGACAAGAATACAGGGAATTCAGCAGACATGCAGCAGAACTGATTGAGAGTACAACTTCTGTTGGCTTATGTAACTACGCATCATCAACTCCCCTGATGCCTTGTGTGAGTGGGGTCATGACCTTTGCCATGAAGTCGAACAGGTTTTCACACCAGGGCAGAGTGAAGAAACTTCATTTAAATTCAAAGTAGGATAAAACTGGCAAGGGGGGAGTAAGAGAGGGAATCATTGTTCATGCCTACAGACTACACAGATATATAGGAAATAGGTTGGGGGGACTTCCCCTTTAACAAATATGGCTGCTTTAAACTCACATGCAGTTGAGTTATCAAAGGCACAACCGAAAGGATCATGTAGAAGAAAAAAAATAACTACTTTGTGTTCATTTTCAGGTTCTCCAAATTTAAGAACAAAGCCTCCCCCAAGAAGAGAATCCAGCCTGGTTAGTTGTCTGCTTTGCATGTTTCTTTACTCCATTATAAATCATCAACTGTGATTTAGCCAATCAGCAGCAGAAATGGTCTTGCAAAGGGAAACCCTCTAATAACCAAAAGAGGGAATCTTGCACAAGATTTCAGAAGTGGATTGCTCACTTAAAGAATTATTTTCATTTAAAAAATACGTTTTATAAGCATCATTTTTTTAAAGATCAATGGAAACATAAAATATTGTTTTCTTTTTAAAATAATGTCAAAATATGACACTAAATTGTGTTTTTGGTCGCTGCTGTCTCTGCCCCTGCATCTCAGAGAAAGAACATTCCATGTGAGACAATATGATGTCATTTTAGCCTCATCACAGTTTCTCTCCTGCTAAAAACAGCATATTGAACACCTTGGTACATAAAAAAAGAATCCTGCCGCTAGAAATTGATATCTTAAAGAGAAGGCCTAAGATTTTGTTAATGGGTATTTTAATACATTAAGGCATTACGTTATTCTAGTGATAGTCACTTGAGCCAACAAAGGATCTTTTTTTAAGTCCACCATGGGAGGGAAGGGATCGAACATTGTGTCAAAGAGAAGGCAAGTCGATCCCTTCCATTTCCCGATCAGCTGACCCCACCCCATGCTCAGGTGTTTTGTGACATCTAACCAGAGACAGCATGGGGGCATGCCACATACAAGTCAATGGAGGAAATGTTCAGAACCATTTTATATTAACTACCACAAGTTTTGATATCAATGAAAGCCATCGCTCAACTAATAGGCCCCTTTTAGTTGAGCGATGGCTTTCATTTATATCAAAGGTTGCTTTAATTAATATAAAACTGTTCCAAAAATGTTGAAAATGACTTGTATGTGGTGTGTCCTCGCGATTTCCCTGATTAGATGTCATAAAACATCTGAGCACGGGGTGGGTCCAGCAGATCGGGAAGTGGAAGGGATCAGCATGCCAGCTGTTCATCACAATTTTCGATCCCTTCCCTCCCATAGTGTACTTGACTGAAATGATTATCACCAGCACGAGGTAATGGCC
Organism: Neoceratodus forsteri; assembly: GCA_016271365.2. Classification (NCBI taxonomy): domain Eukaryota; kingdom Metazoa; phylum Chordata; order Ceratodontiformes; family Ceratodontidae; genus Neoceratodus; species Neoceratodus forsteri. The sequence continues at coordinate 23,125,163 of CM028135.1, read as the reverse complement.
TAATGGATTAAAAAAATACATTAGCAAAATCTTAGAACTTCCCTTTAAATGTTTTTAAGAACATATTTTTCATAGAGGGCTGGGGTGGAAATAATTGGAGACTGAGGACTAACATGACATCATCAAAGAATTGTGGGCCAGATTTGGAAGAACTTTTGTTTTTATTTTACTGAAACCTAGTTTCTGTTGCTAGTACATACCAACAGTAAAAAAATAACTTAAGAGGACATTTTAAACTTCCAGTGATCTTTAAATGAATATATTATAAATGAGGAAATTTATAATACATAGGTAGGAATCAAGAGTTGTACTGTTATGAACATCATTAGGTTGCCAGAATTGCTCACCTTTGGTTGCTGTTCTCTCATCTTCAGAACGTGGGAGGAGACACTGATAATCAAAAGGGCGCTGCCATGAATATATGCGATGTGGTGACATCCTGTCACATTGTACAATGGTAATCGGAACTAGAGATACAGAACTTGGCTGGCCATACAGCAGGAGGGCTGTGCTGTACACAAGCTAAGCTTTCTCTACAGTATTGATGTGACTAGAGTGGTCCAACTTCATGCTTAGCCATTACATCCCTGTGATGGGACCCCATGCTGGTTCACATCTAAATCAGTTTCTGTACATTTTACATGGACTAATTATTTTGGATCAAGGTCTATCTCAGCACAAGTACTAGAAATAATTCACTGCTGACAAAACACATGTGAAACATCACTGTATTATTTCTGTTTCCAATTAGTTCAGCTTAATCAAAACCATTCTTAGGTTTGAACTTTATTTTATTATGCCACGACTCACAGTTTATGTAGACTCTAATACCGGGATGCAAATATCTAACTTGAAACAAAATTCTGAATTAATGTTATGAGCACTGAAGATGGAATTATCTGTTACCAACCTTCTTAAAAGGTTAGACTAAACATGATGTCTATAGTGCTTCCTGAAATCACAGTGCATTCAGACAGTAAACACATATTACTAAGAATGAAATAATACTGTTTCAACCCATACGTTATTAGTTGTTTAAACCATGACTATCAGCTTGCAATGTTGCCAGCCTGAGTACAGTCAAGTTTAAATGATTAGGTGCTCCATTTATTTTCCTCTTTAGTTGTAATCTGTATATAACGAGTCAACATTTTTCATAAGTGCTTCTCCTGTGAGACACAAGTTATAAGAAAATATTTCAGGTTGTAAACAATGTACTACTTATACCAGTAGGCAGGTCTTCTGCAATAGGAATCTATGAGACTGAGTCTCTGTACCACCAGTAGCTCTGGGATTTCAAAGGGGGCAAAATTGTAGTGCTTCTGGTTCCCATCATACCTCTCAACCTCTTGCCTCATGAATCAGGGACAAGGCTTAAAGAAATCAGGGACAAAGTGTCCCAAAATGAGGGACACATCTTAAAAATTGGTACTATTCACTCAGAAAGCTGATAGAATGAAAGTATTTGTGTTAAGATGTATTTTCTGAAGAAGAGCAAGTCTGTAACTTTAATGTTTGACATCATTTTGCACTTTTAATCCCCACTGTTCTGTCACAAAAACACAAATTTTACGAGGGACAAAGGAAAATTTTGAGGAAAAATCAGGGACATCCCTGAAAATCAGGGACAGTTGAGAGGTATGGTTCCCATCTTGCTAGATTGTGAAACTTCACCTCAGTGATGAAGATAGTGGATGCCCCCCTTGGTTAAGATAAACATGGAATTCATGGGTTCACCACAATATATCCCAGGCACACTGCCTTAGGGGTAGCTGGTCCATTCCACTGGGGTGTCAAACAGACGAGGCATACTGATGAGTCCTGGTAGGACGAAACACGTGTCTATGTCTTCTGTTAGCACCCTTTGCAAACTGTGTGAGAGGCCTTTCAGCACCATGCAATTCTGCTTAAAGTTGGACCAGCATAACATTCTGTGGTGATTTGCATATGCAGCCCATGATGCTTTGCATTGTGGGGGCATGTGTGATTTTGTATTTTCATGGAATTCACTGGCCTAATATCACTGAAACCGTTATTTTGTTCCAGTGATACCCAGCAATCTAGAGCCGTGTTTACACGGTCACATTTGCACTGGGAGTAACCCGTGCTCTCAGGATGCTCCAGTGCAAATGTGCTGTGTAGACACATACCCGAGTGGGGTAAGCCACTCGCTAAGACGCTCCCAGATTCTTTGTCAAGCTGGGAGTGCCAAGAGGAGCAAGCAGCTGACAGTGGCTGAAGTGGCAGTGTGGACTGCCTGCGACACAGCAACCAACAGATGTCTGGCTCCCCCCATGATGCACAGCCCCTCAACGACTCAGATTGCAGTGGTGCAGAGAGGGGCCATGTAGACAGACAAATCAAGGGTGGCAAGTGGTCAGGACCGCGCTGCTGCGGTTTGTATTTCCAGCGCTACTGCCATGTAAACATGACTTAGGATGTGGGGAGAAAAGTAGAATGATAGGTAAATTAACACACTGGCCCCTTGGCACAGTGGTAGTGCTACCAGCCACAACACTGGCAACGTGAGTCTGAGAGCAACTCGAGTCATTGGAGCCAGCCAGGGAGGAGAACTTAGTATCCCAGAGAATGGTCTTCTCCAGGGAGAGTTGCAGCTGCCATCTTGTGACCATCATCTGGGTGAATAGGGGTGATGGTAAAGGCATGGTCAGCATTAGGGAGTGGAGACACCGACAGAGCATGACTTATGGACATCTGTGTGTGTGTGTGTGCGGCACATGCGTGTGTGTGCGTGCATCACTCAGCTCATATCTGGTCAGTGTCTCGGGGAATGTGTCCAAAACAGATGGGAAAACCCCTCCAGTCATTGCAGTATGATGCTGCTCTGCAGGCCCTGCATTGCTGACCTTGGCAAAAAAAGAGCATGGACCTTCGGTGGGGGTAAGGCCCATCCACTTGACCCCACCCTGAGGGGTAAGCCAGGGAGGAAAAAGGAGGCAGAGTAGGTGCAGGAGAAGGAGGGTGACAGGGCTGGGCACAGGAAGATGGCTTAGGAGGGCAGACTGGGAGAGGGAGTAAAAACAAAAATATTAAATATATATATATATAAGTAATGGTAGCATATGTGTGGTACTGGCATGAGATATCAACACACCTACTCTATTTGGGAGGCATAATGCCTTACAGAGCACAAACCTTGTTTTACATTTTAAATATAATTAGAAATGTGGGCATGTATGATGTCACGTAATACCCTAGGCGGGATATTCAGAAGGTTGCACTAGTACGATATTCAAGGAGGATTGAGCCTGGCAGAAATCCCGTGCGCGGGCGCATCAGTAATGTATGTGGCGCAGGAAGGGGGGGCGTACCCATGCATACTCTGCACATCCCGATATTCAGCCTGGGATGTGCTGAGTCCATGCATGCGCAACCCCTACTTGCACTTCACACAGGTGAGCCAAAAAAAAAAAAGGAGCAACAGCTGGCCACCCATAGGTGAGCTGCCATATTGCAGGGCGCAACATGGCAGCTGCCAGCTGTGGGTGGCCACCCGAGCTCTGGCGGCACCTTCGTGGTGGCGCCCCCCCATGCCCGATCGCGGGCATATGTAGAAAAATAATAGTCCAATATCCCTGGTGGTCCAATGGACCGCTCGCAGCCCGATTGCAGGCATTTGTTATAAATAACAGTCCTATATCCCTGGTGGTCCAGTGGACCACTCGCAGCCCGATCGCGGGCATTTGTTATAAAAAATAGTCCTATATACCTGGTGGTCCAGTGGACCGTTCGCGGCCCTATCGCGGGTGTCAGTAATAATATTGACACTCCAATCAACCCACTAATTGGTCCAGCGGTATCCCTCCCCACCACCACTGGGCCCCACCGCCCTGCTCCCCCGCTCAGCGGCGGGCGGCCTCCCCACCAGCCTGCCGCCACCTGCCGACTGACTCTGTACGGTGAGGGCTGTCGCCCGGTGGTCCTGGCGTGAGCTGACTGTGTAATGCTGATGCGGGCTGCACGCCCATTGGCTCACTGTGGACCAGACACGCATACATCCTTAGTGTGCGGAGTCGGTGGCGGGTGGCAGGCGCAAGTGGTGGGGAGCCGCCTGGCGAGTGAGGCGGGGCAGTGAGTGCTCAATGAGCAGGTGGGGAGGGGTACTGCTGGACCACCAGGGTTGGATTGGTGTGTCATTTTTTATCACAAATGCCCGTGAGCGGTCCACTGGACCACCAAGGATATGGGAGGGTTAATTGTACTGTACTTCTGCCCGCGATCAGGCTGCGAGCAGTCCACTGGACTACCAGGGGTATGGGAGGGTTAATTTTACTGTACTTCTGCCCGTGATAGGGCTGTGAGCAGTCCACTGGACCACCAGGGATATGGGAGAGTTAATTTCACTGTACTTCTGCCCGTGATTGGGCTGCGAGTGGTCCACTGGACCACCAGGGATATGGGACGATCATTTACATTCCCTATGCCTGTGATCGGGCAGTGGGGCACTTTGCCGCTTGTGCAGGGGATGTCGGTCCCCAATGGCTGCAGCCAGCAGGCGCCAGGCGCAGAAATAGGAGATCGGCGCTTTTCCTGTCATGCAAATACCCCATTTGTGCTCTGCATACATTATGGCCCCATTTGCATGTGCACTTTTGAATATCATGGTGAAGGTGCACCTATCGCAATGGTACCGCGCGCGCATCCCCTGCTCCACTCTGGCCACTTGTGCTGGCTCAGTGCCACTGCGCCATGTGCACTGCGGGTGGCCAAGGTGTGATATTCAATGATGCTGTGCCATGTGGCAGCTCCGTTGAATATCACCCTGTCCACACCCCTGCGCATCCAAGTTGCGCTGCGCCCAGGCTTGCGCCACAGCCTGGCACAGTCTGAATATCCCACCCCTAGTGTATTGTTTTGTGTGTTTGTTTTGAGATATAATTACAATAAAGATATAATTACAATATTCATTTTTTAGGGCCCATGGTAACGTTGCTGTTTTCCTGCCCAAAATTCATCTCTTAATTACTTATGAGTTCTGGAACCGAGCAACATCAGTTGAGTGGGAGCCTAGGGTGAAGCTTTCCATGCAGGGATTCTGCTCAGCCGATGTCACCCAGTTCCAGAACTGTTAAATACAGTAATTAAAAACTGAATAATGGGTGGCAAAAATGTTGAATTAACGAGGGATTCCCATATAAAAAGTAGGACTGTTTTGAAACAAACACATGAAACACTACACTGGGGGTAGTAAATATATTTCTAATGCCCACATGTCCGATAATATAAAAAAAAAAGGTAAGAAAAGAGATTTATGTTCCCTGTAAATAGTATTTTCCAGTTTCCTTTCAGACATTGACAGTTGGCATCAGCGCTACTCAATCTCTGAACATTCCCCAAAAATAGAATTTGGGGATATTCTGTTATGCATTACTGAAGGTATTTGCATGAAAACACAATTTTCGTGGAAATGCTAAATCTTTATTACAGTGTTAAAAAAGCAAACACCATTAACCTGCAGTTCTGAGAACGCCAGCGCAAAGGACCAGAGTCCAGGCGAGAAGCCATGCTGAGACACGGCTTCCACCAAGCGTCTAACAGCATTCTCCCTTCCTGACACCATCCGCTAATCGGAGCAGTGTCTGATCCTCTCCAGGAGTGGAGAGCTGTCAATCAGCAGCTCAGTCTGGCGCCCCCCCCAGCCAACCACAGGTGACCCCAGCTTGTTCCCAAGCCAGTGTAGTGCAAGGTGTGGTGTCCAGTGCCTCAGCCCTCAGTGCCACTGGGCTGGCCTGGGGAGTAGTATCTGATGCATGCTACTTCATTATACTCACAGGAAAAGTGACCATCATTAGTGCTCAAAATCAACAAAGAATATTCATGAAAACCTGGTCTGAATCATATTAAAAGGAGCACTCCTTTTATTATTTCAGGTGTATAAAAAGTGGTAGAGAGACTTAAATGTGGAAATAAGAATATCATACAAGTCTGGAGATAAGGGGTAATCTAAACGAGAATAAACAAATATGGATCAACATTTTCACTGCTGTCATACACTGCTACTTTAAATAGTCTTTTTTTTCCTTATTAAGGGTTCCTTGCTAAGTCAGTCCCTCTGAGGTGGACATCTTGCATTGCGGTTAAGCCGTGGCATGTTCGGACTTCTCAAAGTGCTATTGGAAGAAATCCTGCTTTATTTACACCAGTATTCATTTTTTAATTTCTGAGCCATTCCAAAACCCAGTGACATCAGTTGAGCAGAAGCCCTGCATGGGAAGCTTTAATTTAGGCTTCTGCTCAACTGATGTCACAGGGTTTTAGAACTGATAAGTAATTAAAAAATCAAAGTTTTATGTGGGCATAAAAGGAAGCATTACCAGGGGACCATAGGAAAGGAAAAAATAGGAGTGTTTCAAGTCAGACATGTAAAACAGTACACTGGTGGTATTAAACTGACTTCATTCATGGCCAAATTCCTAATTATAATGAAAATGTAAAAAATACTAGTTTTATGTTCTGTTTAAGCAACATGGTTTATGTTCCCTGTCAGATTAAAATGCAAACAATGGCTGGTCAGCTAGCACAGTTGTAGAGCTATCACTTGCCATCCAGATGACCCGGGTTCATGCCTGAGTCTGGGTTGTCTGGTGCTGATGAGTGAGATGGAGTTCTGGCATCTATTTGATGTCTCCTACCTCAGGAAAGGAGGGCACCTCCTTCTGCTGCATGACTATCTTTTGGTGGCCAGGGGAAAGATGTGTCATGTGGGAAGGAACAACATGGTCCATCTGAAGTGGCCTTACTTTAGCACACACCTGCTTATCTGGTGAGTGACGCAAAGGTGTCACACACCCAGAGTGGAGCCAGCAGGGGAGTTCTGAAGGTAGGGTAGGGCTCACCCACCCTTTCCACAGCCCCAATAGGCCTTTCTCAGGCCCACACCCTGGGGAGGGATAAGGGAGAGCTTGGGGGGAAAAAAATAACCCCAGAAGCACCAGACAGATGAAGCTGCCCTCCCCTCCTGTGACACAGTAGGGTCCTTCTGACTCCTCTCGTGCCTTACTGGCTCCTCCTCCCAGGCTCAAATGTCAAGTGATGTGTCTTTCTTCCTGCTTGGGGAATGCAGGGGTCCTACCTGCAGGGGGTTGTCCCACCTACAGGGGACAAGCCATGGGCTATGGTTAGGGTTTCCATAGAGGATGTCACACAGAGGCTTGTGGTGGGTTAGAATTTTGGTGGACTCCTGTGGCAGGCAGAAGGGCTGGGGCAGGTGAAAGGAGAACCGGGCAGCTGGTGAGGAGAAATGGGGCAAAACAGAAAGTAAAAAAAAAAATGAAAACAACATGTTTATGACATTTCTGGTCCACTGGAGGACCAATGGTATGGCACCATGTATACAGTATATCAGAATTGAATGCATGGCTAGGAATGGAGGCCTACCAATCATAGTCAACTCACATTCCTACTGGTTTATAATATAAAAAGATAATTTACGCATTAGTGAATATTTATGAGCTCATTATTTTCTTAATTATTTAGGGATTCCAGTTGCCAAAACCTCCTGAACCCCCAACTGTTGAAGTGGAGTACTATACAATAGCAGAGTTCCAGTCTTGTATATCTGACGGCATCAGCTTTCATGGAGGACAGAAGGCTGATGTAAGCTTTGTGTTTATACTCTCATTATTATTAATCTAAAAATGTTATGTGACGATACTAACCACAGTTCATTGTGTTCTAGGTCATTGAAAAGAACTCGGGTGGTTGGTGGTATGTACATATTGGAGAACAAGAGGGCTGGGCCCCAGCTTCTTACATCGACAAAAGAAAGAAACCTAATTTAAACAGGAGAACAAGTACTCTAACCAGGCCCAAAATCCCTCCACCAGCACCTCCTTGTAAACCAAAGGACTCTGAGGAAGGCACACTTACAGGGAGTTGTTCCTTAAGCAAGGTGCAGGACTCTCCACAGAAGCCTGCGTATGAGGAACCAGAGTACGATATTCCAGCTATAGGCTTTGACCTTGAACCCGAACTTGATAATGATATTAAGACATATGTATTTGCCCAGAGCCAAGAAGAAACCATGCTGGAAAAACTACAGTTACAACCATCAAAGCGGCTTCCTTTGTCTTCACTTCAGAGGGCAAAATTTAAAGTTGGTGAGTCAATTGAAGATGTTGCCCACGAAGAGGAGACAATTTATGAAAATGATGGATTCAGACCTTTCATTGAAGACAATGTGTCTGCTAAAGAATCTAGTAAAGAATCTAGTGGTGATTCAGACTCATTGAAAAGTTCTTCATTGTTTATTACCAGGAGAGGCTCTTCTCCAAAATCAGTTTCTCCCAAATCTTCTCTAATCAGGAATAAAACTGAGACATCTGCTATAGGAGAAGTTAGTAAAAGCCCTTCATTTGCAGGGAGTGAGGAGACAAAGCCACGATCATCCTCAGATGCTAGTTTACGTGGTGCACCAAAGACTGGCACAAGGAAAGAAATGGAACCGAAGCCTTGGCAGAGCCCTTCCTCCAGAGGAAAGCCACTGGTCAGACCAAAACCCCTTTTAACCAAGGCTGAGTCCCAAAGTCAAGAAAAAATGGACATCAGCACTCTGCGGCGTCAACTGAGACCTACTGGGCAGCTCAGGAATGAACTTAAAACATCAAAGAGTGAAGAGGTTGAAAGCAGTCCATCTGAAGGAAACTTAGAGCAGGTCACCTCAAAAAGTTCTACAGATCTATCTCCAACTGCTTCAAACAATCTGAGCCATTCAAGTAGCCATGCTTTAGTGGCACGCTCTGAGGGTGAAAGAGAATCTAAATGCCTTTACAGGACCACTGAATCTTATGATAAAGTTCAGGACACAGAAATCAGTTTTCCAGCTGGCGCAGAAGTGGAAGTGCTGGAGAAGCAAGAGAGTGGTTGGTGGTTCATTAAGCATGGAGATTCAGAAGGTTGGGCACCTGCATACTACCTGGAGCCTTTGAGCACACAACCAGATACTTCATCTGTTGAGCCTGACATATCCACTGCCTATAAAACCATAAATGAAAGTAAGTCAAACAGTTTGGAAAAGATTGAGAAAAGAGTGCAAGCACTAAATAACATTAATCAAAATATGAAGAGGGCAATGCCACCCATACCAACCAAACCTCCTGGAGGCTTTTCCAAGCCCACTGGAACAGTAAACGGGGCAGTCAAACTAAGGAATGGTGTGCGGCAGTTAGTGGTGAGACCACAGTCAGTGTTTGTCTCACCTTCAACCAAAGACAATAACAGTGTTTCTGGCTTACTACGGAGAAATGAATCTCTAACCTCCACAGATCAGCTTAGGACAGTTCGGCGAAATTCATCCTTTAGCACCGTAAGATCACAAGTTAATGAAGTAAAGGTAAAGCAAGCTGAAAAATCAGTGATGGATGGGCCAGATACCTCTAGAAAATCCACACCAAGGAATGGGATACCTGTGTCCACTGTCAGGCCAAAGCTTGTGGATAAATCACAGTTCATCCAAAACAGTCTGAAAGATGTTTATGTCTCCATAGCTGATTATGCAGGGGATGACGAGACCCTTGGCTTTGAGGAAGGGACCTCAATGGAAGTCCTAGAAAGAAACCCTAATGGTTGGTGGTACTGCCAGATACTAGATGGCGGTCATCCTTTAAAGGGCTGGGTACCCTCAAATTATTTAGAGAAAAAGAACTAATATTACAGAATATATAATATCCCTAATTTATACATGTTATGTGCATTTTAAAATGTTAAATAGAGTGAAACTAAAGACACTGATCAGTGTTTGTCTGTATAAAAACAATTCTTTAAACAAAATGAATATATAGATGCAATGAAAATGTACTTTCAAGAAGTGCATCAGAGATAACAACCTTTTTATTTTTGGGTGGACTGAGAAACTAGAAACCTAAAGAAATGTCATAAGGGATGGTAGAGAAGTAAACAAATGGTGGATGGATGGTCATTATTAGTTAATAATATAAATGCAGAGTAATCAGACATTTCATCCTGACACAAGGCCATTGTGGAAAAACTGGTGCCTTTCCCTATGCCAAAAATATGTCTGTTGAGAAGTGTCTTTTGTGCCAAACTTGTAAAAGTTAAGTCGGTACTTGAATTCAGGACATGATTCAGGTACCTTCATGACTCTTCACTTTATAAAGTTGAAAAAGCACAGAAGTTTCAGTGGCGAAAGGAAACCATGCATTCAAAAAGAAAACCGACTAACGTAAACCTGAGGATGAGGAGGGCATAGGCTTCATGAGTTACATTGAATGATTGCACTCAGTAACCCCTTCCCCCTAAATCTATATTTTGTCTTCCAAACAATTGTATACAAAAGTGTTTACTTTTATTGTTCCTTGAAAATGCATGGTCCTCCTGGTTTGACTAGTGAGTTTTCAGATTTCGTCAACTGGTTCCCCGTCCATCTTCTTGTTTCATGCTCTAAATTTGGTTTACACAGGCTTCAGGTGGCGTCACAGTTGCTGTGTCATGTTCCTTTACCAGGGTTTGCTTGCCTGAATTGGTTTACAAGGAGTTGTCATTGAACTGGGGGAAGGAGTTAAAAAAAATATTTATAGTATGCAAACTTTCTGCCTCCTGGGTCATTCATTAGAACTGTAATGGTCTCAACAGTTATGCTCCAAATCATTAAGATAAGGGTAGTCAGGAGAGTGCCCTGATTTTATTTTACATGAAGAGTTAACAAGGAAAGTACAGATTACAAGAAGATATAAATTAAAAATTCAAAGGGCAAATACGATCAGCTCAATAGTAATCATTTTCTTTCCAGCTAGCACCATCTCCCCACCATATTTTTCACACCTAGCAGTAGGAATGCTCTAAGTGGGGTACTGCACTTTTATCAAACTATCTTTTATCTTTAACACCATCATTGTTTACAGATGAGGCCTTTATTTCATTAAGCAGCTCTGCACAAAGTTTCTTTGTTTTAAATTTGTATATTTGAGTCACTGTGTTTACCAGAAAAGGAAGGTATGAAAATTACACAACCACAATTTTTTGTGCTCGTAATTGAAAATGAGGTGCTGTGTACTAGGAAAAAGACTTGAGATTTCCAGCCCCAAACCAGGAATATAGTAACCTTCCAATTTGTTTCACCTCCCCTGCCCCAAATGTGACTTAAGATGAAGGACACTGCCATTATCATTTTACTGGTGTATGCCATTTACGAGGTTAAAGTCAAGTGTTTAGAGAAATACAAAACAGTTCTAAACTGTGTACTCCCAAATGGGATGTACAAGTCTGTTTGTTTGGTTTCTGATGCTGACTTTGAAAGCAATAGCCACTAGCCCTCTCTTCCCAATTTAACTCTTTCTTGCCTCACAGCTACAGGTCGATAATGTATATGTGATGTCATACGTATGTGTCATGGTAGCTCATAATATTACTCAAAGGTTTGGGCTGCACCTAGATCATTTTCATTTTTACCTTTTGTCTTGGAAATGAAGCAATCACCAGTCAACATTCACCAAAGCAACAGTGTCTCTCTCGCTGGAAATCATCAATGTCTGCGTTGTGTAATAATAGTCATCTTAGAGCTTAACAGAGGAATTTTTTTTAAATGACTGTGAGTGGCATTTTCAAGGGAAGCATTGTTTTTATTGCAAATCTCATGACTTCAGCAGTTCATTGAGTCATGGCCCCAAGGTAAAAAAGAAATTCCAGTTGATGCCAGAAGAAATGGATTTCTTTTCTGAGGTTCCAGTTCTAGAGATCATTGTGCATTAAGTGCTTTTCAAATAAAATAAAAGCATTGCTAAACCTCCAGTTAAGATTCACCACGAGCCTTCACAGGGAATATTAATGGCGAACCTAAGAATTTTCATGCACCTAGATAAAATGGAAATAAGTTCCCCACCCCAATCACCATTCTGCTGGTATCAACTGAAGTTAAGGTCCACACATCAGTCCTCCATGCTCGATTTATGTTTTCAATGACTTCCCATGTAGGATCAGCAATCACAGAGTACAGTCTGCTGAATTTCACAGTACATACATGCATTTGCCATTCTAGCCCCAGTACTAGAAGAGGTCTGTTGATTACTTGTGATTACAATTCAAGACTGCTGAAGCATACGTCTTAGGGCTGTGGACTTTAAAATGTTAACACTATTTTTTTTTTCTGCTGGACAGTATAAAAAGAGCAAGAAAACGTTACCTGCTAGATTGCAGTACTAATAGTAGTGGTTTAGAGACTAGCTCATTTATGTTTGTTTTTTTTAATGTTGTTTGAACAATAATGATGAAGAAGTGGTTCATTATTTGTGAATTAATGCACTTTAACAATAAATGCAAGCAAAATCTCTAAGTGCATTATTATGAAGATGCAGTCTTTACATACAGCACATATTTATTTAAATGATTTAATTTATGATTATTTAAGTAAATTTATATTAAATATATGTTTTAATGAAACATTCACAGTGCTATCTCCTAGAACAAGAACACAGCTTTTGCACTTTTTGCTTATGCCAAACAAACAAACAAACAGAATTACTTGTACATTTTGTGGGATTTAACTGGCTATCAGAAGAGCTACTGCTTACTAATATGGTTAGTTAGTAGAGGGGCACCTCAGAGTTTTTACTGCAGCTCTTTTCTGCTCTTTTTTGGGGGCATTAATTCTCCATAAGAAAAACAAATGTTGTATAAAAAACTATTGTACTCAGAACACCACAAAAAATCAAAAACTTTACATAAGCCTTGTTTGTAAAAAGTTGTTTCTCAGTTTTTTTTGGGGGGGGTGGCAGGGGGTGGTATTTTTGGATTTGGGTAGTATCTGACCTAATTTTTAACTTCTTGATAATTGTGCTGCACTAGCTTAATAATGTAGTGCAGTTGTTTTTGTTTGGGAGGGGGTGGAAAGCTTGTCAAGCAACAAAAAGAGAGAAGTAACTGAATTAACTCAGAGAGTGCTGCCCAACGTTTGAACACCGCTGATCAAAAGTTCATAAGCAGCCTGCATGTACATATATGAATGTATGTGTACTGTACATATGTGTATAATAGCTCAGACTGGTTAAAGCATCAGGGTTCCCAGATCACCTGGACAGTTTTACATACTGTATTTCTCCTGTACATTACATAACCTGTTAGTACAGTAATGGTTTGCTCAGAAATTGAGGAACTATTTCACAAATTGGCAACATATATATATATACACATATATATACATACATATTACTCTGAGATATGTTCAGCTTAATTTTTGTGATGTGTTCCTTTTTGGTAACTTTAGCATATAAGGGTGTCCTCTTGTGGTAGGAGGTGTGTACTGCAACAGTTTTAAATTATTTGAATTATGGTGCTATTGTGGTTCGTTGTTCACAAAATAAAAATCAAAAACTCCCCTAAAGTTACAATACATGCATTTAAATTTGGAAGCTAAAAAAACTATGAAAATAATTTCCTTTTGCTGTATACTGCAACTTTAACAATAATGAGCACTTCTGAGTCTGTTATTGATGCTTATATATATAATGCCTGAAATATGTTTAGAAACCCTTCACCAAATTTTAATTGTAGTGTTTTTAGTAAAATATGTATCCTGATAATGATAAGGTGTGTAAGCACTCTTTCATATAAGTGACTTTTATCGCTTGAAATAAGAGCAGCAGAAATACATGATTTGAAGTTGTTGTATCCTCCCCATATCCAAGTTTCATTTGTAATAATATACTAAGGGGGTGCTCCTTGGGTTTTAAATCACACATCAGATTATGGTTACTTGTTAATTTATTTCCATTTATTTTAAAGAACCACCATCCCTTTTTTTTCCAGTGGTGTTTCCTTAACATCTGCAATATATTGGAAACTGTGGAGTCTGATGGAATGACAGATGCTGTGGGGTCTCACTCTGTATGTTAGGGACTAAATCAACATATTGGAAGCAGCTGAATATAGGACATCATTGTAGAAATGTTGCATATATATCTGTATCCTTTTCTATAGGACAACATACAGCAAATTGGAGGAATCTGAGAACATTTTTCATGCCAGTGAAAATAACAGATAGTTGATCTTTACTGTATTTCAGTTCTTACAAAAGAAACTTGGTTACAACATCTTCAAATCGTATTTCATACAAATGTAAAAGTGACTTTTTTTTAGTTTAACACAGCCAAATAGAGTCGGACCTACTCAGTTCAGTGCTACACATCAGGCATAGCAGATATTGACGATGGCATTATATATATATATTTTTTTTACTCTCTTTGAAATGTTAATGCAGCACATTTTTATAATGTATGTTTGCTTCTTCTAAGTAAAAAAACACGCATCTTTAAGAACACAAGGGACTTTGGTGTAATGTTCATTATTTTGATAATATTAGCAATAACATAGAGGTAGTATTTAATTTCTAGATTTTCTTTAGCTAGCTTTTTTAAATCATGTCCATTTCCTGTGTGTCACAAAGTATTGATATTTTACTCGTTTAATTTCTTTTTTAATACTTTAGGAATCTCAGTCAAATAAAAGAGAAAAAGTGCAATACAGAACTGACCCCTTTAATCCTCATTATCAATCATTTGGTATTTATGCAGTACGAAAGCAGAGAGTTTCATTGCTTTTGATGATTCTTAGGAGAACAAGGATGGTGCACCTAATCACTGGTGCAATAGGGTCATATGCAAGCAAGCATAATGTATCTGGAAGTCTTTTCTCAGTAGAAGCTGTTTTTTTTTTAATACTTGTTTAAATTCTGTTTTCGCTGTAGCTATCCATGTTTTTTGTAGTTATACCTTTGGGTGTTTCTGATTTGTATGGTGCTGGTAAGAACCATTTTAAAACAGTATGATGTAGTTTATGTTCCCGCTCTACTTCTCTATTGTTGACACAATGCGTCATGTTGAACATATTTTACTATAGAACTTGGTGGCTGAGAGGGATATAAACTACACTGTACAGGTCTAAAATGGTAATTACCATCAGACTGTAAAGCCGAAACACCCACTGAGGTTAAATAAAAGGCCTGTATAGATGGTCCAATAATAACATTGTAACCAGTACTTAACAGCTTCTATTGGAAACAGTACTTAGAGGCTCAGTGCAGTTCTCCTTTAAATAAATGATAACTATATTTACAAGGCCGTGCAATTCTCTTCCAGTTTTGACAAGGGAAAAATGTGTGACTCATGAATGGAGGGACTGCAGTATTGGAGGTTCACAGTTCACAGTCTTTAGGAGATATATTTGTGAACTCAGAGGAGAAAGAGCTATTTGCCTGGCCCTATGTAAAGTTTGGTTAGGAGAAAGCCCTTTTGCTTGACTAATATGCTTGTAAACCTGGCCATTTCCAACCCCGGTACTTAGATCTAAAAAAAATGCCTTCTTAACCCACATAGGGATCCGAATACCGTCTGAGCACAAAACGTATTACTGTTTCTGTTGATTTATAACAGTATTTTTATATGGAGATTTTTTTACACAAAGATCCTGTGTTTGCATGCTAGAGCAGACTGTTCAGCCTTTTTTCCCCCTAGAACTGTATTAGCAATGTTGTTTATTTAATTTGCCTTGTTGTGGTCATAAGTCTTTTCAGGGCTATGTGGTGAGCAGTTTCTCTCTTTGAACGGTGATGGAAGGACCCTTAAGAGGACATAGCTTTAGTTATTATCCCTCTGCTCCTGTTATGCATAAACTCTTAAGTGATCGGCTTGATCTGGTTCATATTGCGTAATAAACGTGTTTCTTTTGTTTTTTCATCACTCGTATTTCCTTAGGCCGTGCACACCCAGATGTTGAAGCAGCACTGCATGACACTCATGGCAGGAAAAATAAAAACTTTTTTTATGGACCGAGGAGATGAAA
Organism: Neoceratodus forsteri; assembly: GCA_016271365.2. NCBI lineage: Eukaryota > Metazoa > Chordata > Ceratodontiformes > Ceratodontidae > Neoceratodus > Neoceratodus forsteri. The sequence continues at coordinate 23,109,353 of CM028135.1, read as the reverse complement.
AGCTCTCATTTACAACAGGGTGTTCCTGCAGCCCAGGTTTTCTGATAGGAGGGAGTGAAGCAAAAAGAGTGTCACATAGTGAATCCATGCAAGTAAGGCTCTGAACCAAGACTTCACGGCTCCATAGTCCTGTGCTTTCAGACCACACTGCCTGTCTGATAAGACCTTGAACCAGCTCAAGTCTGAGTTCTGGTCCCACAGTCTCCTGAGCCAGTATGATTCAGATGAGCAAGGCTGTGATAATATTGTCTTTGCGGGGGGGGGGGTAGTTAAGGTCAACTATAATTTTCTTTTGCCAAAGTAGGGACTTCTATGTTGCTATGTTAAAATACAGCAGTGCAGCACATTTAGTTTAATTCAGATTACTGAGCAGCTGGGAGTGGGAAACATGCATTTGGAGAAAGTAGTGCAATGAGAAAAGCTAGTTTTCACTACAGATATTAGCATCCCTGTCATACCTACTTTTCTAGGTACCACCGATGGTACGCAAAATTATTTTGTTTTCTGGATCCTAACCCATGCCAGGTCTACATTGCTATTTCTAAGCTAAATGTGACAGACCTATTTTTTCTTGAGAAAATTAAAATGAAAACATTTATAAAATGCTCACATTTTATTGGGACTAGAAAACATTACTACCAAATAAAACTAGAATATGTCTAGATTATTTTGTATGGAAAAAAAGTATAGTTATTTTTTTTTCAGTTTTGTTGTGCTTCTGCTTTAAATTATGGCACCACCACTGGGAATGTTCTACTGTACATATCTGGATGATTGTGAGGTTTGAATATATGGGTGTTTCTGAGTTCCTGTGGCACAAACTCTTCTGAAGACTAGAAATATGCTTAAACAACTCCCCACTTTTAAAACAGTATTACTAATTCTTCCCTTTTTAATTACCGTTCTACCTTGAATGAACACAGCATTTTGTCAGAGCAGACAGGGAAGCAAGCCAGGCACCAGCCTCTGTCATAGAGGTGACTCCAGTAAGCTTTGGTTGGACTCCAGCTGGAGCATAACCAAATGTGCGTTCAAAGCAGGCCACCCATCCCCCATATTGGATATTGATATGCTGTGTATTTATCAAACTGGCCATTGCCAGTCGAATGTGTTATTTCTGATTATATCAACTGGAGTTTTATAATGAGCTGGAATGCTTCTGGTGCAAACTGGATCTTTACAGACTGAAATCTGTATTGCGTGATTTTTCCAGACTGTTGCCTCTTGACCTCCTGACCGTTGCTTTTTTTACTATGAAAGTAACAGAGTGGTTGTCTTGTGTCCCAGTTTCCACACAGAATCAGTCAAGATCAAGCTGTTTTCACCCCTACCGAATAGTAGACTACCAGACTAAAAGAAACATATGCATTTATTCAGCACTAGTGGATATAAAAATGGCAAGCTAAAAAGTGGTATATATTCAACTCACAAGATATAATGTCATATACAACTGAAGTAGGGAGAAATGCCACAGAATTAAAATTATATTGTTGGACCCTCTTTGCAAGATATCCATTTTGGGGTATGTCACAAATGATAGCTAGTAAAGTTGGTTACATCATAATGGAATACTGATTCAATCAGAGAACAGCTTTTGCAATTCTAATGACATCAAAATAGCCATGTGCAACACTGAACCCGTCATTCGAAATCAAACAGAAATGGTTAAATTAAAGAATAATGCACTACAGGGTATGTTTTTTGCTGGGACAACATCATACCCCAGGTGGTTGGGCACGAGACCGCAGGCCAAGTACATCTAACACCTAAGAAGTGATGTTATCCCAGCACAACACACATCCCTGGATGGCATTATTCTGATTATATAATGGCTTTTTTGTTAAAAAAAAAAAATTAAAGAGGTAAAAAACTGTTTAAATTACAGTTTGTATCTCTTTTTTTGTAGGGGCATAGATATCTAATAAAAACATGCACAATTTCTGATTTGTCCAGTAGGTGGTGCTAGTGGTGCTGTTCTGTAGGTCTCTGTCTCTCAGTTTCAGTACACCCATCTCTCTGTCTCTGTTGTCATCAGTCACCTCAACACCTGACCCCCTATTTTAAATTAATTTCTCCACAGACCTAGTTCTGTTTTTTTTATTTGATTTAGTTGTGCCTTTCTTCTGAGATGTGCCTTGCTGTCCCCTGCCCTACTGTGCTGAGTGCGGTTTGCACTGGATGAGCTGTGCTCAATTCGTTGTGTAATTTCTCTCCCCTGCCCCAACCCAGCTGACTCATGGTTTGCACATTGACTGCTGCCTTTATCTGGTTCTCCCGCTCCAGGCTGTGTTTGGACAGTGGATTTACAGCTGATTGGTAAGCACCACCAGCACACGTGCTCACCTGACTGCAGCCATTGGGAGTGGAAGAGTGAAGCCAATCATGGTGTGGGCAGGAGGTGGAGCTGATCAATGTGCTATCTTCTTTTACCATTTTCTTTCAGTTATCTTTCCTTCCTGGTCACTGATCCCCTGGAACTCCAACAGGCGACACCCTCAGCTACTCCCACCTGGCCAGAGATCCTCCCTACCTGAGGACCCCCTAGACCTCTGACCCACCCACGAAACCCTGCAGGCAACCCTCCAACTGGCTTTTACCCCCAGGGTGGAGCTGCCTTCAGCTCCTTGGCACTTCCTTACACACATCTAAGTACCTGCAGGCAGAGGTGAAGATCAAAGGCATCAGAAACCAGAAGGGCAAGATCCAGCAGTGGAAATGGGGCTGGTGTTGCACTGTTGTCTATCCAGGTGTTGTGGTTATCGTTGTTCTGTATGTGTGTTCCCCCTGCCCCCGATGGTTAGCGTGGACACGCAGTAACATTTTGGGGATGCACATGCTCCCATGCATGCCATACTGATATCTGCCACATGCCACCACCCATGTACGCTGAGGGCTGTCAGCGCAATACCCCTTGGCCACCGTCAGGAGGTATACTGTTGCCAGAACCCCTCATCCCTCCCTCCCTCCCCAGAGATGGTGAGCTGTCATCAAATGCTCAAACGTTCTCCCCCTGGCCAGCCCCTAGTGCCTCAGGCTCACTTCCAAACCTGGGTTGCCAGCATGGCGCGAGTTGTGGCGTCCATCATCTCAACCCTCAGCACCACCGGGCCGGACACTTTTTTTTTTTTTTAAAGAGAAAAACAAGGAGAAGAGTTAAACAATTTTGTTTCATGTTGGACCCATTACATGTGTTATGGATAGTTTTAGGTTCAGTTTGTGGCAGTGGGAGGGAGGGACTGAAGTTTTAAGAAACTGAGGAAGTACTTGCAAAAGCCAGAGCAGCCATACCAAGTATGGGCAACTTGGACATGGTTTGTGGACTGATTCCTTTAACATTTAATGTGGTCATGCACGTGCTGGGACTTGATCCGTGATTTTGTGCTGGGATAACAACATGGATCCAGGTTTCACCTGACCAGTCAGGTTACAGGATTTATTCCTGCCATTCTATAATCTTTATTAAACGGAAGATTTTAACATTACTATAGAACAAGTAACCTGATGTTATTTAAATTGAATATGCACTGGTCTGACTCAAAATATCAAGGTTACCATCACTTCTGAGGAAGCAGGACTTTCATAACTCACTCATGGCTCCGCCACTCATGAGTTTTGGTTCTGTCCCTTCACATGTGACGATGAATTGCATATTTTGAGTCAGCCTATTGCATATCTGCTATTTATGCAAAAGGCACGGACACAAAAGCCATTACATAAATGCTGATAGTTGAGCTACTGTGTACATAAATTTGATTTATGAACAGAGTAGACATGTCATCAGCATTTATGTACATAGTAGGCACGTCATGATGCATTTATGTACATAGTAAACTCATCATCATGATGTGTCTCCCCCCACCCCAGCCAGCACTACTTCTGTAGCACATTCCACAGTCTACATATAAGCTCCCCATCAGAATAAACTGTGTTTACACCTTTTGTTATAAAATTTACCTCTTTCTATCCCACTCCCAAACCACCCACAAGATCCAACACACACCAAAGAACAAACCCTTTGTTTTAAGCAACTTTTTTTGTTTTAAACTTAAGCTGCATGCTGCATCTTTTCCCTCCCTCCTACTTCGCTTTACAGCTCCCGCACACTCTCAGCCTTGTATACTTTGTGGAGTTCTAACTGCATTAAAACCTAACAACCATACCGTTTTTCTTGCAGCCTCTATTTCCTTTCTCACAAAACACAAAACAGCAACACAAAGTAATCAAAACACCCACTTCTCGGGAATTGGCTCCTCTGTTCCCAGGACAGTGGACATTGCCATTTATTTAATAAAATACAAAAAACAAATCCACTTTCTGATGCCAGCTCTGTGACAAAGAGAGCTGATGCTGCTGCCAACCCTGCTTGGCTCCCTCCTGCTCGGTAAAGCCCGCCGCCATCTTACATTTCAGTTTTTGGCAGACCACTTGCTCCACTATAGGAGCATCACTGCTCTCAGGACATCGAAGCATCCTTAGCAACAGTCTGCCAACCACCAGACCAAGTGCAATGATATGAGATAAAGCATGACAACGCCTTTCTAATTGCTATTAAAAAAAGTAAATAAATCATTACAACAAAATCTGCCTCCAAATTCTAATTTGTCCCTGTTACATAAATCAAATATGAAATGGGGACCACTGTGGAATAACTGATTTATTTTCACACAAGTAGTTTGACCTCAGGCATATCACTCGTGAGGTTACCTGAGGTCAGACTGTTCTTTAGCAAATAAATCAGTTATTCCACAGGTCCCCATTGTGTGTGTGTGTGTGTGTGTGTATATATATATATATATATATATATATATATATATATATAAATATAAATATATATATTCACACACACACATGCACACATACATATACAACAGGAGTGGAGGTACAAATGACAAGATAAAAAAAGCTTACCTAATGACATCAGTAACAGCAAAACATATCAAAAAATATTATAGCGTAGAGTAGAGCACTCTTCTGTATAGAATTCCATCCCTCTCAAAATGCTGTTGTACCACAGTTTAAAGGTCATGGAGTGTGATTGTACCCTTCTGTGGTACAACAGCATTCTAAAACCTCTCGAGACTGCACAAGTCAGCTTCACTCTGAAAGCAAAAGAACTGCCGTGTGCACATTTCACATAATACTATACACTATAAAAAGTACAGGATAAGCAACTTTACGCACAGCCAGTGTGTGTTCTGCCACCTCGGTGTTCTGATTCCCTTGGACCTCTCAAGCTTTGCTTTCAAGGTCAGAGGGAATTGAAATCCCTCTGTGGCAGAACACACTAGTTGTACATAGTTGCCCATCCAGTATTCTCTATGTTGTTACTGTTTGTCACAGTGGGCATTTTTAAGGTTGCTGTGATCACAGTGGAATACTGAACCAATCAGAAAGCAACTTTCACAATGCTGATGACATTGCAATGCCTAGTGCAGCACAGTTAAAATCAAAGAAAAACAGCAAAATCTTCAAAAAACTGCAGATTTAAAAGCTATAACTTGTAAACATCTGTGTATGTATCAAATATACAATAGCCTGACTCAAAATAAGCAACTTATCTTCACTTGTGAGTGGACAGGACTTTTATAACTCTCATGTGGCTCTGCCACTCAAGAGTTATAGTCCTGCCTCTTCACATTTGAAGATAAATTGCATATTTCGGGTCAGCCCATTGCACACCCCTTATATCTTGTGAGTTGGGTATGTCGCAAATGATGTCTTGCACTGTTTGCTACATTAAAATATATACTAACCAACTGAAGAGCAGCTTTCACAATGCTGATGACTTTAAAATAACCATGTGCAGCACTGAAGTCAACAGTTGAAAACAAAGAGAAACATTGAAATCTTCATGCAGCTTGCAGATATTAAAAACTAAAACTAGTAAAGTGATGTTGTATAAATAAATGATTCAATGGCCTGACTCAAAATACATAGTCTGTCATCACTTGTGAGAGAGCGGGACTTTCACAGTTCACTCGTGGATCCAACACATGAGTTTTGGTACTGTCCATTTTGAGTCAACCACTTGCATATCTCCTCCATATCTCTCTCTCTCTCTCACTCTCTCTCTCTCTGTTATATATATATATATATATATACAGTGGCGTGAAAAAGTATTTGCCCCCTTCCTGATTTTTTCTATTATTGCATATTTGTCACACTGGATGTTTTCAGGTCTTTAGAAAAAATATAATATTAGATAAAGGGAACCTGAGTGGACAAATAACACTTTTTTTTTACTTATTTCATTTATTTAATGAAAAAGTTAACCAACACCAACTAGCACTGTGTGAAAAAGTAATTGCCCCTAGTTAAATCAACCCAATTAAAGGGATAATTAGAGTCAGCTGACTGAACACAGCCAGGCTTGATTACAGCCAGCCCTGCTCAATATAAACCTCACTTATTTTGGCCCTTACCATCAGAGTCACATTGCCAGCACAAAGATTCAACAAGCACATTATGCCATGATCAAAGGAAGTTCCTGAAAAGATCAGAAAAACATTTTGTTGCCCTCTATCAGTCTGGAAAGGGTTACAAAGCTATTTCTAAGGCTCTGGAACCCCATTGAACCACAGTGAGAGCCATAATCTCCAAATGGAGAACATTTGGAACAGTAGTGAACCTTCCCAGGTGGGCGGCCTGCCAAAATTACTCCAAGGGCGCAGTGTAAAATCATCCAAGAAGTCTCAAAGGATCCTAAACAACATCCAAAGAACTGCAGGCTTCTCTTGCCTCAGCTAAGGTCAGTGTTCATGACTCCACAATCAGAAAGAGACTGGGCAAAATGGGCTTCATGTGAGAGTAGCAAAGCGGAAACCACTGCTAACCAAGAAGAACATAAATGCTC